>OZ018402.1:24390518-24607515 GCA_963969585.1 Drosophila helvetica | reverse complement strand
TGGAGATTATGACTTTATGAAGACGCAGCTCGGCACAAGTACGCACACATAAATATCTAAGAACTTGCAGCTCTGTGCGCACTCACACATGCAAGCTCGTTCTATTTTTAGATCCATGGCTCGACTTCGAGCTGCCGAATTTGCGACGAGAAAAATGTATTTACTGAGAGCTGCATAGGTAATGACGAAAGAATACTCTACAGACAATTAATCTCATGTGAAGTCATGTATGCTATACATTTTGTATTTTTACACATTTACATTCGTTTATTATATTCGTTTATAGTACATCAAACAAAATTAGCATATAAAGGCTATACAAAATGTTATTTTTTATTTGTATTGTGGGCAAGCGTCTCCATGAAGTCTTAATCTCCAATGAATTCTTTGCATTCGCTTCAGAAAGGGAGGAACGATTGTTGGGCTATGACACTAAAATGTGTATAGCCCATTCAATACCTATTTATATGTCATTAATATCCATAATAATGGATGATATACATATACATATATAATTTTTACAGCGCATATAACTTGTTTGTATGTGATCATATATATTAATATATTATATGATATACCATACAATTAAATATACATATGTGTATATATAGTACAAACTGTATAGTCTTTATGTTTATACGACTTAATTATATACAAATATATATATAAAATGAAAATTATTAGCTTATTCACAATTTGCACCCTGAATACTCTAATGGACAATTATTCCAATAGGAGTTATGTATGAAATATATTATATGTATATATTTACATATGCATATCCGCTCATTATATTCATATTTTCTATATTAAACAAAATTATCATCTAGAGCATATACAAAACAAGAGTTATTCTGATATTATAAGGCAAGTGTCTTCAAAACGTGTCGACTCTAAAAATGCTAAAGTAAAGGGTAACAAGCACAGAAATCCAAGAATCTTAAGGGAATTGAGAAATTTCGTTCTACCAGCAGCAATACTTAAACAATGTACGTGAGCATATATGTGCACCCATACATCCAAATACGCTGAAGCAAAACAAAATAAAACAGAAACCAAAAACCCAAGAGCCCAAGAACTGACAATGCCTACAATCAAAAATTTGTTGTGTGTAATAACACACACACCAATGCCATTGCTTCGTTGCTGTCGGCTTCGGCTAGCGCCGCGTCATGAGCCGAACAGTTGCTGTACCGAGCCGAACGCTTGGTACTGCAAATCTCAGACTTCGCTTGCGACAGCCGTTTGTATGAAATGTCTCATCTATGTACTGTATGGTTAGTGATACCACTGAACCCTCTACTTCAGCGTCTACCTCGCCTGCTCTAATTGCCCAAGGTCTCAGTAATGATGTTGTTCTACTTGACACTGCCACAGTTTTGGTCAAAAATAGTTCCGGAGTTTTAGTTCCCTGACGAGCCTTGCTGGATTCCGGCTCCCAGTTGCATCTAATAACTTCTCGTTTCGCAAATCAGCTTCAGCTTCGAAAAATGAAATCATCTACTGCAGTTTCGGAAATAGGTGACTCTAGTTTTTCCACGGATGGATTTTCAGTCAACGTATGCATGCACTTTAGCTCCACGGAATACTCATTTCTTACCACTGCTATTGTAGTCTCTACCATAACAGGTCGTCAGCCTTGTTTTGGAATTGACACTCACAATTGGAACATTCCATCGAATCTACCACTAACAGATCCAGAGTTTAATATCTTTTAATTGGCGCAAGTCTCTTTTAGGAACTCCTTTGTGCTGGTCAGGTCAACTTCTGCCAGGATTGCCTTCAGTATAATAATACAGAGGATCCACTTGAAGTGCTTCTTCAGAGATTTTGGGAGGTAGAGAATTGCCTCGACCCAAAAGGAAAGTCAATAAAAGAAGAGCTAGATTGTGAAGCGCACTTTGTTCAACATTTCCGTCGATTACCCAATGCTGATTATTGTGTTCGTCTGCCAGCTAAATATAATTTGGATCTCTTGGGAGAATCTTACAATCAAGCGCGACGTAGATTCCCTTCCCTTGAGCGAAGGTTAAATCGTCGCCCTGAGATGAAATCTCAGTATGCTGCTTTCATAAATGAGTATCTTGACTTAGGCCATATGACTCCTGTTCCTGCCCATTTAATCTCCAACTGCCGATATTTTTTACCTCATCATTGCGTGATGAAAGAAGACAGTTCTACGACCAAGCTTCGGGTCGTTTTTGATGGATCCGCTTCAACTTCATCTGGCTATTCCCTGAATGATGTTTTAATGGCCGGTCCCGTAATACAACCTAAACTTTTTCATATCCTTGCTCGATTTCGTTCATACGCAGTTGCGATTACAGGAGATATCTGCAAAATGTATCGCTGTGTACGAGTCTCACCGGAGGATAGCAGCTTGCAGCGTATTCTGTGGAGAAACTCTATGCAGGAGGAGTTGCGTGTGCTTCAACTGGACACCGTCACTTATGGGACGAAGCCTGCTTCATATTTATCTGTGCGAGCGATGCATCAGTTGGCAATGGATGAGCAGATAGATTTTCCTGTTGGAGCTGAAATTCTTCGCCGTGACTTCTACGTTGATGACTTGATATCTGGAGCCAGCTCTGAGGAAGAGGCTATCCGGATTTGTGAACAAACTGCTGGAATATTGGCTAGAGGTCAGTTCAGACTGAGGAAATGGTGCTCAAACGTGCCCGCAGTGCTCGATGGAGTTCCTGAAGAAGATAAGGAAACTTATTTGAAGTTCGTTGATGGCAGCCATTTTACTTAAACACTAGGACTCGCTTGGGATCGGGTGTCTGATCAACTTTTATTTTATTACTCGGCCCTACAATCGTCTTCACATCTCTGCAGGCGTTCTGTTTTGTCAACCATAGCGCGATTCTACGATCGTCCAGGGCTAGCTGGTCCTGTTATTACAAAGTCAAAAATCTTTCTCCAGCGTTTGTGCAAAGAGAAGTTGTCCTGGGATGAAAGCCTGCCAGCCTCACTGAGCACCGATTGGCAGGAAATATGCAGCAGTTTTGGCCGATTCGTCGACTTGAATTTCCTCGGCTTGTACTCCTTCCAGGCTCCGAGCTAGAAATTCACGGATTCTGCGATGCCAGCATCGAGGCTTATGGTGCATGCATTTATGTCGTGTCAAAGGGTCAGCCTTCCAGCAGTCACTTACTTTGTGCCAAATCTCGTGTTGCTCCTTTGAAGACGCTCACGGTACCAAAGTTAGAGCTTTGTGGGGCGGAAATGCTGGGTAGGCTCATATCTGAAATAGCAGGAATGAATGCCTTCAAAGGAAGGTGTTACTGTTGGTGTGATTCTGCTGTGTTCCTCTCTTGGATTCGGGACGAGCCGTCAAGATTTAATATAATTGTCGCCAATAGAGTGGCAATGATTCAGGAAATTACCGAAAATATGGCATGGCGTTATGTTCCCACAGGTTTTAACCCAGATTGACTCGCCTCTTTGGGCTCATGGACCTCCATTTCTTTGCGGCTCCTCCGATGACTGGCCACCCACGGTGTTATCAGATAAGCTAGCCCCTGAACTTCGCCGGAAGGATCTTCTGGTTTAATCACCCTACATGGACATAGTGGCTGATTCCAAGTATGCAAATTCATTTGCTTCGATGCAACGCGTTTTCGGATATATTCACAAGTTTTGCAACAGAATTCGGCGCCCCGGACTCACTGTTCCAGATATTGAACATGGAACCCAGCTATTGCTTCGACTAGTCCAGCGTACTCAGCTATGGGAGGACATGAAGTCACTGCGGGCCAGGGGAGCGGTATCCTCATCTAGCTCACTTGCATCGTTGTCGCCACTTCTTTTGGGCTTCTCAGTTTTGAGAGTCTACTGAAAAACTCTTCGTTGGATTTTGATGGCCGTCATCCAATCATCTTACCCAGCAGCCACCCACTGATTCTTGCAATAATCTCCCTCTTTCATGAGCGGAATCTGCACGCTGGCCCTCGAGCTTTGCTTGGACTGATTCGATCCCAAAATTGGCCCATTGGGGGGAGGAAGAAGGTTAACAAAGCAGTGAACAAGTGCGTAAGATGCTTTCGAATGAAGCCTAGAGTATTGGAGCTTATTATGGCAGATCTTCCAAAGGAGCGGCTCGACGGTTCGCATGCTTTTGAGATCACAGGCGTGGACTTTTGTGGGCCGTTTTTCTACAAACCAGAGGTACGCAACAAGGCTCCAATCAAGTGCTACGTCTGCGTCATCATTTTTTTCGCTACCAAGGCTGTTCATCTGAAGCTGATCAAGGTTTTCTTCATGGGCTTAATCGCTTCATATGCACCAGACGAAAGCCGCGACAAATTTGGTCCGGCAACGTAACAAATTTTGTCGGCGCAAGGAATGAGCTGGTCGAGTTAAAACGCCTCTTCCTCAGCGATGACCATCACTGTACTGGATTTTTGCTTGGTCGAGGTTATATACTGGCATTTCATTCCTCCACCCTCCCCGCCTTTTGGTGGCCTATAGGAGGCTGCAGTGAAGACGGCCAAGTACCACTTCTACTCGGTTCTTGGATTTGATGAACTGCGGACGCTGCTATGTCACATCACGGCAGTAATTAATTCACGACCTTTAGTTTACATTTCAGAGAGCCCTGCCGATCTCGATGTTCTAACTCCAGCACATTTCTTGAATGGTGGCCCTCCTGCTTCGTTCGCTGAATCTGACATCGCGCACCTAAACTTCGATCGCCTGGACGGCTGGCAGCGCGTTTCGTATTTGCAGCAGCTTTTCTGGTCCCGGTGGAAGGAAGAGTACATCACGTCACTACAGCAGCGCTCAACGTGGCGCACTGCGAAACCTAGTATAGCATTCGCAGATTTGGTCTTTGTCAAAGATGAGAATCTTCCTCCCATGAAGTGGCCACTGGCGAGGGTGGTCGAGCTTTTACCTGGAAGAGATGGCGTTTCCCGAGTCGCTGTGCTGAAGACTGCATCTGAAATCACCAAGCGAGCCGTCAACAAGCTGTGTCTGCTGCCCCTTAACGATGATGTTGAAAGTCAGGCTTCCAATGGGGGGAGTATGTCGGGTTAAGCAGCTAAAATATTATAAATTATAGCCAGTGGTGCGGCCTAAAGTAAATTCAGATTATTTTTTGTCACTTGCAATGCCCACTGTAAAATTGATTGTTCCCGCATATGCTTACGCACGGCAGCGGTGTTCTTTCGCCTCTTGATATCGCCTCTTTCGATCTTCGCACTCGGCTTAGCAGCAGCCCGAGCTGTTTTACTGTCGCCTTTACCGCGCTCTCTCGCTCTCTTTAAACATTGCTTCATAGGGCACGGAATCAGTCGGTAACTGAGTTTCGTCGCCACCGGGATAAATTAATATCCATCGGTCATACTACAACATTGTTCTACATACATACAGTAGCGGACAAAGAAATCCGGACAGGCAAAAAAATTTTCGTTTCGTAAATTTTTTCAAATTGTGTTTATTGTTTCAAGACATTTTGCTAACCAAAACAACTATTTTTTCGATTCCAGTGATGTTTGATTTTTAGGAAAAATGTTAAATTAAAATTATTGATAATATTTCAAAAACTGAGGAGCAAAAACAATTTTTTTTTTTATTTATAAAGCAAGTTACAAATTATTTGAAAATTATATTTTTTTTAATGGAATATTATTCTACTTAAAAAATTATATTTCAATATTTTGTTGGACCTCCTTTGTTTTTTATGACCGCCTTTATCCGTGTCGGAATAGAATCCACTAGATGCTGGATTGTTTCAACGGTTAAATCGTTGTACCAAACATTTTCCACAATTGAATCAAGCTCTCTTAAAGTTTTGGGTTTCTTCTTCGTTATGTTAACCTTTAAAATATGCCAAAGATTCTCAATCGGAATTAAATCAGGACTATTGCCTGGCCAGTCCAATGAAGTTATTCCAACCCGCTTCAAATATTTTTTAATCTAAAAAGAAGACAAAATATTGTAAATTTAAGAGATTAGGTATCATTTATACAATAAATAAAGGAATTTAAAAAAAATATGACTTACCGATTTTGCACGATGGCAAGGAGCAGAATCGTGCTTAAAAATGATATCATCGGCATACGAAAGATGCTCCTCAATAGATGGTACAAGATGATCCTCCAAAATTTGTTGGTACTTTGCGGCGTTTACTGTTCCATCAATTAGGGCCAGATTTCCAACTCCAAAGTAAGAAAAGCATCCCCAGACCATACGGGATCCACCATGCCTGACCGTCCGTCGTAGGCACTAATTTTTGAACCTTTCTCCGACTTTACGTCTCACGTAGGACATACCATCGGAACCAAAAAGGTTTATTTTGGACTCATCTGAAAATATAACGTTCCTCCAATCGTTTAAGGTCCAAGATTCGTGCTTTTTAGCCCATTGTAGCCGTTTTTTACGCATTTTAACGGTCAAAACCGGTTTTTTTGCTGGTCTGCGGCCATTAAGTCCTGCATCCTGAAGGCGTCTTCGTATTGTTCGAGTGCTAATATCGACTCCTTCCGACTGAAAAAACTCAAATCTTATGTCTTCTGCAGTTTTGAATCGATTGGCCATGCTTAAGCGCTTCAGAATACGATCTTCCTGGTCGATGGTCTTCTTCTTTCTTCCTGTCCCGGGATTTCGCTTCAGAGTTCCGGTTTTTTCAAAATTCTTTAAGAAATATGGCACCTTTATCAGCTTCAGTCATTTTCGTCATGTTTCACTTTTTATTTTTTTTTCACATCTAAAGCTTAGGATGCACCAAACTAGGTGGTATTTTGAAACTAAATACTTAATAGATAACACGAACAAATATCCAAGCCGATTGAACCCTTTTTACATATTTTACGCCCGTTCAAATCTTGCATATAGAGGCCATACCTAGGTTTCGGATTTCTTTGTCCGCTACTGTATACAATAAATCACTCTTGTTATTTAAACGCTTGCCTTTATTTAAATTTAGTTCTCAACAGCTGGTGAGAAACCTCACTAGCTTAGCACAAACATCAACAATTTTTTTTCAAGTTGATGAAATACAAAATACATAGAATACATGTTATATAATTTTTCAATCCGGCACCTACTCTGTTAATTACTTTTTTGATTACAATACATACATGGTTCAATGACTTAAAAAAATATTATTAATTAACAGAGTAGGCGCCGGCTTGAAAAACGGTATAAAATGTATTTTAAAATACCATAAAATACCTAATCTGCATGCCCTGCGGTAACACTGCTCAGTCAGCTGTGTTTTGTTTACATTTTTTCGAAAGTAGCAATGAATTTATATTATATGGCTTTGGCGGCTCTTTACGTGGCGGAGGAGGAGAAGGAGGAGAACAGTCGAAGAAAATTGTATAGCATTGAATAGCAAATTGATTGGCATTTCATATTAATACCTACCTTCAACTTCAGGGCTTTCACTCGATTGTCCTTATGCCCATCTGCGACGCGCAGTATTAGTTCACATATATAGAAGTTGGCGCTTATGGAAGTGAGGGAGATATGAATGCTTTTTCCCACTGCAAGCTTGGAAGAGCGCTATTAACAGAAACTATTCAGTTTCCAATGATTCCAATGCTGATTTTATTGCATTCACATCAAAATGCTTCCTGTCGGCCAAATTCCGAAGCAACTCCCTCTTCGCGACACCCGTTATAAGATTTATAATGTCGTCGTCGAAAAATTCGCCCAATCTTTGCTTATTTGGTTATTTGTACTCCAAAGCCATATCGTTGTTTTGAATTCGTACTCACACAAATGAACGCACACAACCTCTGTTTTATTTCCATTTAAAGCCTAGTACTCAGACGAGCAAAAAATGTTATCGGAATAAATCAGGGTTGATATTCGTATGAAACCGATACAAATATTTTGCCGGCAAAATTATTCCTCTAGGTTCATTATTTTGGCGGTACTCAGCACGAGCAAAATAATTGCTGATATATGCTGGAAAAGTATTAATGGTATTTGCCAGGCACGACAAATTTATTTGGCCGGTGAAATAAATGAAGTGGTGTGCGTGCATATGTGTGTGAATACAATCGAAATAATCGAAATAAAAGTAACGTTGCCATGGATTGCAAAAGGCAGAACAAGAAAAGATCAGCAGAGTTTAACGACGAGGAGAAAATATTGCTAACAAAGCAAATAGAGCAGAGGCAGGTGATCTGGAATTTGGCAGACAAGAACCAGAAACTGCTCTACCAATCCAAAAAGTTCACAAAAGTCTTTCTCCGACATGTGAAAGTTCTCAAAGAACACTGTTGGGCTCTCTGTCATATTTTCAAACTACGAAATGTACATTGATGTGTTAGATGTGTTTGCATATGTTATTAATAGTACTCACATCGGTACAAAATCTACCCTTCTTGCTTCTTTCCCGCTGATATGGATTTACCCAATACTCTCTGCGTTTTCTGCGACTGTTGTCCTCCTCCTCCTCCACATAAAGAACTGCCAATGACACATATAAATCCATTGTATTCAATTTAAATAATAAATTTGAATTTGTAAACATAACACAACTGACTTTGCAGTGTAACCGTAGGGCATGCACACCTGGTCACACTCGGCCGCTAGTATTTTTATTTTGCAAATTTTGCCGGCAAAATTTTTGCTCGTCTGAGTACTAGGCTTAAATACAAATCAAGAACCCAGTAAAAATACCCGAAATACCTTAAAATACTTTTCCTGTATATATCTACATATTTTTTTTGTCGATCTGAGTACTACCTGCGGAGTTTCGCTAAGCAAAACATTTGCTATGAAAAATGTTTTTATCAGTTTCATACGAATATCAACCCTGATTTTTTACGATAGAAAAATTTTCTGGTGACAGAAAGTAGCTTATATTTTGCACTGCGACCAGTGTGGCCAGATGTGCATGCTCTACGGTTACACTGTTTTGTGTTTTTTTATAAATAGAATCAGTTAAAAATTTTAATTTTGTATGAAAGCAAACCGGTATAGTACATACCGTACGTTTATACATTTATGGGCTCTGTTTTAGTGGAAAACGCCACTGAACATAGAAAGATCCACAATATTGGATATATCAGTATATATCAAATTATAAATAAATAAAATTAGTATTGGGTATAAAATTGATAAATTACAATATCCATATAATCGGCTTCAATGAGATTAAATTTGTTTTTGTTATTGCAATTTTCTAGCACTTTCCTGGCAGAACTCCGCAAGCCGGTAACTATTGGTCTTCTTCATGTTGATGTCGATATACAAGTTACGAAGACGAGAAAATATAGAATAATTCTTTCTTTCAATCGAGCCCAGCAAATACCACCTTTTCTTTTGTAGTATATATCGTTGCCTTTCCAGTATTAATCGGCCAATTATTTTGGTGATCTGAGTACTCGTTTGCAAAATGCTTGCAGCAGAAATTTCTGTCGAAAGAATTACAGGCATGCATTTTCTGTCGTTTCCCTACGAATATCATTAATGATTCTGTCGAAAGAAAATTTTGCTTATCTGAGTACTAGGCCTAATGCTCGACTTGTAGGCAACTAACTGAGCCCGTAATATGCTATTCACACTGACTACCGTTCACCGTTTCCTAGACGGTGCGTAAGGTTTTTCCTTTTCAAAAATGTCTCAGTTAGCTCCACCGTTTATTTTGGATGTTAGCAAACCGCACGTTTCTATGAGAAATCTAGCCTATAGTTTTCAAATGCAACCCTAAAAAATTGGCATTCACAGCGAAAAAATTAAATTCACTGCGAAATTGTAAACAATGGCTGGCTGACAACAATAAACAACAACAAAAAGCACAGCACATTTCAATTTCTATGCAGATGCAGGAGTTAATAAACAGCCAAACAAAATTCCAGAGCGATCTTATTAGTTTTTTAAAGATGGAAATAAATAAGCAGTTTTTTGTTATTTTATTTTTTATTTATTACGATTTACACAATATTTTGCTATTGTAGATCGTATCTGTTCTGCTGACTGGTTATAATCAGCAGAAGTTTTGTTGGGATCGGGCTGGGATCTCTGCTCTTCTGTTAAAACATCCCAATTTTAATTAATATCGCCGTTTTGCACATTCAACATGTGATTTGTACTTGTACTTAAGACTTTGGTTGGATTTAGTAGAAGTACTCCGTGGAGGAATAGTGGTCCTTATAACCACAGATTGTGATCTGCTAATCTGCTTGCTGCAATTCCTCTTGATAGTACATCGGCTGAGTTATTGGTCGACGAAACGTGACGCTATTGTAGTTGGTTAGACAATGCCTGTATTTTAACTATTCGATTTGCCCTGAACGTTTGGTATGTCGATGCCGGTGCGTTTATCCAGGACAGCACAATGGTGGAGTCAGTCCAAAAACATCCTGAAACCGTGGACTTCTTGTGCTTGAGTGCATAGTGATTCTATCAAAAATAGTCCTCTGAAAATAGTTTCAGTTGATGGAACGCACGTTGATCGCTTTGTTAGCAATCGAACATAGATTTCTTGCTGTTGGCTTTAACGCTGAATGTGTCAGTATTGCCGAATTGATAAATGATATCAATGTTGTTATATGTGGCTGGTGTCGTTTGCGTCGAATCCTTTCTCTGTCGCCTTGTTGACAGGATGGAAAGGAAGACTGAGCTCGGGGTCACCAAATGTTAATGTGTGTGCGTGTATGAAGCTGGGTTGTATACGGTACATAAACCGTCTACAGTTAGGTCGTCGCAACTAGAACTTGAACCAATTGGACTGCGGAGAGGGTATCTGAAACCACGGCGACAGCCTCTGATGATTGCGATGGAAATGGTATCCCTTAATGTGCAGCTGAGGGTCTGAAGACACAGCGACAGCCTCTGATGATTGCAGTGGGAATTGAGTGACAGGCAGCTTTGGTACTGTTTCTGTTTATTCAACAAAACTTAACTCTATTCATAGGTAACAAAAGGTAAAAAAAAGTGCTGATTTAATAAGAATATGGTAAATGGTACTTAAGGTGGAATTAATATTGATGTAATATGATTTTATTGGCTGGTGCTCGATTTGGGCAATTGTGATGGTCAGCAATTGCATCAGTGTTGATGGATTCTAAGGAATGATCGCATTGTCAGCAGAATTCGCTGCCGAGGCGGTTTATTTTTGACTCAGCTATAATGCTGTGTATTACATAATATGTCTTCATTGTTATGTATGTATGTATCATGTTACCTATGCATAATTCTTCGACTGAACAATCTCAGAGCATAAAAGCTAGAGCAACTTAATTTTGTATCCGGACTGCAAAGTTTCTATCCACGCCCCCTTCCGCCCCCACCAAAGACGAAAATCTGTAGAATCCACAATTTTGAAGATATAAGAAAACTAAAAACGTAGAATCTTAGAAAATTGCCATATCTATCAGATTGTTGAATATGTATCAGATTGGATATTTATTATAATTAGAGCTATGATAGCCACATTGAAGAAGAGAGACATCGTTCCCTCTCGCCTTCTCTCACACGCGACCCTGTCTGCTTTGCTCGTTCGCCCAAAATCTCCTATGATATCACTTCACTACAAGTGTATTTCAAAATTTTGCCACGCACCTTCTGCCCCCACAAAGGACGAAAATCTGTGGTATCCACACTTTTTAATATACGAGAAAACCAAAAACGCAGAATCATGGAAAATAACCGTATCTATCAGATTGCCGAATCTGAATCAGGTCGTGTCATTATTATAGCCAGAATGAACAAGTTACATTTCAAAGCCTTCCAAGCACTTTCTCATTCGCTCTCTCTCTCTCACAAGAACCACGATACAGAGAAACAAGATGGCGCAAAGAAGTCCGCCATTTAATCTCAGTTCTCGTCACAAATGTCGATTCTCAAAAAAGCGCATCTCACTCACACTCATTGGCTTTAAGTCAGTAAAATCAAGTAAAACTACAATTTCCTTGTTAAAATTCATTGCTTTTAACTAAAATGTATAGAAAAGGGAATTGCAGGAAAAAAAAGAACGATTGTTCTTTATATAAATATATACAATATAATATATAAATATTATATGTTATTATAAATAAATATATAAATATATAAATATTATAAATATTTCTTTACAATTTTGAACACAGCACTTAATATTAACGACGATTCCTAGATCTGCACTGCAGAAGAACCAACGATGAAAAGCTCGCAAACATCAATTCAGCTTTTCGGTCGTACGCACTATATCTGTGCTCTTCTAACATAACGGAGCTGCGCATTTCGCTATCTTGTTTTTCTGTATCGTTCACACGAACCGTAACATATACGTTACCTATGTGGATTAACGTGAGCACCTGCCATATTGGCTTAATCCCACGGTGTCAAAGCACATGATTGAATCAACAAAATTTCGCCCCGCCCCCTTCCGCCCACTCAAAGGAAGAAAATCTGTGGCATCGTGGAGAATGACCATATCTATCAAAGTGTTGAATCTGTATCAGATCGGATCATAAATATAGCCACAATGAGAACTGGGCCTGCCGTTGGAATATCTCAATAAACCCTGATAAATGTGCGGTCGTAGTACACACATTGAGGAAAGGTACCTTTCCTGGAGTTTTTCTGCATGGGGAGCTATTAGAGCAGAAGAAGAGCCACACAGACTTGGGAATAGTCCTGGACTCAAGGCTAACCTTTGCTGAACACACCAAACAAATACGAGGGAAGATGGAGGTAAAAGCCAGGAAACTCTACTGGCTTCTTAATGCAAGCAATAAGCTAAGCCTCAAGAATAAGGTCCTGATTTACAAAACCATTCTGGCTTCAATATGGCGATATGGTATCCAAATATACGGAATAGCTGCCAAAACCCACCTGGCAAAAATCAGAGTATTCCAGAGTAAAATTCTAAGACAAGTCAGCGGAGAAGAGTGGTTCCTGCGAAACAAGAACATAGCCAGAGACCTCAACGTCCCCCATGTCGGAGATATTTTAAACGGACAAGCTCAGAAGTACGTAGACAAGCTCAGAAGACATCCCAACGCATTGGCGAGAAGGTTAGCCACAGCTGCACTTAGAAGACGCCTCCGAAAAATACACCCCATCGACCTGCCAAATAGGACGATTTAGTTAACTAATTTATAATTGTAGCTAATTAGTTACAGCAAGTAATGTTATTGATTTCATTATTTTGTGAAATTTTTCCTCAGAGTGACCGACCTTTTGTTACTTGGTCACACTATTTCAGTTTCGTTCCTCACACACGAAATAAATAGCAGATTCCTGGCAGTAATTTTCCGCGGTGCTGGATACTAGCCTTTTGAATCAGAATGTGAGTATTTTGTAAAAATGTAAGCAATTCGCCATACAATTTTAATTTTAAACTATTATTGTCTCAATCGTCTCAAAAGAAAAATTTATACTTCATTATAAATATATCGCACATTTTATTTTACAAATTTGCTCCTTACCACCATGGCATTTAAGCTAAAATACCCCTTCCTATTAAAGAATATGGATTCATTCGTGGACGGTTTCTTAATCCGGATGTGCGTTCCATCTACACAGGCAATAATGTTAAGCAATTGGTAATTTGTATAATAGTAGTCCCTCGATTCAAGCGCTTCTCTTTGCGTCATAGATATTTTGATTTCTTCAGAGCATATTGCTCTCTCCAATATGGGAACAATGCTGTGCAGTAACTTGCCAAACGAACTCCTCCCAACGTTTATGTGGTGATCTTTTGCGAGCATTTACTGGTAGAAGCCTGTGGCAAGGTACCGAAAAACAATTGCAAGTTGGGTGGCATTGAAAAGAGATCAAGATTTCATGTGAGGGCTTATTCTTTCCAAAATCGTTTCAAACAACCTCTTGTCCAATCGAAATGATTCCAAAAATCTAGAATAAACCATAAAGCAATCATTTTAAGTCTGTAGCTTAGTAAAGTATGACTTACCTTTCGTCCGACAAATCTATTACTGATACACTATTCGGCAAATGTCGCCTGCGCCTTAATTCGCGAATTTTTCGTCTTCCTTGGGCTTCTTGTATTGCAATTACGAACACGACAGACATATTCAAACAAAAATATGCCAGCTGCTTGCCCAGAGAAAACAGCTGTTTTCATGAGAAAATATCGCAAAACCACAATATTACTATCGATAACAAAAAGCTCCGAAAACCAGAGCTCATACCCGTATGACATTAGACTTTGAAGCTGGACTAGCTCCAAAAATAGAGATAGCCTTATGCAAAATGCATGCAGTGAGAGCGAGAGAGATATAGGCGTCCAGTTGTTTTTCCAGTTGAGCTGCGAGCAGCGCTGCGCCAGAGTTTATCGATTACCATACTTTTTAGATACGATTTTGCTGGCTGGCTGTGTGTGTTTGAAAACATTATTTAGTTCAAAATTGGGCCTTAGTTATTCGACTGATAGAAGGGAGTCGTGTTTAGAGACGACTACGAACATTAATTTGCGATTTTCTCTATCATGCTATCTCTCTCTTCGCAGCAAATTCTAATGTCATATGGTCATCACAAAATTTCAATTCGTACGAATTTTTCCGATATCGTAATCGTAAAATTTTGCGATAGCCGGAGCATAGCTTTATATTGCGGAAAAAACGCGTTGACCGTTTTCAGGATGAACAGCCAAATATCCTACAGTTGGATGCCGATCGTGGATCGGGAATGATAATGCGCCATACTGCTTCAACGGAACTAATGTACACTCGCTCGCATATCTCTGCGTACACCCCCAAAAAATTTCAAAATCAAACTTTAAACACAAACTGTTCGGCCATTTATGAATATTATTAATCCATTCTTTTTTTAAAAAAAACTTTATTTTATTGTCTTCAATGACTTATTTTTTTATATTTTTTTTATATTTTATTCTTAATTGTAAACTTAACACTACGAAAATGTGTACACGCAAAAGTCTGCGTAAAGTTTATTTTAAGTCAAAAGTATACCCGTTTCAATAACTAGTAGGATATCCTTTTCTTTTCAAATTCTCCGCAAGGCGTTTCGACATGGAATCGACGAGTTTTTTTGTCTCCTCAGCAGTAATTTTGCCCCATTCCTCCACAATTACATCCTTGATCATTTTTTTTTATGTTGTTGTGTGCTTTCGGATTTTTCTCTCAAGAAGATCCCACAAATGCTCAATAGGGTTGAGATCAGGACTCTGGGGAGGTGTTCGCAGCTGATTTTTGACATTATACAGCATCCAAAGCTTTGTATTCTGTGCAGTGTGCTTGGGGTCATTGTCTTGCTGGAACCAAAATTCATTTTCCAGTCCCAATTTAGCAGCACTTTGCTTCAAATTGTTTTTCAAAACTTCAATATAGAGTCCTTGATCCATTATTGACTCGATAAATGTCAAGTTTCCCACGCCGCTTGCCGCCATACACCCCCACACCATTATTCCGCTTCCTCCATGTTTTACCGTGCCAACTACGTTTTCTGTTTTGAATGCTTCTCCGCTTTTCCTCCATACCAAAACTTTTCCCTTGATTCCGAATATGCAGAATTTACTTTCATCCGAAAATATAACCTTGTTCCAGAAGTTTTGGGGCTTTCTTTGCCTTTTTGTTCCATGTTGCAATTCTCCTGAATGCGACGCAAAATGTCAATAACAAATGCGCAATACTTATGCTTAGACAATCTAAAGAAGATCGACGCCAAAAATCCTAACGGTAATCGCACAATCTGGCATTCCACGCAGCTTCAAACAGCTGTACGCAGACTTTTGCGTGTACACATTTTCGTAGTGTTAAGTTTACAATAAAGAATAAAATATAAGAAACTTTTAAATAGTTATATAAAAAATAAGTCATTGAAGACAATAAAATAAAGTTTTGTTTAAAAAAAGAATGGATTAATAATATTCATAAATGGCCGAACAGTTTGTGTTTAAAGTTTGATTTTGAAATTTTTTGGGGGTGTACGCAGAGATATGCGAGTGAGTGTATCTGCCCATTTGAAATTGAATGATTTCATCGGTATAATTAGCAACTGCTCCAAAAACACCCATATCACTGCCTCTTTTGATGTATTTGCAAATGTATTTAATAGATTGTACTGAATTGCAGTACTCTACGTTTATGTGCGCTTTATAAATCTTGGATAATAACGGTAAATATGATAATCAATCTCCAAATCTTGATTTTGAACTCTTAAAGTTACCGAATGGTCATTATCTTCAGTAGATCGACGCCGATATTCGCGATATACATCGTTGCTCGTTATCGTTGTATCGGAGACCAAATTTTTTGGAAAACGTTTGGAGCACTTCCCTTTAACCATACACGGTGAATTCAAATTCAACGAACCACATGGATCGTGAATCATATTTTTTGTGACCACTTCAAACAATTCAGGATCCACTGTCCGATCTGGAATTTCGGCCGAAATTACATTGTCAATTTTATTTGGCCTTTTTTTTTAATCAGCTAAATCAAAATATGCGCATGAGCCAAACGTCGTTTCTGCCATTCAATTGAATACATCCAACATTGAATTGACCCAAAGAGATTTCTTTCCATTGCGGATTACACGTGAAGGTGATGAAGAGGTCTGCTCGATCGTAACGGCGAACGTACGACATCGCATCTAGCGCGATCTCAAACATATGACATATTGTGCATTACCATCGTTGTTAATGGCATCACGGAAATTAACATACTCTTCGTAACGTTCGGACCTACAATTGATTTAAATTTAATTATTAAATTTTTCAATTTCAATTTTTAAATTATTCATCAATTTACCGCTTACTGGATTTAGCATATTAATGTTGAAATTATACCCATCTTGGCCGCTCCAAAACAATATGGGATATTGTAGTACATCATAACGTCGATGAGTCTCGGATACACCTTCAAGTTGCTCATTTCTACGGTGAAACACAATATAACAATTTTTAATATGGTCACCAACTATGACTATTGCCACTTCGTTAACTGTTTCTGCATTGAAACGCCTGGTATGTTCGCCAACCGGTTTTATCAGCTCGAATAACAATTTTATGATCGTCACATGGCATTCGATCAAGCGACGTTTTGAATAACTGAACCAATTCGTTGTGCTCGTGAAACTTATCTTGAAAATATAAAATAATTTGTGTCCACGTGTTGGCAATAAGGGCACACCGAAAATCGTCTTCCCAATAAAATATAATTGCAAAAATTGATGGTCTGCGTTGTTGAAAGGTATGGTATATTGACCTTGAATCTGAATAAAATATACGATAAAATGAGAACAAACGTACAATTTGCATAAAAAAAAATATACAATTACCTTGAACGTTGGCATGAAGTTGTCTTTTATAATATTTGTGGTGCCAAAAGATGTCATTTGAAAAATCGAACTATACTTTCGTATATTGTTCAAAAAAATGATTAGACTCAATTGTCAATCCTTTAAGCAATGGTTGTGGTAGGCTCGCCAATTCAGGAAATTTCACTTTACCACTCGCACAGCACATCCAGATAGGATTCACCTTTAAATTTATATGTCTGACAATGGCGACAACGTAATCGGTGACACTATCGGACGCGAATGCAACCCCTTGTAGATTTTGTATTTCACGACTTTCATTTGCAGTTGCTATTGCATCATTGTTTCGTTGATCTTAACGGAACCTTGCTGTGCGTAGACGATTTTCATTGCTTTGTGTAATGTCTTGGCTACTTTCACGGCTCCTGGATGCCACAACTTGTAACGCATTTCTCGTTCGCCGGCCCGAATTTCATTGTCTCGACATTTATCTTGAAAAACCACACAAGTTTTAGTGTAGCAGTTTAGAGGGGAAAAGTTTGAAAACGTGGTTTCCGACCGGCTCGACTCTGAATTCTTGATCGCCACGAAAACCACTTCCAAATTTATCCCGTGCGAATTCTCCAACTTTTCTGCAAAAATCTCGAAAACGAAGAGATTCCCAAAATCAACATTAGCACCGATTTCAGAGCTACATTATAAAGGAAATTTTTATTTTAGATCCGTATTATTTTGTACCACTTGCAATCTGTACGATATCTAAGTTTTTGCAAGATTTTTTTTGTATGTGCTATTTAAATATTCCTTTTTCTAAGTTTAAAAGCGCAATTTGCGGTTCGAAACAGTTAAGCTTCTAGATCGATTTAACTGATGAAACATCGCACTAAAAACGGTCAAAATATGATTTTATCGAACCTGCGACAGCTATTTTTCTTCTTAAAAGTTGACAACACCGATAGCCGGCAAAATGTAGAGGCAAATAAAAATATAGCCCCTTTGTTCAGTCGGAGAATTATGCATAAGCAACATGATACATACATACATAACAATTCAGACATATTAAGTAATACACATGACACTTTTACCAAAACAACAACTTCACCCGGTCAACAGGAAATATGACGACTCAGCATTATAGCTGAGTCAACAATAGCCCGCCTCGGCAGCGAATTCTGCTGACAATGCGATCATTCCTCAGAAGACAAAACACTGATGCAATTGCTGACCATCACAATTGCCCAAATTGAGCACCAGCCAATAAAATCATATTACTTCAATATTAATTCCACATTAATTATCATTTTTACCATTTACCATATTCTTATTAAATCAGCACTTTTGGTACCTTTTGTTACCTATGAATAGAGTTAAGTTTTGTTGAATAAAATCAGTATCAGAAACAGTACCAAAGCTGCCTGTCACTCAATTCCCACTGCAATCATCAGAGGCTGTCGCTGTGTCTTCAGACCCTCACCTGCACATTAAGGGATGCCATTTCCATCGCAATCATCAGAGGCTGTCGCCGTGTCTTCAGATCCTCAATTGCGCACCGCAGGATACCCTCACCGCAGTCCAACTGGTTTAAGTTCTAGTTGGGACGACCTAACTGGAGACGGATTTTGTACCGTATACAACCCAACTTCATACACGCACACACACATTAACACCCTTACTCAACTCATTCAATTCGTGCAAAGATTTTTGAATGTGAGTTTTATGAGTTATACGTCTTCACTCTGACTCATTCGTACTCTAGCGGTACTCTATATTCGAATTCATTCAATTCATTTTGAGTATGGATAATTCGAATGTGGTTTTTCGCTATTCATGCAGACCTCTAGTGTATACACATGGGTCCGCGCTTAGTGGTTGCATACCCAATTTTTTTAGGTGTTCATCTATTTGTGTATTTGCTTCGTTCGTTTTTTCCCAAGATTCTTTCAAATTCTTTCGGTATCTCTATGTAGACATCTTCGTTTATTTCACCGTTTTAATATGCGCTGGTGAAGTCCAATTGCTGTATATGCATACCAAGTTCGACAGATAAAGCTATGCGTATTCGTGTGGAGCTCTTGCGTGCCACTGCACAGTGGGTCATACGGTCTATCTAGCTTATATAAACTAATAGCGTCAAAAGTAAAAGAGATATTGTCTTCGTGTTTTTTCCTACGTTTATTCAGTAAATCATAGACTTTTTTTTAATTTTTTTTACTGTTTTTTAATAATGATTTTTTTAATTTTTAAAATTTTATAACAAAAAATTCAGTTTTAAATAATTTCTAATGACTAGTCAAAAATATAAAAAATATTAGTGAAAATCAGATTCTGGTCGGATCTAGATGCTAAAGCAGACCTAAAATTTTTGAATTCTGGGAAAAAGCTCATGTTTTGAGGCAAAAAATTAAACTACAAAAATGCATTAAAAAAAAAAACGCAAACAAAGAACAATGATTTTTTACTGTTTCCAAATCAGAACGAACCAAATTACTAACTGATACTATTTTTAACCTAGACAAGTCTAGACATTTTTAAATAAACTCCACGAAAGAATGCAAAAAACTGTAAGTCTACAACATTTTTAAGGTTATGAATTACAGTGTTTTTTCGGGTAAAAAAAAAAAGAGCTAACATGCAAACTAATATTTCTATTTTACAGTACGTACCTTCAACTTTATAGAAAGCAATTTATTTGAATAATTAATAATAATTACACACTTTTTTGCACCGGGTGAAAGTTTTAAATGTTTCTTTGCTGCAGCGAAAACTTATGTGTACTTTGAGATGCTATAAATATGAAACAAAATATACACAAAGTCCATGATGTATTCTTAATCGAATGGTTAAAAAAAAAAGTTTTTCGGTTTTCGAAAAATAGGTTTAAATAAGCTAGCTAGGCCGTTTTACCCATTGTGCACTGGTGTGAAAATTGCATTATAACTCATATCTGGCGTTTGAGTGAAAAATTTTGCGACAAGCCTTGTCTTTCGCCTTTCAATGGTTCCATCAGGTTTTAGTTTTGTCCGTAGTAGCCATTTCGTCTCTATAATTTCAGCATCGTTTGGTCGATCTACCAAAATCCACGTTTGATTCTTTTTTAGTGATTGATACTACTGGAGCATAGTTTCCTTCTATTCTTCGCTTTCAGGGCAAGTGAGGGCTTCGTCGGCGTCGTTTGGATCGCTGTGCTCTACAATGTTTGCACTGTGATCGCCTGCTTTCTCTTGCACTGAATCTTCTTCTTGAATGATTCTACGTTTTCTTGGGCGCCCTCGACGGCTCTTTGGAGTCGATTCCTCTTATGGAGTTCCATTGCTTGTACACCTCCATTTTTTTTCTTCTCGGATTTTTTTCTGCAGCTCTTCCCCTTTTTGCTCAATCGTAAGTTGGATCAATATTTCAACCTTTCGAAATTTGTTTTTCAACAAAGTTTTCATATTCGATATCGTGTTGGAAATTATCAAGTATTTTTACATCTCTTACCAAAGGTGCCCACGGCATTGTTTTGCGAACTTAGTAGGATATCTATTAAGTCATTGACTATAAATGGTCTACCAATGCCTGGGCTAAGCTCTTCCCGCTCTGCAGTAAATCTTGAACAGACAAAAAATACGTGTTCTGCGTCTTCTATGGTCCGCGCACAGTGTGTGCAAAACGGATCCGTCTTTCGTTTTAACTCATGTAAATAGGCTTTAAAGCACCCATGTCCTGTTTAGAGCTACGTGAGATAAAAATTTGTTTCTCCGAATTTCCTACTCACCCAGGGCCTCAGGTCCGGTACAATGCGTCTTGTCCAACTGCCGTTTTCTGTGGCACGCCATCGCTCTTGCCATTTACGGTGTGTTTCCGCTTCTCTCCTGTCCTGGTCTTCGAATTTGGTCGCAGCGGCAAGTAGGTCCACCGGTAGTCCAGCTAGTACTAGGACTGCGTCTTCGGAGACCTATGTAAATACGCTTTAAAGCACCCATATCCTGTTAAGAGCTGCGTGAGATAAGACGGTGCGATACGCACAGAGGAAGCTTAGCGCGCATCTTCGGTAGGCCGTTCTGCAGGTGCGGCTGTACGTTGGGAGCTCCTTGGCTGCTTCGCTGACGTGGCCCTCCAATGTTGGCCATTATGCCAGAGAGCGCGTTTGCTGCTCGGCCTGCTTTATCTCCTGTGGCTTCAAGATGATGTTTGAAGCTTAGTCTGTGGTCTAGGAGTACGCCCAGGTATTTTATAGCTGGGGAAGACTCAATTTCGTCCGTTCCAATCACCACTCTGGCAGTCTCAGCCTTTTTTCTGAAGCTAATCAGGACCGATTCGGTTTTATGCGCTGCAAGGCTGAGGCCGTTTTCCTGTAGCCAGCACATTACTCGCCTGATTGTTTCATTTGTGTTCTGCTCCACACCTTCCAATGTTTTGCTACGATTGCAATGTCGTCTGCGAAGCCAACGATTCTGCAGCCGACGGGGGTTTCCACTCGCAGGATGCCATCATACATAACGTTCCACAGTAACGGTCCGAGTACAGAGCCCTGTGGGACGCCACCTGTTATATTCTTTCTTTTTTGTCCAGCCGAAGTGTCTTAGGCCATCTGGCAGAATTGAATGCGTTTTTCACATCTAGGGTAGTTACCAGGCAGTAATTTTTAGTGCCGCCGCGCCATCTCTTTTCTGCTACGGCTTCACGGGCTTTGCCTACGACCACTTTTATGGCATCTATGGTGCTTCTCTGCTTCCTGAATCCGAATTGGAGGTCGGATAGCCTGGTGGCTAGAGATTTCTGTTTCCAGCCGGCTCGCTATGATTCTCTCGAAGAGTTTCCCCGCTACGTCTAACATGCACATCGACCTATATCCTGAGGGATCTTCAGGGTCCTTACCAATTTTCGGGAGAAGCACGAGCCTCTGCAGCTTCCAACCACCGTCTCCGTGGGTACGTGGGTCTTTAGTGGGTATGCCGTCGGGGCCTGGCGCTTTGTCCGTCTTCATGCTCTTGACTGCCTTTATAAGCTCATCTGCGTCGATTTGTGGCGTTGGGGGTGTTCCCAGTTGCGTGGTAGGTTCATAGATTAGTTCAGCTTGCGTTGGGAATAGCGTTTCTACGATTTTCGTAAGAAGTTCCGGACAGGTGGGCATTGCCTTGCGCGCTAGCTTGCCCATCACCAGCTTGTAGTCTAGGCCGAAAGGCTGTGCGGCCGCTTCATCGCACAGATCCCTCCAGCAGTTTGACTTGCTGCGTTTGATCTCTTTGGTGAGTTCGGACCGCTGCTGGTGGTAGTTGGAGCGTGCCTCAGCGGCTTCCTGTATTGCTTCGGGGTCTTGTGGCCTTCGCCTTGCCATTTTCGTTGCTCTCTTGTACCGGCGTCTTGCTGCGTGCCTTCCTCGTCTCAGATCAGCAATATTTTGCGACCACCAATGCAATGGTTTTCGCCGCTTTCCTCCCATATTCTTCTTCGTCATGGCAGCATCGCAGGCCGCTTCCATTGCTTACACTAGCATGTTGGCCCGTCGTTCCGCATCTCCATGAATTTGTTCACTGTTTAGCTCGAACATTAGTAGCAGGCACTGCGTGTCCATTTCTTCAGTGCTGTATGAGGCTGTACGCCTCTGGATTTGTATCCGTCTGGTGGTGGTCTCAGTCATGCAGCATGTAATTGCCCGGTGGTCACTGTGAGTGTATGCATTTGATACCCTTCAACTGGCACACCGAGCTAACTGTGGGCTGGCGAATGTGACATCGATTATCGATCATCGATCACCGTTTGAGTAGGTGTGGGCTGTTCCAGTGTTCAGGAGCAACACGCTCAGTGTAGCGAAGACATCCAGTAAGGTGCTCCCGCGTGCATTTGTCCTGGCGCTTCCCCATTCGGTCGCCCATGCGTTGAAGTCGCCTGCAATGATTACTGGGGTACGGCTGCGTGAATCGTCCGCTATACTTTCTATTACGTTGGCGAACTCCTCTAATTGTACTCTCGGGGCTATGTAGTAACTGTAGAAGTGTACTCCAGCGATCCTGGCCCTGGTGTATCCCACTGTCGTGCGACAGCCGCTTAGGCCTAGGGGCGGGCGTCCACAGCTCCAAATCGCTGCTCCGTAATTTGAGTTTGCATTTTGGACCCATGTTTCGGAAGGCTTCGCTAGGTGTGGATCGCTTAAGATGGCGACGTCGACATCTTCTTCTCATACTGTCTGCATGAGCAGGTCCTGTGCTGCTCTTCAGTGGTTCAAATTAAGCTGCAGGAACTTAATTTTGCCCATGGGTGTGGGTTTTTGTAGCCTTCACATACATGGGGCATGCTCTGCTGAGCGTCCCATGTGCCGTATTATCAAGCCCTGCTCTTGTGCATAAGATGCATGCGGGCTTCTGTTTGCTGTCCTTCGAATTGTGCTGAGTGCCACCGCAGTTATAGCACTTATTTGTTTCATCGTGGCCACTCTTGCATCTCGCCGCGATGTGTTCAAATGCTATGCACTTGAAGCACCTCCTCGGCCCGTTCTTCTGTCGGATCCGACAGATTGACCACCCAATTCTTAGTTTCCCCTCCTGGAGCAGCTTGTCCGCACGTTCCCTGGGGAGGAGGATATTTGCCGTCAGCGTTCCTCGGTATGTATTCCGAATTTTGGGAACTGCTTCGATCGGCAGGTCCCCGTCAATTTTGACAAAGATGGTTTCAAGGACTTCTTCTGGCGTTGTCCATTCCGATAAATGGTCAGGGATTTATCGGAACGGACATAGCAACACCTTCTCGGAGATGGACTTGACCTCGGCTATCTTGCCCACTTTCATTTGTACTGCTTTGAGCAGCTTTGGCGTCGTCGCCAAACTTTCCCATCTGTAGCAAGAGTTCTCTTGCCACGGTCCGCCGTACTCCGGACACTGATTCTCTATACTCCATGAAAGTCTTGTCCGATTTTACGCCCTGAGTACCTCTGCGTAGGACGCCTGGTCTCTGCATTTGACGATGAGTGCTTCTGGTCTTCGGGCTCTCCTGAGCTGGTTTGTCTGTCGTTACGGCTCTTGGCCCTGGGTGTTTCTTCTCTTATTTGACCTATGATTGGGCGTTTCGGCCATCCTTGTGTTCGGCGTCTTCTCTTTGCTGTTCTTCGCCTTTCCTTTCCGGGCATTTCGTGCTGGCGGCTCCTCTCTGCTCCTCTTCGTGCAGTTGCTCACTAACTGCTACCTGGATTTGTTTCGGCCACGGGCCGCTTGTCATTCATTTGGTAAATGAGCTCATCCATGATGCTTCCAAGCTTGTTGAGTTGTGTCCTGCAAGACGGCTCGTTTTCCTCGCCCATTTTGAGGGCGTCATCCTCGGTGGGAAATCCGGACTCCAGACTCTCTGCTTTTTTTGGGAGTCTCGGTCTCCAATTCAACTACGCTTTCCAATGCGGCAGCGGGCTTCGATTTCGGTGTCTTCGTTGAGGTTCGCGCCATTTTCTGCGACTCATTGAAGGCGATTATTTCCTCTCCCTCATTGTTTGTGTGTGTGTGTGTAGGTTGTTTGGTATTCATTTTGTCTCAAGAGTCCCCCTTCGGGGCCTTAATGATCCCGTGGGTCCCTTTCTATTGAATGTGGTCCACGCGAGGGTTGACTCCAGCCTTAATGGGGACTGAGGTTCAGAGCCAGATCAGTGTTAGCCAGGACATTGTCAACTGGGCCTGCACGGCCAGGTTAGTGGTGACGGGGAGCAAGCGTTTCCCAAGGCCTGCCTTCAGGAAGTTACCATCATGGTAACCAATGTAAACATATACAGCAACAGCCAAGCCGCGATAAAATCGTTAAATGCGATTTCCTCGAACTCGGCCACCGTGGCAGACTGACGCAAATCTCTTCACAAGATGCAACACATATCACCCACAAACATCCGAACTACAACAAAATCGTAACTCCCACGCTGCGTCTACATTCCGTGGTTACAACTCACTTAAAACAACGGCAAACACAACTAGACAAGCCGAGCATTACTAAAGCAATCTCATCAACATCACGACAAACCAGGAGAAATTAAAACTGACCATATAAAATATACATATAAAACCAAAAAGTAAAGTTTAGACCTAATCTTAGACAAATTCAAACTTAAATCGTTAACACTACCTCAAAACTAAAATGTCACTCATAATAATTTAATGGAATATCAAAGGCTACACAAATAACTGAAACCAACTTCTGATTCTGATTAAAAAGCACTCCCCTCATGCCCTTTCAATACAAGAAACACTATTATATGTGTACCAATCCCAATTAACTACATACTATTAAAAAATTATAGTCACCAACAGTTTTGCAGGCGTAGCGATTCTACTGCATAAATCAATCCAGTATACTAACAAGAACATCTCAAACGATCTAGAAGCACTAGCCGTCAATATACAATCCAAACACAGTCTAAACATGCATATTTTCGACATATATCTCCCCAAACAAAACCGTGGCAAACAGATTCTCGAAAACACGCTTAGCACCCAACAAACACCTTCACAAATTACGGGAGACTTAAATGGATAGCATCCATCTTGAGGCTCCCCAACAAAAAACACAAGAGGTAAAATACTACAACAATTCATTGGCAATGCACAACTTATACTACAAAATGACACATCCCCCACACACTTCCAAACACACAATACGTACACACATATCGACCTTTCACTTTGCTCCTTGACTTTAGCCCCGTACACCGAATGGAAAATACTCGACGACCTTTACGGCAGATACAATTTTCCAAGTCATTTCCCTATACCCATCGAACAACTCGCAAAAGTTTAGCTGACCCTTTTTCAAAATGAAAGATGCTAATTGGGAACAATATGACGCGCTTACATAGTATAAACTCAAAATTCCAGGTATCTCAAAATGTAAACAAGGAAGCCGCCCATATCATGTCTACCTCATCAAACATAAAACCCTACAAGCTTCCTTGGTGGAACAAAAATCTCAGCCAGTTGCGACAAGAAAAACAAGTTGCCTGGAAAAAATCAAACCGCAACATCACTTTGGAAAACATTATTAATTATAGACGCATAAATGCCAAATTTAGATTTTAGATTAAAAAAAAGTAAAGAAGAATCTTCACCTCAACAATTCAAGCCGCCACCCCTTCATCCAAAATACAGGTCAATATAAGACGCTTCTGTGGACTTAATCCAATTAAGCAAATACACGCCATTTCGAACCCAGAAACTAACAAAACAACAACAGCTAGCAACGAAATTGTTAACATCCTCGCTCAACACTGGTCTGACCTCTCAAGCGATTGGAACTTCTCAAAAGAGTTTCGAAATAATAAATATAAAAACAACACAGTAAACTATACACCTTCCTCAAGTGCTCTAACTATAGAGAAAAACATTACTTCTTTTGAGCTAGTTTCAGAACTACAAACACTAAAAGATTCCACCCCAGGGCTAAATAGAAACTAAATAATAAATGTTCAAGCAGGAACATATTATTGTATTTTAAGAACAAGAAATCTGTAGACGTTCACTAATGTAAACACAAAACCGATCTATGTATATATAGGTGAGGAAGGTAATTTATAACTACTAGGGTGTAAGCGGAGACCAAATCGGAGACCAACCCAAGTCAAGTGGAGCCACTTATGTATTTAATGCAGTCTAAAAATACTTATGCTCGTATGAAACTCAAATGGTCACACACTGTAACGAAGAACCCGTTCCGTGGGTCTAGCGATATAATAGAACACAAAATTTTATCTCGCTGGCATATAAGGCCAAGATTCATAAGAATAAAAATTAGTTTGCATTTACAACTCAACTCGCAAGTGTTTCGACTCTTCTTTTAAGGTCTGAATATTTTGGTCCTTCGAGACTCTCCGTTTTTTCCCCCCTGTAGTAAGAGGAGTTGAACCAGCTCCTTAAAGACTGCAGAAGTGTCAAGTACACCTACAGCTAAAGGTAGCAAAAATAAAAAATTCTGGTTTTCCCTCTTGTAGTAAGAAACCGAGTATAAAATTAATGAAAAGTTAGTTTCAATTAATAAACAAAAAATACATGCTATACAGGCAGTATTTTTAATAAATAATACAAAATATAAATTTGTTTGTCGTGTAAAATAAAATTTACGCAAAAGTGGGTGTTCAAGGCCTAAAACACCGAACGTGGAAAAAAAATCCCAACATCAAAAAAGCTAGGTGAAGTGCAGGCCAGCGATAAAGAAAAAACGCAAACGGCCAAATAATATAAAAATATAATAAAAGTGACAAATAAAGAAGAACTAACAAATTTGTGTGTGTTTAAAAAAGCGAACCACAACAAGCAGCCAAAATTAGTGTTGCCCCATTGCAAAATCTGTGACAGCGAGCAGGATATCGGACATCAGCCGTTCCAACACAGAAGCGCCGAAAAAACGGTACTAGCCCCTATCCACGGCATCAGAAGATAGCAGCAGCAAACAGCAGCAGCGACATTGACGGCAGCGGCAACCAAGGCAGCGGTAAAAGCAGCATCAACGGCAGCGACCAACAGCAGCATCTACGGCAGCGGAAGCTACGGTATCAACGGTATCAAGCCGCAGCATAGACAGCAGCGGCAGCAGTAGCACCACCAGCAGAAGAAGTCCTCAGTTAAGTCGGAAAATTTTTGTTTATACTACTTCCAACTAAATTAAGTTCAATAAGATGTTGTCGAAGAAAATAATTAAACTACCAGAGGCTCAGGTCACAGTAACAAAATAAGTTAAAAGGATAGAAGCTGGTATATTGACCAGTGACGTATTCCTTAGGCTAGGAGAGCTTAAAACAAAAGCTGCAAAAAATAACACTGCATTAACAATATATGGAGTAGTCGATCATGACATCAATTCGGAAAATTGATGAAAAATATAGAGGACATAGAAAAAATCTATGTTGAATTAAATTCTACCAAAACTTTGACGAAAGGAAAGGTAGAGATAGCAGAGTTACAACCAGTGGTGACTGGAACTTTGAAAAAAGTTATGGAGCCTAAAAATGACCATAGTCTTAGAAAAATAGCTGACGATTTCGACGGATTTGAGAATTATCTGAGAAAATGTATAAAAGAAGCTCGAAAGGAGTTAGATAAAGCTAGCTCGCTAGAGTGCAACCTGAGAAAGGAGAAAATGGAGTTCCTTAGGGAAAGAGAAAGTAGAGGAGTTTTAAAAAAAAGTAGGAGTCAAATCCCTATTTCGACGCGTTGATCGCCAAGTTCGATTTTGATGGTCAAAGCCTGTTAAGGAACTTAGAAATAAGGAAGCAGGAAATTATTGAAGAAAAACGTACCGTTAGGAAAGCGGCAGAAATAAAGAAGGAGGATGAAGATTTTCCAGTTCTACCAAAGGAAGAAGTACCAACATTTTCAGGGGAAGAAAAATAGTGGGACGGGTTTTCACAATTATTTAGTGAATAAATTCATAATAGAGATGGTCTCTAAAATTTAATTATTTAAAAATAGCGATAAAGGGCGAAGCAAGAAGTATGGTTGCTCACTTATTAACGGGGCCATCGGAAAATTATAATGTCGCTTGGGAATTGCTGACCAAGCGGTATGAAAATAAAAGAAAAATATTCTCAGATCAGCTAAATCGGTTGCTAGATTTGCCAATGACAACGATTCAGCAAAACAGATTAAATTGTTTTCTGATTCGATAAATGAGTTAATACATTTTATCACAATTAACAGAAGAAAATCATGTGATTTTCTCCCACATAATTTTGAAAAAATTTAATAAAGACAAAAGACAAAAGATAAAAAAGAAAAAAAGAGATTCAAGCATTACACGATGTAATGGAATTTCTAGAACAACGGTACACTTCTCTGTACTCATCGCAGGTTGCAGACAAAAAACCGTTGAAAAAAGTGATGCAATATAGCAACATGAAAGAAATTTGTCCGATGTGCAAAATAGCAGGCCATACAATAATGCAATGCTATAGGTTTCTGAGAATGAGTCCGATAGAGAGAGGCCAGGTTATTCAAAAGCAGCGCCTGTGCAAAAGATGCTGGGGGCACGACATGTATAAGAAATGCTCCTCGGAAATGATTTGTGGGATTGGTAAAAAACCCCATCACACGATGCTCCATATTCCCTATGAAAAAACGGAAAATGTTAACACTTGTTTGACAAAAAAATAAAAAAACTGACACAGAACTTATAAAAGTAAGAAAACTGTCATCCAGCTAGATGGCCGTTGGGGAAAATAAAAGAAATACATAAAGGTAGGGACGATAGAGTCAGATAAGTCACCATTAAACATCAAGATGGGTCGATTAAAATACCTATTACTAAAGTTTTGTCCATTAGCTGGAATTGAGTCTGAAGAAAAGGACTCAGGAATGCCGCCAAAATAAGCCAGAAGTACTCGCGGTAGACCAAGCTAGGACTCATGGCAGTAATGTTAATGCTTATGTTATTTTGACAAGTATCAATAGCTGCCAGAGGAAAAGAGAAGTGGTCAATTGAAAAAATTAACAGTTCCACTTCAATATATTTGGACCCGTTGGGAAAGTTCCATTTTTTTCGCATTGTTGTATTTTTGCTGAAAATTCGCGTCGAATGACACCTAATTTGTTAAAACCCGGTGATCTGTTCAAAAGATTTTTTCAAAACAAGATTTTTGGGGACTTTTCAAAATGAAAATTTTTGTTCGGGTGTTTGTCTGTTTGATACAAAACGTTATTTTAGTGTCCTGGAATCATTTTATCTGTGTTAAACAGCTCGATATAAAAAACATTAGTTTTACCACTTTTTGAAAAACCCCCAAGTTAAGCGGGAAAACAGATATAAAAAGCTAAAAGCTAACTTCCAAACACCTGAAACTAGAGACTTGTGCTATAAGTTGTTGAAAAGGCGTTTTAAAACTCAATGCATGCTTCTAAACTAATGTTGTCTAAATACAACAGATAAAAACTAGGGCAAAAAAAAAAATTTAAGTTTTTTTCACTTTTTGGTGGGTTTCTCGAAAACGACTCTATTCTTGATATTCCCTAACTTTTGATGTATAACACATTTCTGTAAAAATGCACGTTTAAAAGTTATTAAGCAACAAAAACAGCTACTTTCATCTTGACACCGAACTAAAAAATAATACGAATCGAGTAACATTTAGGCAAACCCCAGGCTGGAGAAAGCAAAAATTCATGAAAATTCAGAGTGCGGCTTTTTTTTTGTCATTGGGTGTATATATATTGTTTTAAAAGATTTAATTTTATTTTTATTGAAAATGTGTGGGCGTCTTAAAAAATTGTACTCTTAATTTTCAAGAAAAACTTGATATCGAAAATGAAGAACGTTAACAAAAAAAAGTTTAAAGGTAACACTGAAAAAGACAGAAGAAGCGCAACAAGAGAAAGACCTTGGATTGAAACTGAAGAAGGAAAAAGAACCAATTGAATTAAATCGATCAGTTGAGACGGAGCAAATTAATTTCAAAACTGCAGAAAAGCGTATCGAAAAGAACGCGAATAGAAATGAAGCATATAGATCAATTTAGACCAAAGAAAGCAAAAGCTGCATTAAATAGATATGAAAACTATCATTTATTGTTCCTTTAAAAACTTCTGATATCACCGAGGTAAAAAACTAGTGACGATCGCACCTTCAACATACAAAAGTTTTGATATCAATTTATGTGACGAAAAATGATAAAAAAGGGAAAAGAGTTAATTGGGAAAATGAGAGTTCTGTGCGGTAAACTTAAAACTTTTGAAGATCAATGCTATCACGTTTTAGGTAACACTGATGTACAAATTGCAGATCTTGAAGAAAATAATAAACTTTTTATGACATAAGATAACAAAAGAAAGAAGCGAGCACCCTTCGAGTTTATGGGCTTACTTCATCATAAATGGTTCGGGATAATGGACGCCGAAGATAGGGAAACTTTGGAAGGAAAGATGAAAAATGTATTAGAAAACCAACATAATCTAGACGATTTAATAAAAAAACAAAAGTCAGTGGTAGAGTCAACGGTAAATATTCTCAAAAGAACTAACAAGGAGATAAACGTAAATTTTAGAAGTATGAGCACTAGAGTAGAAAACAAAATCGAAAAGAAAGAATCTATAAACTTCTTTATGGTAACAAAGCATTGATTGATGAATGCGATATAATATAAGCAGGAGTCATAAGTCTACTAATAGATATTAATCATGGTAGACTGAATCCAAATATTTTAAAACCTATGCAGTTAAAAGCAGATATATCAAAAATAAACTATAGGTTATTAGAAACATTAGTTCTTCCAGGAAAAAGAACAGTTACGGAATTGAAAGAAATGTATAGCCTATTAACCGCGAAAGGGATTTTCGTGGATAACAAATTAATTATACCCGGTACTCGCAGAGTAAAGGGGTATATTAGATTTGTTGAAAAAATGGATGTGTGTAACACCCAGAAGGAAGCGTTTCCGACCCCATAAAGTATATATATTCTTGATCAGCATCAATAGCCGAGTCGATATACCTATGTCTGTCTGTCCGTCCGTCTTCATTAGCGCTTATAGCTCAGAGACTATAAGAGCTAGAGCAACCAAACTCTCTATCCATGCTCCTGTGATATCACTTCCGTACAAGTGTATTCCAAAAATTTTCCACGCCCCCTTCCGCCCCCGCAAAGGACGAAAATCCACAATTTTTAAGATACGAGAAAACCAAAAACGCAGAATAATGGAAAATAACCGTATGTACCAGATTGCCGAATCTGGATCAGGTCGGAACTTTATTATAGCCAGAAAGAACAAGTGAAATTTCAGTGGCCACGCAACGCCTTCCAAGCGCGTAGTAAAGACGTATGTATGTAGATATGGAAATGTAGAAAGGACAGATGTGAAAAACAAATGCAAACAAAAATGAAAATGGTTCGACCTAATTTTTTTGTTCTTTTTCGGCTAAAGATCAATTTGTCCCTTTTGCGAACATGTAATAAATTACATAGGTATGTATATCGTTAGCTCACATACATATATACTGACTGAGTACCGGGTATAAAGTAGAGCCGGGGCCGAAGACGCGGCTCACACGTTCTCTCTCGTTTTGAATGTGAAGATTCCACTGTTTGGTAGACACCCATCCCATTTGTTTAGGATTATTCCAATGCCAGTTGAGCATGAAAGGGAAGAAAAGGTCAAGGCAGATTTGAGCCTAGAGCTACTTAGTATATAATTTCGAAATTGATTCCTATCATTCGATGACTGATGCTACTTTAAATAAATGTCAAAAATGGCAAGCAAATAAAAGAGTATGTGAAGGTAATTGGCCTTGGAGCAGCGCCAATGATAATGCTTGTGAGATAAGTCCATTAAAACCAAATAGTCATTCAAATTGTGTTTATAAAAAGATATCAGAGACAAGGTTATTTTGGGTCGAATTAGAAAAGAAAGTTAGTTGGCTCTTCAAAGTTGCAGTAAACACTATTGCTAGAATTCAGTGCAGTAATTCGAATCAAGAGTTAATTGATCTACCTCAACAAGGAATTTTAACAATAATAAATGGTTGTACTGTGCGAACCGATGTTAAAATATTAGTACGTCATCACAGTCTTCATACAGAAAACAACGAGACAATTTCACTCTCTTATATAAGTAATATAAGTAAAATACCAAAAATTGTTTGGAATCCATTTAATGTACCATTAATTAAACATACGAAAGATAAGGTCATCATGAATTAAAAGGACTTAAGTTCTTTTCCGCTATGTCCAAAAATTTCTTTTTCTGATCGATTTTGGGATTTTCATTTTTGTAAAGAATTATGTTTTTTTTTATGGTTTAGTTTTTGTATACCCGGTACTCGAAGAGTAAAGGGGTATTGTTTCGTCGTTTCTCGTCTGTTTTTTTTTGTAAATAATTGTGGAATCTAATTTGAATTGTATGAAGTCTAGTGTAAGTTAGTTTAGGGCAAGGCGGGAGCGCAATAAAGCTTACTCTCTCGCTCTTGGCGAATTCGCCCCGCTTTGCCAACGTAGGTTAGTTAGGCTAGAGAAAAATTGGAATTAGACATTCGTTGAAATTGATTTGATCGAGCGCACGTATTATTCATCTCGTACCGCCTCTTAAATAAAATTACAGCCACCCAAAGTTTTCCGGTTTTAGCATTTAGAAAAACTATTCTAAATTTTCATGGCGCCCCCGGGTGGACTGTAAATTAAATTAAAGGCAACAAATAAAAGTGACAGTGTCACGTAAAGAAGTGCTTAAAAGTGGTTCAAATATATACATATATATATATACATAATTCTATTTACTAGAATCAAGCGTATCGTTGCCCGCGTCGTGTTGTTGTGTGTTAACAAAAACAGCAATTAAAACTTTGCTCAAGCAATCGTGTCGGTCGCGAAATACCCAGCCTAATCTTCGCCGTTCGTTTCTGCTACCGCCGAGGGATGCCCTGTACGGACTGCAAGAGGAAAGTAGCAGCTGGACGTAAAGATCCAACCGCAGAGCCAGAGGTATTTGTGCAATAATTGAAAGCTAGAGCTGAAGACAGATATAATCTTTTTTAAATTGTCTTGTGCTAGAAAAATTGCACCTCGCTTTCAATTCTTGGCACAGACGTATGACATAGTAGAGCTTGAATTGCATGCATTTAGACTATAATATTCTTGCAAATATATACAAATATAACACCAACAATATACGCACATACATATTTATTGACATACTATATACATATATCATAACCTATGTGAACCGCTAGTTGGATGCAACCGTTATTTATTGTTTACTGCAATCACTGTCGCCCCCCTTTACCCGTTTTCGTTGTTTGAATCTCGCCAAAAGGTTGGTTCGTTAACCCAAGCCGCGGCGTATAACACTTACATATATCTATACATACATACATACAAGCAGCAGCATCGGTGCACTCTCTCGTTTTCGCTTTCGCCTTTCCACCGTTGCTTGCGTTGTATTTGTTGGGAGAATATTTTTCGTTTGCCGCGCTTGATCTTAACGGAACGCCAAGTGACGCGCTACCCTGTTTTTCGAGGGTATATTGTTTTTGGGTGTTACTTACCAGTGACGCGCTACCCTGCTTTTCGAGGGTATATGGTTTTCAGCTGTCACTTGCAACCATATTATATATTGATACCTCGTGCCTCGCAGTTCAATTATTATTTGTTTTCGATTGCCGTTCTTGCTTTAAACATTTATTTATTTGTTTGTTTTCTTTGTTTGAGCATATTATAAATATAAAAATATGGCAGAAGACAATAAGTCAGTTCTTAAAAACTTGAAATCTAAGCTCCAAAGTCAAGTTAAAAGCATTCGCCGCTTAGAAGTACGATTAAATGAAGGTTCGATTCCTATACAATTGACAGAGCTACAATGTAGGCTCGATTCCTTGAATGAGTCAATCCAAAAGGCTAAAAAATTACAAGAAAAAATAGAAGAAATAGATGGCGACGATGAATTCGCAGCCGAGTTGGAAGAGTTATCTATCGTAACTAAGGCAAAGATAATGTCGCTTATCTGCGCCTTTGATGTATCAAGCGATACGACGCTAACAATACCAGCCTGTGGTGCCCCAACTCGTGCTCGACTTCCGAAATTGGCATTACCAAAATTTAGTGGTAAGCATTCGGATTTTAAAAATTTCATCAGCCTTTTTGAGACTCTAGTTCATAGCGACGCAACTATACCGGTGATCGAGAAATTTAATCACTTGATCTCGTGCCTCTCGGATGAAGCGTTCCAAGTCACCGAAGCCAACTATGAAAAGGCCATGGATAGTCTCAAACGAGTATATGATAACGAGTATCTGATTTTTACAAACAATATTTCCACATTGTTTAATCTGCCAAAAATCTCGCAGCAGTCCGCATCGTCCCTCAGGAACCTCATCGATACTGTTTCATCGATTTATGGTTCATTACTGTCGATAGGAGACGATACCAAAATCTCGAATGCAATGCTCATTCATCTCGTTTTGAACAGAGTCGACCCAGTGACTAAACAAAAGTGGGATGAACAACTGACTTACGAAAAGTTGCCGCTTTGGTCCGACCTTGAGAAAGTTTTGAATCGTCGATACCAGTATTTGTCTGCTGAAGAGTCGACGAAGCCAAAGCCGGACAAGGTTGTACCAATCAAGCAGCATAATCGTAGCTCATTTGCTTGTTCTTCTCATTCCACCAACAGAGTTCAGCGAACTTGCAGCTATTGCAATTCGGACGACCATGTAGTGTCGAAATGCACTCCATTTTTGCGACTCTCGGTCATGCAAAGGTTCGAGTTCGCTAAATCTGCACCCTTATGCATTAATTGTCTGCAAAAAGGCCACGCTGTTGTAAGATGCAAGGCCAATAAATGTCGAGTGTGCGGCCGCTCACATCACACCTTATTGCATCGATACACAGTGTCTGCTAATAGTCTCGCGTTGCCACCACCCCAAGAGAGTGCCTCTCCTCCTTCAAACCAGGATCAACCTTCCACGTCCCATGCTCTGCATGCGACATCGTTGGATAGGGTACTTCTGGCTACGTCGATCGTAAGTGTCCGAACGAAGAGCGGTGACCACATTCTGGCCAGAGCTCTTCTGGACTCTGGATCTCAAACCAATTTCATAACAGAGGACCTTGCTCACCGCTTACAGATCCGTAAAGAGGAGTCATGTATTAGCTTGCTTGGTATTGGTGAATCCAATTCTCAAGTAAAAGATAAAATACATACGGTGGTGAAGTCGCGATTAAATGGTAGTGAGTTCTCCTTCGATTTTTGGATTTTGAAATCGATTTCAGGTTATCATCCTGACCAGTCAGTGAATGTGAGTGACTGGAGAATCCCAAAGAACCTACCTCTAGCAGACCCATATTTCAACAAGCCACAAAGAATAGATATGCTGATAGGAGCAGAATCATTTTTTGAACTATTAGCTGTTGGTCAAATTAAGCAAGGTCCGGACTATCCAACTCTTCAGAAGACCCTTCTTGGCTGGGTTGTTTCGGGAAGATATGTTCCCAAAAGTTCTGTTCCCCAAATTACAAATAGTTTGAGTTGCAGTGAAGAGTTGCTAGTGTCTATCGATCGGACCTTGCAAAAGTTTTTTTCACTGGAAGAAATGCCATCTCAAAAGAAAGTTGCTACGCCTGAGCACAAGTTATGTGAAGATCACTATCGGAAGACGATATTGCCATCAGGTCGGTTTGAAGTAAGGCTGCCGTTTAAATCAGATCCAATCTGTTTAGGTAACTCCTTTGAGGTTGCTAAACGGCGTTTTTTGTCGCTTGAAAGAAGATTTCATCGTGACCCTGAGTTGAAGAAAATGTACTTGGAATTTATGGAAGAGTACCTCTCCTTAGGCCATATGTCTCCTACCGACAATACGATACCTTCAACTCCACACTATGTAATTCCACATCAGTGTGTTCTAAGGCCCCAAAGTAAGTCTACCAAGCTTCGCGTCGTTTTCGATGCGTCGTCCAAGACGTCCTCTCAGGTGGCCTTGAATGATATTCTGATGGTCGGACCTACCATTCAAGAGGAGCTATACTCGACACTGCTGCGCTTCCGTCTGCACAGGTTTGCCCTGACTGCCGATGTTAAAAAAAATGTATCGCCAAGTAATGGTGAATGAAGCTGATAGGCAGTTTCGACTCATAGTGTGGAGAAGAGACCCATCTGAATCCTTGAGATTGTACAAGCTTAACACCGTAACTTATGGGACTGGACCAGCCCCATTTTTGGCTATCCGGTGTTTAAAAAGGTTGAGTGAGTCTGCAAAGCTCTCATTCCCTAAAGCTGCTGACGTTATCGGGTCCGACTTTTACGTCGATGACATGTTGACTGGTGCTGCATGCGTAAAGGAGCTAAGGGCAATTAAGTCCGAAGTGTCTCAGGTTCTTCAGACTGCAGGTTTTGAGTTGGCAAAGTGGTTTTCAAACTCACCTGAGATCACCGCATCTGAGAGCACAGCAAAGCCCATAACGATCTCGGATTCAGGGTCGACTAAGGCGTTAGGAATCTCATGGTTGCCTAATGAAGATGCCTTCAAATTTAAAATTGACGATTCAGTCATGGGTCTCCGAGCGACAAAACGGAACATTCTATCGGTGACATCGAAGTTATTCGACCCCCTTGGTTTGTTAAGCCCTATCATCATAACAGGCAAGATCCTATTGCAGGAACTTTGGCTTAACAAATTAGATTGGGATGAGTCGATTCCGCTGCATTTAGAGACAGCATGGAATATGTTGAAAAACACACTGTCTCACTTGGAAGAGATTTCCATACCTCGGTTCGTGTTTACCGATCCGATGTCACCGGTGCAAATACATTCCTTTGCTGACGCCTCCATTAGAGCTTATGGAGCGTGCGTCTATATACGTAGCAAAACTGTAGAAGGTTGTAAAATATCGTTATTGACTTCCAAGTCCAAAGTAGCGCCGGTCAAGACCAAAACGCACCCAAGGCTTGAGTTATGTGCCGCTCACCTTCTCGCAGATCTCTGTCACAGAATCAAGCCCCTATTAAAGGTCCCTATTGAACGAACTGTTTATTGGTCGGATTCAGAAGTAAGTCTTCATTGGATTCGGTCTCATCCATCCTCGTTGTCAACGTTCGTTTCGAATAGAGTGGCTGAGGTTCAAGAGTGGTCAGATGAAGCTACGTGGCGGCATGTACCCACGAAACAGAACCCAGCAGATATTGTCTCAAGAGGTTGTGACGTCAACGAAATCGTCCAGTCAATCTGGTTCGAAGGACCATTATTTTTGAAGGATGACGAAGAAAACTGGCCCAAAAACTCTCATTTCGAGCTTCCAAAAGACGCTCAGCTGGAGAAGAGGAAGGCTGCGGTCGGACTGACCGCCGCTGTACAAGGTTCAGAGCTGGTAGATGTCATCGAAGGCTTTTCGTCACACCTCAAGTTGCTTAGAGTGTTTGCATATATGTTCCGCTTCATAAGAAAATGCAAAGACCCAACTATAAAGTTTGGAAAAATGGTTTCACCGACCGAATATAATGAAGCTTTCCATAAAATTGTTGAGATTATACAACATCACGAGTATAAAGAAGAAATCGAAAAGGTTCGGAAAGGATGTAGAGTTGGTCCTAGTCTTCAGCGGTTGAACCCATTCATCCATGAAGACACAGGTACTTGGTGTACTTTTTCGTTGTTGCGAGTAGGGGGGCGACTAGCTAAAGCTCCTATATCATATGATGCCAAGTTTCCTTTGCTTTTGACAAAGCGCTCCCAATTTGTGCGGAGCTACGTGCGTCATCTGCACCATGCGAATTTTCATGTCGGCCCACGAGCACTGGTGAGCATCCTCCGACAGAGTGTTTGGATAGTGAACGCTCAGGAGGTCTGCAGTCAGACAGTCCGATCATGTATGCGCTGCTTTAAATGCAAGCCTCGATTGCTGATTGCCGCAGATCGACTCCGTGCTCTCCGCACATTTGCAATTTGCGGCGTGGATTTTTGTGGACCAGTGTATACGACATTGAAAATTCGAGGAAGGCCCCCATACAAGTCATACATCGCGCTTTTTGTTTGTTTTGCGTCCAAAGCGGTTCACCTAGAAGTTGTTTCAGATCTGTCCACTGACTCTTTTTTATTGGCTTTTCAAAGGTTCGTCGGGCGCCGAGGATATCCCCAAATCGTGCACTGCGACAACGCGACGAACTTCGTCGGAGCCAGCCGCCACCTCAGCGCTCTACGGATGAGAATAAAGGAGCAGGGGGACGCAGTTCGCGAATTCGCATCAAAAAGCGGATGCGAATTTGCGTTCATACCTCCACGAGCGCCTCACATGGGAAGCCTTTGGGAGGCAGGTGTAAAAACGGGCGGTAGGCAGCGCGCTCCTAAACGCCGAAGAGCTCGCCACAGTCCTCGTCGGGATCGAAGCGGCAATGAACTCCAGGCCGCTGGGAGCTCTCAGCCTGGAGCCAAGCGACGGCGAGGCACTAACGCCCGGGCACCTGCTGATAGGCGGGTCGCTCATTGCCCCCCCAGCACTGCGGACTCCGGACCAGAAGAGTCTCAGCTGCTTGCGGCGATGGCGACTTGTCTCGTCAGTCAGGCAAGCGTTTTGGCGGCGGTGGTCCCGCGAATATGTCCTGGGGCTCCGAATTCGGGGCAAATGGCACCAGCAGCAGCCCAACCCAGAGGAAGGAGACCTCGTCCTCGTGACCAAGGACAATCTTCCGCCGCAGGAGTGGCTCGTCGGGTGGATCATCGCCACGCACGCAGGGGAAGACGGCATAATTAGGGTCGTTGACCTAAGGAGTAGTGACGGAGCAGAGTTCCGGCGGGCCATCCACAAGTTGGCGCCGCTGCCATTGGCTTGAAGCCCTGCAGGCCTTCAACGGGGCCGGTGTTTCGTCGTTTCTCGTCTGTTTTTTTTTGTAAATAATTGTGGAATCTAATTTTAATTGTATGAAGTCTAGTGTAAGTTAGTTTAGGGCAAGGCGGGAGCGCAATAAAGCTTACTCTCTCGCTCTTGGCGAATTCGCCCCGCTTTGCCAACGTAGGTTAGTTAGGCTAGAGAAAAATTGGAATCAGACATTCGTAGAAATTGATTTGATCGAGCGCACGTATTATTCATCTCGTCCCGCCTCTTAAATAAAATTACAGCCACCCAAAGTTTTCCGGTTTTAGCATTTAGAAAAACTATTCTAAATTTTCAGATATTTTAGATTTGTTGAAAAAATTGATATGTGTAACACCCAGAAGGAAGCGTTTCCGACCCCATAAAGTATATATATTCTTGATCAGCATCAATACCCGAGTCGATATAGCTATGTCTGTCTGTCGCCTCCTTCCGCCCACTCCAAGGATGAAAATCTGTGGCATGCACAATTTTAAAGATACGAGAAAACTAAAAACGGAGAATCGTAGATAATGAGCATATCTATCAGAATGTTGAACTTGGATCAGATCAGATGATAAATATAGCCACAATGAAGAAAACCATTTCGAAATGCATCGTTCCCTCTCGCTCTCTCTCACACACAGGAGTAGGCGCTATGCCTGATCGAATTTTTTGACGCCTAGTTCGCAGAGACTATAAGAGCTAGATCAACCAAACTTTCTATCCAAGCTCCTTTGATTTCAAACCGAGACGAGTTTGTTTCAAAATTTGGCCACGCCCCCTTCCGCCCCCGCCCCCACAAAGGACGAAAACCACAATTTTAAAGATACGGAAAAACCAAAACGCAGAATCATAGAAAATTACCATATCTATCAGAGTATTGAATCTGGATTAGATCGGATCATTAGTATAGCCAAAAGGAAGAAATTAAATTTCAGTGGCCACGAAACGCCTTCCAAGCGCAGACTCATTCTCTCTCTCGCACACAGCCGTGTATGTATATGTAGGAAGTAGATTTAGACATGTGGAAAAGGCAGATTTAAAAAATGTATGTTAACAAATATGGAAACATCTAATAGATAAAAATCTCCGAAAAGGTTCGACTTAATTTTCTTTTTTGGCTAAAATTAAATTTGTCCTTTTTGCGAACATTTTATAAATTACAACAAGCTCACATACATATATACTGACTGAGTACCGGGTATAAAGTAGAGCCGCGACGGTAGACGCGGCTCACAACGTTTCCCCTCGTTGGTCTTTAGAACGCCCCAAATCTATCAGAAAGAATCGGTTTGCTTCAAAGCGGAAAAAAAGTTCAATTTTATTGTCTATTATAATATTATAATTATAATATTAAAGTATTATGTAAATATAAAAAATAGACATAATCATTCGGTATCTGAGCTATCGGAAATACGAATGCCATCTTCTAAGTTAACATCTAATAACATGAGCTCATCCTTCGCCGTTTCATTAGAAAGAAATTTAGCTTTGCTTAATTTGTGTTTTAATGAATCGCATCCTAGCAGGCAGAGCATTGTACTGGCGAAGAGCCCTACTTGGTTGCTTAATTGGTTAATTATTTCCATCGTTGGTGCGGTAGAGATCAACAACAAAGAGTGCATGGTCCCGAAGGCTCCTGGCAGGCGTGTTAAAGCCAATCCTACTAAGCAGGTCAGAGCAATCAATGTTACCTACTACAATATCATAGAGAAATAACTGAGCGAGGAGAGAGGAGAGATGTACGAGGCGACATCTGCACTCATAAGATGGCAACGCCAAACTTCAAAAATGCTGCTTCAAGAGCGGGAGGCTATCTATCGAATGTGAGGCCTTAACATTAAATACGCACTTGCTAAAGGACACAAAGTAACATTTGCTAACATTGAGAGAGAGCGAATAAAGCGTGCACCAACGAACGACTCCATCCAGGTCACGTTCTGGAAGGATACTGTCGCCTAAAGTTTTGATTGAACGGAAGATTTTGAGATCATCAGCATAAAGCAAATTCTCAGAAGCTTGATTGCTAAGACATATGTCATGAATGAAAATAACGAACAGCAAAGGACCAAGAGCACTTCCCTGTGGAAGCCCGGAAGTAGCCAGATATGGGTCCAACTGCTTTCCCTTCACTAATACAACATACTCTCGTTGCTCAAGATATGACATGAACCAACTATACAAGCTCGAATGAGTCCCCAATCGATGCAGCTTGGCTACTAGGGCACAGTAGTAGACTTTGTCAAAGGCCTTAGCAAAGTCAGTGTACACCACATCAACTTGAGAGTGCACTTCAAAGACATGTGTGCAAAAATGACTGAAGGCTACCAAATTAGTCGTCGTTGATCTAACTGGCATAAAACCATGCTGATTTGGGCTAATGTACGACTTAATGAGGAAAGAGATATTTTTGGCAATGATGCGCTCAAAAAGCTGAGACATTGCTGAGTTTGGCGATTGGTCTATAATTAGAGATACAATTAGCACCTTTCTCCAAAACGGGAGTAGTCTTGGTAGCCTTCTACTTTGCAATAAACCGACCCGTTAACAAAGAACTTGCGAAGAGAATTTTAAGGGGTTCACAAAAAGCAACATCACAGTTGCGAACCAGGAAGGCAGAAATGCCATCACTGTCGGCAACAAATTGCACCACCGCCTCTGGCTCCGTCGCGGCTGCAAACTTGCCGACATGAAGGTTTTTTCTGCTCTGCAATACATTTAATTGCTCGCAGCTTGGAGCAAAACACCAACAAAACGCTTCGCATTTTTGTTCCGATTCTCTTTCTTTCGGACTGTAAAGAAGCCATCCGAATCAGAAGGGACAGCTGTAGCTGATCCCGGGTCAACGACCGCAGACTAGGTGGCGGCCACTAGCCGTGGAGACAGCAAATCAGTCGCCGGTATGGCATTGTTGGCATCCTTATTACACACTGCCACAACAGGTTGGGCAAATTTATTAAAAGTTTAACAGCATCTGAGGGAAAGTCTATGCACGACAAATGAAACGCACGGCGGCACAAAGACGAGCAACGAACAGCGTCAAAGCAGCGAAGCTGAGCAGCAGTGACGTTCAAATTGCATTCCGAGCATTGATGGATACCATACCGAATGGCATACCGGATGGCATACCGAAAAATACGACCGAACGCAGTGAGGGCTGACTGATTACTAGCATTTTTTGAATGTATTAGCAGGTATTATTAGGTATTAGAAGACGTATTGATTTAGTATTAGTTTTATACATATATTGCGAACTCCTGGTGCATACAATTATTTTTGAAAGGTTATCTTACAATTTTAAAATATTTAGAACGATCGGCCTTAAAGTTCACCGATTCTGCTGACATTTTATACAACCATCCGGCTGTTAACCATCGGTTTATGTTTATAATTTCATTGCGATATCTCTAAATTAAAGCTTGTTGTTAATTTAATGCCACTAGAATAGCTTCTTCGCCCACTGCACTATGGGTAAAAAGGCAAACATTTTGGCGTTACGAAATTTCGTTGTGTTAAATTTTAAAATACGCTTTAATTTTTGGATTCCTTAATAACCAGATAGAATAAAATTAATTTTAGAACATTTCTACGGAATATCCTTAATTTTTTGAGCGCTTTCAAAGTCTGCTGTTTTAGTATTGAATGTTAACTCGATCCCAAATATTAAGTGAAAGTGTAAATATAAAAAAAGCTGGTCAAGGTATGTTAATTAATTATTAATACATGTTTTTAGATAATTATGTGTTGTTATTGAATTGTCCAATGTGTTGCTCGTCTTTTTTTTAGGTTTATATTAACAAACAGAAGTGCGTTCTGTGGAACATTACTTTTCTATAGCACAACGATTCACAAAGGTTCAAGTTAAATTTTTCCTTCTCTTAAAAATTATATATATTTCAAGTGTTTACGAGTTCAGTCATGCAGCGCTGCTTCAGGTTTCAAGCAACAACAAAGGCGATGCAGATGCATTAATAGGTTGTATGTATTTTAGAAAATATTCACGAAAACTGTCTGACCGAAGGCCAAAAAATTGAAATTTCAAACAAAGTGAACCAAATTGTTGCTTATGTAAAAGAGCATGTAAATATTTAATATATGTAAATATATGTATATTGAAAAATTGTTTAAATTGTTTTTATAATAATTAATCATTTAAAGCGATTTTTATTATAATTACGATATACATGGATTTTCGTTAGTAGGGGGCGGGAGGAAGGCGATGTCCAATAGACTATTTTTTTCCGAAATTTTATTTTAGTCTAACTAACATTTGTGCAAATTTATTGGGGAAAAGTACCAGTTATGGTCCCGCTTCGTTTTTGCCTCATAACTTTTGACCAAGAGCATATTTTAAAACTTATGTATACGAATTAAAAGCTAGAAATCTTAGGTAAACGTCTGTGAAGAAACTAAATTGATTCCTTCGAATAAAAAAAAGTTATCAAGAATTCACTGAAGTGATAATTTTTTGAAAATAAAAATTATATAGCCTGTTTGGGGACCCCTGAAAAATCCACTAAAAATTAAGAAAAATGAAATGAAAGCACCACAAATAGGGGACAATCAAAAAAAGGTATTAATGTTTAGGGCCTTTATTGGCCTAGTCTTCTTTGATGCGCTATACTTGGAAATAACAATAATAATTTCAAGAGACCAAAAAATTATGTTATGCATAAATTTTGGTTAAATACGAAGATAAAACAGAAAGTACATACATTTTTTAGATATTTGTAACACCGATATATATTGTGGGGATCTTTCCCTTACTTTTCCAGTTTTAGCTTTAGAATAAATGCCAACATTTTCGAGTTTTTTCCCATAGTGCACTGTGCTACGGGTTTATTTATCATTTTAAACCACGTTATATTTTCTTAGCTTTGTTCGATAAGACAAAAAAAACTATAATAAAGATTTTTTGATTACAGAACACGTTTGGCAAGTATTTATTCAAAAAAAAGGAATGTCAGAAAAAGTAGGAATTACTGGAACCTATCACTGCTGCCTAACCGCAAAATCGCTAACACTCGTATGCATAGGTCCGGAAAAAACAACAAACGGAGATGATCGAATCTCTAGTATTGAGATTCTTTTGACAACAATACGTCGGTAAGTACTTTTGTTTTAATAAAAACATTTATATTTTGATGACAAAAAAAAAAGAAAGCTCCACCCGTATATACAGGCAGGCTCCGGTTTTCACTTTCACAAACATTTTCCGATCTACTTTTGAAAACGGCAACAATTTTTCTCTCGTTTTCACAAAACGAAATATTTTTCTGTTTTCAAAACGTAAACATTTTTCTCGCCGATATAAAAAGTAAACGGTTTTTTTTTACAACAAAACGAAACTTAAGTGCAAAAGGAAAAAATAGATGACTTTTGATTCATTAGGATAAATTTGACACCATTACCAGGGAAATTTAGTTGTTTGTCTTATTTACAAGTAGTTTTTTTTTAATCCAACCTCAAATTTGACTTGGAAAAAATTGGTCATGGGAAACCAAACTTCGTTTGCGTGCTAACAGCTGACGCAGCCTGATTCAGTTATCTGAACGTTGCCAAAAAATACAAATATGGCTTAAACATGGCAGAGACTTATGTTGCCGCCAATATGTACCAATCACTTACAAATATTTTTAAGCATCTTTGAATTATATTTAAAATATTTATCCTTTTAATATGGTTAGACTGAAATATTTGTCTATCGATAACCAATGGCGAGAAATCAATCGGTAATAAGAAGAGAGAGAGAACAACACGAAATTTTGTAAGCGTCGCCGCTGTCCTTAATATTAAATGAATTTATATGCAATAAAGGTTAATAAAAATAAAATAAAATTGGACTTGCTCTAAAACATCGGAAAGGCTTTTTCGACTTCGCCGGTACAATTCTTAAAAAATGTGTTGCTAGTGACATATGCATGTGTACGTAATTGCTGTGCACATACATGCAAAATCGAATTTTACAACTTGGGAAATAGCGAGTGATTTTTTCACTGCAATCACATTGGTTCTCCCGAACCTTTAAGTACAACAGCCAGACATCAAATTAAATTTTAGCCAAAAAAGAAAAAAAAATTAAGTCGAACCCTAACAATTTTTGTTTGCATTAGTTTGCTAGTATAAATCTTGATTGCATTTGCGGGTCCTGGTTCGCCCATCTCCCAGTCCTCCCGAAGCGGGATTGATACCTGGAAGGGCGTCGAGAGGTGATCGCTAGGGATGTGTCTTCTCTGGTAATTGCGGGAGTCTCGTCATGATTCCTGAGGCATTACATTGGCGACGAGGATGGGATAACCTCAATGGACAGTGAGAAACACTAATTAAAAAAAAAAATAGGGAAAAGAAAAAGTAGAGACTCATTTTTGTTACGTGCGTTTGGTTAAAGCGTTAGTGATGCGTTTTGTGAATGTCATATACACACAAAAGGCGCTTAGGCGCTAAGAGTGGGAGGCCTGATTGCTGTCTTTCAAAATATATGCTGACAGCGAAGGAATAAATTCTTTCATTAAGAAGCGAAATAAATTATTGCACTTTGAGGGACCCCCACATAATATCGTATGCGAGTAAGAACCTGTCAGAGGTCAAGAAACGATATTCGCAAACGGAATTAGTATGGGGTGTAGAGAATTTTCATTATTATGTAGCAGGATTGGAGTTTGAGTTAGTGACAGACCATAAGCCATTAGAAGCTATTTTCAAACCTACATCAAAACCTCCAGCTAGAATAGACAGATGGCTTCTCCGGCTTCAGGCATATAGGTTCCGTGTTATCTACAGGTCTGGGAAGGAGAACATTGCAGATTGGACTGGAGATGAAAATATATTTCATTATATTAGCGACTTCTATACCGTCTTCATTAAAAATATCCAAATTTGCCGAGTTTAGTACCAAGGATGAAGAAATATTAGACGCGAAGACTTGTTTGAGTAATGATAGTTGGAATACTGTAATGACAAGCTCATACTATCCCTTTCGTTGTGAATTATCCGCCATATGCAGTATTCTTTTGAGAGAAACACGACTTGTCATTCCGCGAAAGTTACAACAGAGAGTTTTGGAAGTTAAAGATCTAGTCCAATGAAACAACATGAATTTCGAACGCAGTTCGTAACAACTGATTTAATGGAGCCTCTTCTTAATAATGAGCACATAATAGTTCTCATGAATTATTATTCCAGCTGTAATTCAGGACATTTTGCAAAAAAATAGGTTCTGCCCTCAAGCCAATGGTGAGGTTGAGAACATGAACAACCGTTAGGAAAACGGCTAAAAATAGCTCATGCTAAAATTATAAACAAGAAATACAAAACATCCTACTGATGTATAATGTTACGCCACATGACACCCCGGAAACTGAACCATCAGAACTTATAGTCAACCGATTAATAAGGTACAAGATTGCGAGAATTCAAAATCTGTTGGAAGCGGTCGGATAATCAGAAGGGAAAGATAGGTATCTTTTAAATAAACAAAAATGAAAGGAAGTAGTGGATAAGGGAAAAGGAGCTAAGCAGTTGGCTATAGAGATAGGAGACAAGGTGGTTTTGAAGAATTTTACATTTCCCCATAAGTTAACGCCCACGTTTGACACTACGGTAAACGAGGTAATTCAGATAGAGTAGAGTTTGTTTAAAGTGTCAGGCGGTGGAAATATTTTTTATAGGAACATAATTCACATCGAAAAAGGTTCCGGAAAATTCTGGAGCAACTTCAAAATCTAGCCACTGCGGACTAGACAGTGAGTGCCAAAGTTACCAGTACCCTTTACCTTTACCTTTCCCCTATCCTCTATACTCAGTTTTCAGTCGAGCTTTCTGTCGGGGATCAGGGCAAGGTACTTGGCGTTGTTGCTAAAAACAAGCGGAACTGGACGCAACAGACGTTGACACGATGTATTTAGGTCTGCTAGCATCACAGCTCGGGAAAGGTGTTTTGAGCAGAAGATGTAACGACTCGTCTCTGGATGTTGTCGGCTTTCTTCAGATAGCCCAGGGTGGGTGTTGTCTTCGAGAGAACTCTGCGCAACTCTCGATTTCGCTGCAGAACTTACGCCAGAGGAGCGTTTTGCTTTGCCAAGTCCTTTGTTGTAGGTTGACAGACTGGTCTTGTGCTCGACCCAGTTCTGCTCAACATTTACAGCCTTAGCTTTGTTGAAGAGTCTCCGCGAATTTTTGCGCAGTTCTCCTAATTTCGGAGTCCCCCATTCAGGTTTCTTCCGGCCTCTGGTTTTAGTAAAGGGGCACGATTTATCGATCGCCTCCCTGCAGGCGTTGGTTAATGTTTCGACGAGGCGGCGAAAAAGGCGCGTCCTCCTTTGAAATATCATCCTCAGGGGTGGACTCGGGAAGGATATGGTCCAGGTCTGAGTTCCGAGTCCAGTTTGTCCGCCTGAGGTTCGGGAATCGAGCTGGACTCGGTAGGGAGAAAGAGTATGCAGTTTCCACGTACCAGTTGTCAGAACCTTCTAAAACCCTTCAGGATACTATGTTCCTCTGTGTTTCACAAAAGGCAAGAGTGAGGTCCAGGACCTCCTTGCGGCTCTTAATTATAAATTCCCCGATTTAATATAACCACCCCGATTTTAATGCTAGCCACCAGCAGATACATTAAGTGTGGTCGGTCCAGGGCAGCCCAAATAACACAAGAACTTGGCACAATATCCATGGAGCGCATTGAACACTCTTTAAGAAGTTAAAAATGTTCGTTAAATGTCGATGAAACAACTGATGTTGCAAACCGAAAGGGTTTTGTGATAGTAGCACGCTATTTCCATGCCTTAACAATTATGGTAAAAATTAGGTTTCTAACCTTATTAAGTTGGACAAATGTGACACGGAGTCTATTTTTTAGGCCGTTAAATCTATGCTTTTAACAAATGGAATACCATTACAAAAAACGTAATATACCTTGCTTATATAAACTAATGGCGTCGAACGTAAGATATATAGTTATTTGAAAATTAACAATTTTTCTGCTAATAAAGTTAAATAATTAAAAAGAATTTAATATACAGAGGAAATAAGAGGAAAAGTAATAATAATAAAATTATAGATTAGCTGTATTCAGGTAGTGGTAAATATTGAGTACTATACTATTAAAGGATCCAATTAAAGGACTCCAAAGTCAGTTGAGCTCGATATTCGATCCAGGGAATGATTTCCAAGAGAATATGACACAAAATGTGGAGCGCGACGATAAAAGGTCATAAGTTTGAATTTCGAAAAGTTAAAAAAAAAACAGATTGTTCGAGCACCACATTAGGAGTTCATTCAGATCCAGCTGAAGGTGTGTGTGCAAATACCAATCAGAGTACGGCAGACAGATTTTTAAGTCGTCCGCATACATTAGCGTATGAGAGAATTTTATAACTTGGGGTAGGTCATTCACAAATAAGATGAAGAGAAGCGGACCCAAATGACTTCCTTGTGGAAGTCCAGAAGTGACACTAACAATGTCAGACAACACATTAGAAAATAAAACCCGTTGTGTGGGATTTGAAAGATACGACGAAATTCAATTTAGAAGATTAGTAGGGAAACCTAATAAAGACAACTTCAGAATTAACAGGGTATGGTTTACGGAATCAAAAGCCTTGCTGAAATCCGTCAAAATTACGTCAGTTTGCAGACCACTTCGAAAACCGCTGTTGATTATGGACGAGAACTCGAGAAGGTTAGTCGATGTTGATCGATGTTTATAAAAACCGTGTTGTGACGGAGATATTAAACTTGAGCAAAGGTGTTGCAATTGCAGGGTTACCAAGAACTCAAGGAGCTTAGGGCTGGCGGAAAGCTTTGCAATACCTCGGTAATTCTCGATATTGGATCTTGAAACTTTCTTATCAAGTGGAATGATGTAGGACTCGTTCCAAATCATTGGGAGACAAGATTATTCCAAAGATAGGTTGAAAAGAAAGGTCAGAGGTTGGCAAAGGGATTCGGCACAATGTTTCACAATAAAACTCGGAGCTCTATCAGGACCTGCAGAGAAAGAAGTGCCCAACGATTTCAAGGCTGCCTGAACATCGCTTTCCTTAAAATATGGAAGAAAAATGCCGTTGGCCTGAGGTAGATCGTAGGGGTACGGAGTGGATGAGCTGTATATATGAGATGAGTATGTAGACTGAAAAAACCTGGCGAATAAATAAGCAATACCAGAAGAAGAAGATTCCGAATTATTAAGATAATAAAGGGAAGGAGGAAACGCATTGGCGAAGGAAAAGAATTTTTTAGCATCACTGCGAAAGTTTCTACTACAATGGGAAAGGTATTGATTATAACACTGACTATTGACAGATAGGAATTGGGAACGAGCGGAGGAGTATTGTGCGAAGAAAAACATGGAGCCTGTTTTCTTCTACTTTTTATAAAGTCTAGATTTCTTATTCCTTAAGTACGACAAATTTCTGGAGAACCAAGGAGGCTTGGACGATACTGGGACCGTGAACTCAGGAATATATGTGCTTAGGGCAGAGTTTATCGGCTAGACCATTAACAAAATCATTATGATTACTAGGAAGCAACAGGTTAGCGTCCTCACAGAGCAACAAAGAAAGAAGTGGTAAATTAAAGTCACTCATGACAATAATCTGATCAGCAGAACCTAAGGCGAACACAACAGAATGTATAGCAGAGAGGTGGTTTAAGTAAACCTCAGCATCGGACTTGGGAGGAATATAAGAGAAGGTCAAATACATAGATGCTGTACCAATACGGACTTTGACTGCAACAAATTCAACCCCATGGATGTTGTTAAAAGGGAACAACTCAACTTTGATGAGATAGACGCACTATTCGTATGTAGTTGGCACAATTTGCCTAACAGACTACGTACGTTTTGGTAGTGAATGGAGAAAAGGTTAATTAGTTTTTTGAGTTGGCAGGGCCGGTAATTTTGGGACTAGGGTTGGAAACTTTATGTTAGAACTCGTGCATAATTGTATGCTTAGGCCAGATTTAAGGAGGAAATATTACGCTTATGAGTAAATGTAAACTTGGTCACAATTATGTCATCAAGGGGAGCATTAAGTTTAGAGCATAGATGTTGTCTAACATCCTCGGATGTGACCTCAGGATTTAAGCGGGAAAAAAATATCGCTTTTCGAGAAACCACTCCACTAAGTTCACGTCCCGAGCTAGAACGAGATGGTGGAGCCATACCCCAAATTTTTTTTTTTTCCTATTTTCCAAATTTGTTTGTAACTCAATTTTTATTTAATTTTGTACGGTATACCTAGTTTATATAAACTAATAGCGTCGATAACAAAAGAGATATTGTTTTCGTGTTTTTTCCTACATTTTAAGCAGCCTTAAAATTTCAGAATTCTACAAAAAAGTGAATGTTTTTTCATGTTAAAAAAAATCCAAACAAAGAACAATAGTATTTTACTGTTTCCAAATCAGAACGAGCCAAATTACCAACTGATATCAGTTTTAGCCCAGACAAGTCTAGACATTTTTAGATAAACTGTACGAAAGAATTCTAAAAACTGTAAGCCTACAAAATATTAAAGGTTATGTTTTACAGTGTTTTTTTTTCGGGTAAAGAAAAAGAGTTAACATGCAAACCAATATTTCTATTTTAGAGTAAATACCTTTAACTTTAAAGAAAGCAGTTTATTTGAACAATTTCGGTTTATTTGTGAAAATGACACACTTTTTTGCACCGGGGGAAAGTTTTAACAAACATTTTTCTTTGCTCCAGCAAAAACTTTTGTGTACTTTAAGATCGTACAACTCTGTAAATATCGATGTTAAAAATATGAAAAAATATACACAAAGTCCATGATGTATTCTTAATCGAATGGTTTAAAAAAAGTTTTTCAGTTTTCAAAAAATAGGTTAATATAAGCTAGATAGGCCGTTTCCATCAAATAGGACTTGTCCAGGCCCCCAAGTTAGTCGGTTTTTGTACAGATTACCTGTTAATTTCACTGAAATTTATTTCCACCATTCAATTTTTTTAAGTTCGGAAAGAATGGAAATCATTTTCTCGACAACGATCTTGTGAGCGGGAGTGCTGGTGAAATATAATTTTTTGCTTCGCCATGTGCGCCTTTTTCTTCTTCAGTTCTGAATCGAATCATCTCAAACGGTTAGAGTAGTATTCTCTAGTAACTATTTTCAAGTTTTAGTTTTTTTTTGTAATTTTGAAAATCAGATACTTTGTTCATGTTTTTGCAGAAAAATGGTTTTTTTTTTCACAAGGCCTGACAATTTGTGGATTTGCGGTTTTTTTTTTTTTGGAGTACACCGAAAGACATTTTTCTGGACGTCTAACATTTTGAGAAGATGATTTTTCTACCAACACTAGTGGCATATCTAGACATTCCTAGCTCCTGTTTTCAGAAAACACCGTGTTTCTACAAGCTTTCCCACTTTTGGGTGAGCCTGCTGGCAAGATTTCGTAGATTTTTAACCATCTCGCACTGCTCCTCCTTAGTATAGTTAATAGATTAGGGAAGAGCGGGAGCGCAGAAAGCTCTCTCTCGCTCCTGCCGAATTCGCCCCGATTCGCCACAGTAAATAAGTTAGGTTTAAGACCTTATTATATGAAGCATAGAATTTTTTGTAGTTGAAAATAACTGAAATGGAACGTACGTACGCCCATCTTTTCGTCTCCTTTCTTTCTTATTAAAGGGAGGTTACCGTTCTAAGGCCCACAAATTGACTACTTTTCAAAAAATGTTTTTCGACACAAAATAAAGTATTCTGCAAAATTTTTTAGCAGATTTTGTTGGATGTTTAACGAAGTAATTTATTAAATTTTTTCCATAACATTTTTTTTAAATGGCAGCTCCAGCTCCCGTAAAGAAGCCTCTCCCGGCACAAGTCTAGAAGATCGCAATATTTTTGCAGGCTATTTTCAAATTGTCATTATTCGAACGCGAAACGTTTTTTTTGCAAAATTTAAAATGGATAACAATCAGACGGGCTTTTACTATGTAATAGTTGAACTAATACGTTGTATTTGTGTGTGTTCTATTCATATTTTGTAAAAGTAGTAGATGAACGCAAAGGTAATTTCTTGGAAAGATATTTCAAGTTCGTGGAATCATATAAAACGAACATTAGAGTGCATAAGTGTACGTTCAAATGCATGTCGTAGAGCCATTAATTGTAATTTAAAAGCAGTATGTCTCAATGTGCACTTTTTTGCACTTTTTGCGCAAATCAACTAATTGCAGGTGACTTCGTGTTTCCAAACGCGAAATTCGGCATGCGGAAGTTTGGACAAGCAGCTCCACCTTAGCCGTTTATCCATTGATTCTTAAACGACGCCTAATTAATGTAACTATCTAAAACAGAAAACAAAGCCCAAGCCCCAAAATTTTTTTTTTACTTTTCCTGAGTTTTCAAAATCAAACTTTCCGAAAAAATACCGCAAAAAATGGTCAAATTTGAATTTGAAATCTTAATAACTTCCAGATGGTAAGCTGAATCTACAAAAAATTTAGATCTGATTTGTAGTTTTAATTGTCAGCTTTTTAGAATTGTATAGTTCCCCACAACCAGATGTAAGATGATAAACATATATGAAAAAAAGAAGCACAACCTCTAAAAAACATGCCAGATTTAAAAAAAATTCTTAAAAAAAAAACGAGACCATAAAAAAACAACAATAATTGCTTTCCAATTTGTAAATTCATAAATCGATCAGAAAAAGTAAAAATCATCTGAATCATGCAACAAACTCTATAAAGAAGACAAACTTCATCACGCAATGGATTCCTCCGATCCAACTATTTTATCAAAAAGCCCTTCCCATCGATATTTTTAACATCTCATCATGTGAAATTGAAGACCCTGATCAAATTTTTAAGGATTTCGGACGATGAATTTGACGTTTCATTTTTTACGTGTGATGAAGAAACTAAAAATTAAAAAAATGTCTATTAATATGAACTATTGTTCTTTAAATCCTGAATTTCATCAAAATTATGATTTTCAAATAGTGAAACTTTTTTTTTATGTATAAAAGAGTATTAAAGTCCATTAATATTAATATGAATACTTAGTTTCTTAATATAATTAAAAAAAAAAAATTTTTTTTTTTTTAATGGGTGGGCGGTGACACGCCTACTTTTTCCAAAATGTTCCTAAGGGTGTACATAACATTAATCAAAAGACCGCATTGAAAAATCTTGCTTAGTTTAAAAGTTATTAATTAATACCCGAAAAATTGGAATTTTTCCCATAGTGCAGCTGTACACCAATCATTAACAGCTGTACAGTACAGGCAATATGACAACATTCACTCACACTATCTTGAAGCTGTACAGAAAAAACGCGTACTCATTTTCAAAATGATTGATTCATTTGCCCTTTTGGATACATTCATTCAGATGTATAGTACCTATCTGAAACCAAAAATGTTGGCCAAGAAATATTTTTTTTTTCGACTTTTCCTGAGTTTTTGAAGTCAAAATTTCCGAAAAAAATACCGCAAAAAATTATTAAATTTGAATTTGAAAGCTTAATAACCTCTTGACGGTAAGCTGCATTTACAAGGTGTTTGGGTATTATTTATAATTGCATTTATCAGCTTTTCAGAACTGCAAAATTCAGTACAGCCAGATGTAAGATGCCTAAGTTATGTGAAAAAAAGAAGCACTACCTCTGAAAAAAAATACCAGATAAAAAAAAAATTATTTTAAAAAAACTACACAAAAACAAACCATAATTCTTTAAAAACATTTAAATCCCGAAATCGTTCAGAAATGGTCCTTTTTGGATTATAATCGGTAGCACGGCTTTCATCTACCTCGATGCGCCCTGGAGTTTTTAGGCAGAGTCTCCCGGCGCACAGTGGGAAATCAGACAAGTAGTTTTGGGTTTTTGGGCTCTCATACCCTTTACTTTAGCATTTTTGCAGTTGACAGTTTTTGAACACGCTTACCTTACAATTTCACAAGAACTGTTATTTTGCTCACATATGCATGCTTTAGATGCTAATTTTTTTTAATTTAGAATATATATATATATGTATGAATATAATATAATAATATAATGAATATAATATAATATACAGCTTCAAGATAGTGTCAGTGAATGTTGTCATATTGCCTGTACTGTACAGCAGTTATATTATACATATGTACATTTTTATTTAATACTACAAGATCTGCGCGCTTCGCTGCTTGAATTAAATGTCGTCTCGACATTTAACTTTATTTAAAAAGCACACATTTTGAAAAGCAACATATATATTTACACTAATTGCCATTTTGTCCAGAAAACAATTTTTTACACAAAAAGGTATACAAAAAAATCGATCATAAATTATTCCGTTCCACAGAATGATACAAAATTAAATGAAATAAAATAAAATGTTCCATTCTACACACTGACACAAAATGAAATGAAACGAGCGTTAAAAAAAAGTGTGTTTGGCTAATTTTTTTTTTTTTTTTGCTTTTTACGAGCCGCGTATGGCGTAACTCGCATACATGATTGGTCCTCCCAAACCTTGGCTTACACATGCATTAATTGCCGGTTTAAAGGTAAGTTGAACCAGATACCACTATCGCCACTCGGGGTGGTCCACGTTGATTCGGACGTCTTATCGGTACATGGTAAGAAAGCAGATGAGTTTCATCGCAGATTCCAAAAGGAAGTTTGGCTCGTTACTGGCCTGAGCAGACAATGTATGTGCAATTCAATGAACCAGACAAAATGCCTCCTTCATTATACCAAATCTCATACGAGAGGTAAAGCTGCACATATATTGAGTCTGAGTGGTATGAAGTTATATACTCTTCAAGGCGCATTCCATATGCTCATGATGCATGGGAGTTCACCATGCAAGATATGTATCCATACATAGGAGGACCTCAGAGACATATAAGCAGTTTATTAGTGTATTAAACTGAGCTGAGAGGATTGAGTGTGATGAAGCTATTTACGCTCCACCGACTAATTTTCAACTTTTAAGGAACCTATTTGTAGAAAAGTAAACAATTTTTTTTATAAAAACCTTGCCACATACTCTGGCTTTCATTTAAAAATACAATTTGGTGCACGCGTTGCGGCGATAGCCCGTTACACACACATTTTCTTCTAAAAATGTATAGTATAGATATATATCTGTACATATCACTGTGGACGGCAGTCCACGTAGTGACGAAGTGCACCAGGAGAGTGTGCAAAGTAGACTACTATAGTATACAGGAAGAAATGAAAATCTGCAGTGACCGTCCGATCATAATCGATCAAAAGTTATTGCAAAAACTAAAAAAGACTGCATACCAAACCATCTAGTGGAGACGCTGGGGTGGGCCCATAGACGACTTGATGTGCAGGGAGCGCACGTTCTGCCAGTTCTTCTTCAACAGGGAGACCAGGAAATTGATCGACAGGTTGACGTTCTGGGCAAGCTCGTCGCTCTTCATGCCAACGTGTCCGACGGCGACCGACAAACACAGAACCTTCTTCATCTGGAACTTGATGGTGGACTTGACCTCCTCGATCTTGCCAATCATGGACTCCTGATGCGACAGCAGGGCAGGGAACTTGCCGGCCTTATTCAGACCGGGACCCAGCAGACGTGGAATCTGCTTGATGAGGGACTCGGAAGCCAGGAACGCGTCGTAGGACTTGGCCAGCTTCTTCACAAGTTTCTTGTTCTTGTTCAGCTTCTTCAGGGCTTCGGCATCCATGAACTCAACGCCATTGGCCTTAGCCTAGTCGCAATGCTGCTGATCGCCGAGGCTGCACACCTTCATCTTGGGACGTGGGATGTGCCTCAACTTGACAGTGCCGGAGAAACGCTTGTCCTTCTGGGGATCGTAGTTCTTGAGGCCGATTTGCAACTCCACCGTCTCGAGGAAGCCACGCTTCTTCTTCAGCGAGTTCTCCAGAATTCCACTAACGCCCTCATAGAGCGTATCACGCGAAACTTTCGATGCCATGTCTGCACGTCGGAACGTCCTGTTTACGAAAAAAAGACTTTTCAAAAAGAACACTTTTGTCCGGGTCTTTTTTTGTTTGATACAAAACTTCATTTTAGTGTCCTGGAATCATTTTATCTGTGTTAAATAGCTCGATATAAGAAACATTAGCTCTACCACTTTTTGAAAAACCCTCAAGTTTTGCGAGAAAACAGCTATAAAAAACTAAAAGCTAGCTTCTAAACCTCTGAAACTTGAGGCTTGCGCTATGAGTCGTTGAAAAGGCTTTTTAAAACTGAATGCATGCTTCTAACCTAATTTCGTCTAAATACCACAGATTAAAAACTATGGCTAAACAACAAAAAATATAATTTCACTTTTTGGTTGTTTTCTCGAAAACGACTCTAACGATTTCTTTTTAAATTACAAACTTTATATCCCTTTATATTCCCTAACTTTTGATGTATGTTATATCAACATAGTATCAAAGTCTTTATTGTAGCGTGCCGAATAAGTCAACTTTAGATAGTGTATTTATGTTGTCGGATGGAAAATCAGTTTTCGTCACAAAAGTGGATATCAGAACTTTTGTATGTTGAAGGTGCGATCGACACTAGTTATAACCGGTATTCGAAGAGTAAAGGGGTATATAAGATTTGTTAAAAAAATGGATGTGTGTAACACCCAGAAGTAAGCATTTCCGACCCCATAAAGTAGGGGAAAAATGCCTACAGTTCCAAGCGCAGACTCATTCCCTCTCTCTCTAGCACACAGCCGTGTATGTATATGTAGGAAGTAGATTTAGACATGTAGAAAAGACAGATGTAAAAAACGTATGTAAACAAAAATGGAAATAATATATATAAATCTCCGAAAAGGTTGACTTAATTTTTGTTTGTCTTTTTTGGCTAAAACTAAATTTATCCCTTTTGCGAACATGTAATAATGTAATTTATTACAAGCTCACATACATATATACTGACTGAGTACCGGGTATAAAGTAGTCACAACCTTCCCCCTCGTTTTTGCGTGTGTTTGGTCGAGAAACTATGTAATATAATGTTCTATGATAACGTGACATATTTTAACACTGTTTTTATGCATTTTACGTCAAGTCAACACCGGCAGAATCATTTAATTAATTCATATCTATCACTTAATTTAAAATTAATTTTAACTTTCTAAGCCATCAGCTAAGCGCATAAAGAAAGAGGAGGCCAGCGAAAGCTCTGAAAATAAATACATTTTAACTTTCTCTTTATCTGTCGTGTTTTATTTTCATATTTCTTAATTTTTCGTGGATTTTTCAAGGGGGTCCAATACAGGCTATATAATTTGTATTTTCAAAAAATTATCACTTCAGTGAATTCTTGATAAATTTTTTTATTCGAAGGAATCAATTTAGTTTTCTTTAAAGACGTTTACCTAAGATATCTAGCTATTAATTCGTATACATAAGTTTGTATAATATGCTCTTGGTCAAAAGTTATGAGGCAAAACGAATTGGTCACAAAATAAGGTTGCGCTAGCTTTTACAGTCTCTGAGCTATAGGCGCTAATGAAGACGGACGGACGGACAGACGGACAGACATGCATGCATATGTATGTCACACTGTTACAAGCGTATTTCAAAATTTCGTCCCGCCCCCTTCCACTCACACAAAGGACGAAAATCTGTGGCATGAACAATTTTAAAGATACGAGAAATATAAAAACGCAGAATCAATGACAATGCCCATATATATCAGAATGTTGAATCTGGATCAGATCGAATATATCGACTCGGCTATTGATGCTGATCAAGAATATATATACTTTATGGGGTCGGAAACGCTTCCTTCTGGGTGTTACACACATCAATTTTTTCAACAAATCTAATATACCCCTATACTCTTCGATTACCGGGTATAAAAAAAAAAATCGAATAAATCAAGGTAATAAAGCTCAGACCTTTTAGTATCCTTTTCGTGTGGATAAAGAGTTCTATTCATTGTGTGTGATAGGGAAAGAAAACTTCTGGCAAGCTGGTCAAACCAGCAAGTAAAGAGATGGCGGACGCCGCTCAGACGGCTGTCGGCAAAAAGAGACATGCAGATGGTGATCCAGGGTTGATTAAAAAGCTAGGAGGAAACAAAAATTGACAATCATAAATTCAAGTGCCTCGATGAAATACAGAAAGATGAATTGATGGCGGTTTTGTGGAACTTTTTGTGAGAAAAGTGACAGTCGCACACATACAGACAGAAGAAACGATGGAGACACAGGGTATCTATGACATTGGTCATGAGGAAAGAAATAGTGTGACCATACAACGTGCAGAATTTTTGACCAAAGCTGTTGTCAACAGTCATAAACACAAAGGGGATGCGGCGGTTTTGGTATCGACTAATAGCCTGTTTACACTACAGTTGAGTTATTGAGTTTTGGGTAAAACTCGAGTTTCATTTACATGGGGAAGCATAGGGCCCTAGAGGTGGCAAAAAAGTTGGGTTTTGGTTGAGCTTCAATCGAGTTTGTTCGATTTTCTGAATATTTCAGCCCTGATCTGCCCATCGTGGAACTATCACCACTAAAAAAACAACAAAAAACATGTGATTATGGAGAAAAAAGGTAAACAAACAAACATTTCTTAAAAAAAATACTTTTAGTACAATTTTATCACTAGATACGAGATTTGTTTGGTCACATAAGGCCTTACAGGCATTCCTGGACTTTTGGCTCATTTTTAAAAATAAATAAACAAATAAATGAAACAAAATTGTCCTTTTTTTCAACTTTTATTTATATTTATGTTCATGAAATGGCATTCGACACAGCAAATAGACTTACTACCGTACGATATTCCGCAGAGGATCCTAGGCAATGGCTATTCTCGTCTCCAGAGGTATTGTCAGTCGAAAAGAAGTGTCTTTCTTTTGGAGTTTGGGCAACAGTCCATCAAGTATGTTGAGCGCCTTTCCATGCGGAAATTTTCCTAAAAAAAGGCATCAGAGTTCTTCGCAACGTCCTCATCCCAAAAAGATCCATATCGCGGCTATTATAATTTAATATTATTATAAAATAGAAGCACTTGAAAATTAAATGCCAATTTCTTACCAGGGTCCAAATGCGTGTATTTAAAATGTTTTCCAAATACTCCACAGCTTGTGCAGACATTGTCGCCAAATCAATACATCGCACCATCATTGCATCTGTGCCGAATAAAAGATAAATGCTTCCTCGATGTTCATATTTGTGCAATTTAATAATATAAACAAAACAACGCACGCTCGTGTTTGCCAGCAAGCCAAAACTCAATAACTCAATAACTCAGCTTTGGCATAGTGTAGACACCAGTTCTGAGTTTACTCGGTTATCGATAGGTAACTCACTGTAGTGTAAATAGGGTATAAGCAAAGATAATATAAATAGTAAGATGCCGAACGCCCATACAATTTCAATCGTGAGCAGCGCTGATTTCTGTGAATGCTCGAGTACGCGCTGACTCGCTCGCACGAAGAAGATAAGAGAGAATGAGTTTGCATGTGTGAGTACACACAGAGCTGCAAACATTTATGTGTGCGTATTTGTGCCGAGCTGCCGAATTTTGACGAGACGTAAACAATACAGAAATGTATTTGCTGGGAGTTGGGGTGGGGGGAAAAAAATTCGTTGGCGATTGACATTCGGATAATAAAATTGCATTATTCATTTAAATAGTAATAATAATATAATTCTTTAATATACAATGTAAATATATGACCCATTTTGAACATTTGATATTAGGTATACAATTATTATGGTTTTAAAATTATCCAGTAAAATATTGATATGATAATAGATAATAAAATTTTTTGTTATATCCAACCTGTTCAATGGCAACTATCAACCCCTATACCGCGATTCGCCTTTCAAGAATATGTATCAAATTGTCTTGTATTCTTTGCACAAGTTTACGTACAAACGCACACACATGCATGCATAAGAACTTCAAAATTCTTTGCATATTAAGTCGACCCACAAATACCCAACAGACATTTAATCAAATGTGAAGTCATTTATCACATAGATTATGTATTTTTACATAGGTACATTCCTTCATTATATTCGTGTATAGTACATTAAACAAAATTACCATATAAGGGGTATACAAAATACTACTTTTTTTGTATTATGAGCAAGCGTCTTCAAATAGTGTCATAGTCCGCAATGAATTCTAAGGTATTCGGTATTTCGTTGAGCGCGGCGTCGTCAACAACCAATACAAACAAGCAGACCTAACAGTTGAATCTCAGCCTTACGTATGGGACGAGAGAGCGGTTCGCTCTCTTTCTCTCTGTCTATCTGTCTCTCTCTATTTGTGAAGTTCCACACGAAAATCCACCCAGCCAAAATGGACTCCAAAAATGTTGTATGGCGAGATTTATCTTACTATTTTAATTGTCTTTGGTATAAGAGATGCGAAAATATAGATAACAAAAAGATCAAAAGCGGTCTTTGTCTATTTGAAAAGATTAGGCACCTAAAATTGAACGGTTTCAAAAATATTGTGTTTTTAGGAGCAGCGCTCTATAAGATTTATTTTTCAGATGCCAGTGCCCCGAATTCGTTTGTGGGAAACGATCATCTAAAAAGAATGTGCATTGACGCATTCATTTCAAGTAGTTATGTGGAGACTTTTGTCAGACTTTTGGTGTTGTCAGGGGTGTCCCTACCAATTTCTCAGAGGAAGATCTAAAGTCAAATATTAGTGCTGAAATAGAAATCAAATGCAAAGAAAGAAAAGAGCTAGTGACAATGCGGAAAAAGGGTAAATAGTTTTGGAACCAACTGAAAACATTAAAATATGATTTGAGGGATCAAATATTCCAGAAAAAGTGATACTTTTTGAAGTCTGTGCCATGAAAGTGAGACACTATTTTCCGATGGTTACACAATGTTACAAGTGCGGCAGATTGGGTCATACTTTAGAAAAATTGCAATGACATTGAATGACACAGAGATGATGGCTACGGGGGAGTTGCCATCGCTCTCAGGAAAGAAATCAAAATGAGAAAACTGACTTATGAGACGAATCATGATGTTGTCATTGCATGTTCCTTGAATATAACAAACAATATCACCTTTGCTTCCGTCTACTTTGAACCACAGATGTCACTAGAAGAATTAAAAACTGAAATGTATTCCTTACTTACAAAATTATACCCATATGAGAAAGTTATATTGGCTGGCGATTTCAACGCTAAGAATATATCCTTTGGAAACAGCATCACAAGCAGTAAGAGATAATGTGTGAGGCAGGGTATGAGTGCATAAATGATGGTAGTCCGACTTTCAGAGTGCATATCGATTCAAGAGAAGGATCGGTACTAGATCTTACCTTTGTTAAAAACCCGATTAATGGAAGATGGAGCTGCCGACCACTTTTTATAGGTGGCAGTCATCATCATGCAATTCAAGTTGAAATAAAGGAAACATTAAAAAAACCTCAGAGGTTCCTGGCCAAAGCCAGACTGCTAAAAAATATTCCAAACATTACTGGAGAGGGTGGAGTAGAAGAAATTTCCCGATAAATTGTAAAGGAGATTAAAGCAGCAACATATGTTAAAGAAGGGAACAGGACAGGGTACAGGGATAACATATACCATGTTGGGAGCTCTCAACAATATTGCCAAAGAAAATCTGGTCAAAGATGTCAATCATCTCCTGTCAATAGGATCTTGTCCAAACTCTTGGAGAGAAATCAAAATTACACCCATTCCGAAGAAGTTGAAAGACTTGACTGATTTCAAGAATTTTAGAACGATCTCACTAATCTCTGTCATGGCAAAAACTGTTAATGCCATGGTCAAACATAGAATTGACGAATTTATAGAACAAAAGCAAATCCTACCATATAGAATGTATGCATATCAGAAACACAAGTCTGCTGCAATGTGTATAAATGATATTATCAATGTAATTGGAATGAAAAAGAAAAGCAGAAAGGCAGTAGTAATGCTAGTGTTAGACATTAGCAACGCTTTTAATTGTGTCAATCTCAAAACCCTCAAGCTTATCATGCAAAGTGAAGGCTTTCCACGCATTCTAGTAGACTGGATCATTAACTTCATGAATGTAAGATTTCTGAAAATGGGAAATGTAACGTTAGAAGTTAATGGTGGCGTTCCTCAAGGGTCTTGTCTATCTCCGACAATGTTCAACATCTACATCAAATAAATGACAACAGGACGCAAGTCATTCAGTTTGCGGATGATTTTGTGATCATTTCCAGTGATGACAACTTAAAAGCAGCTGAAATGAATATGCAAAGAAGACTAGGAGACTTCTACATACTATGCCAAGACTTATACCCATATGACATTAGACTTTGAAGCTGGACTAACTTGAAAAATAGAGACAGCCTTCTGCAAAAAGCATGCAGTGAGAGCGAGACAGATATATGCGTCCAGTTGTTTTTCCAGTTGAGCTGGGAGCAGCGCTGCGGCAGAGATTATCGATTGTTATAGTTTCTAGATACGATTTTGCTGGCTTGGTGGCAATGTGTTTTGTATAATATCATAAATGCAGTGTTAATATGTAAAAAGAGGAAGAAGAAGATGAAAAAAATGTAAACAACTAACAAAATGGCCAGCATATTGGATTTAAACAGACAAAAAATGCTTTGTGCAGATTTTTTAATAGTTCAAAATAATAATATAATTGCGTTTCACATGCCGCTCAACAAAACAGTACGTCTTTACGTTTTGCCATTTCTTTTTATATCAGCTTTAAAAAATAGAGAAATTAATAACGTTTGGTTATTACTTAATATATTTAACCAACTTACCAACATCTACGGTCTCTGCGAATCCGTCCTCCATTCTAGCAGCCGCTCGTACCCAGAAAGCCTGCACTAGGTGATTGTTTTTATATCGGGTATGCGAAGAATCCCAAACGTGAGGGGAGTTCTTAACAAGATTTATAAGGAACACTGTAGCTTTCTCCGTCCGCAACATTTTTAGTAAAAATTTTTTTATACAGTATACAAATGCTTCCCGCCGCAAAGTAAAACATATGTTTAACTACTACGCGACGTTTACCAGCACTAATTTATCGATGTGTATCATTCTATCTCTCTCTTCGCAGCAAATTTAGCAAAGTCTAATGTCATATGGGCATTAGGACTCAGTTTTAATCCGTCCAAAACATCAGTGATGACCATAGGTAGAGGAAGGCAAAGCGAAGCTAACATTACGATTGAAAACCAGAAATTAGTTGTTAAAAAAGAAATTACTTTTCTAAGCAGAGTACTGAGCTTAAATTTATCCTACGCAAAACATATAAATAAGTTGAAAAAAGAAGCAAAGAAAAGCAATAACATACTACAAGTTGCAACTACAATCAAATCGGGCTTAAAACTAAAAGTTGCTGTCAACATTTTTAAGTCATTCGTAAGATCCAGACAAGAATATGCTCTGACTAGTATTCCGAATATTGGAATCGGGGCTTGTAAAGTTCTCAACATTGCTCAGGCAGGAACTTTAAGGAGATGTGTAGGAGTTACACCTATGACCTCAAAACATTCCATTTTTGTTCTGGCTGGAATATTACCACCTTATTTCAGGGTCAAGTTATTGACGACCAGGAATTATTTCAAGTCACTGTTGTTTATTAATTCACTGGGTTTTATAATATATAAAATGTGTGTTTATTTGTTATGCTCGTGTCGGCGATTTGTAGGCAACTAACTGAGCCCGTAAGAGAATACAATAGTAGGGATGAGTAGATACTATCGATAACATACAATTTGATACATTTCAACAGAAACGATAAAAGAGTTTCGATACTTCTTTGAAAATACAGTCACATGACACAAAATTGAATTGTGTCCAAAGATCGTAGTGAAGGATGAGTTTCTAAAAGAAAGCAAAAAAAATTAGCAGACGAAGAAATTAGGGAAATTTAGCACATATAAAAACGAAGGCTGGCACATAATATCAACGGATGCATCCATTGTAAATGGCAAAATTGGTATCGGAATTATTTACCTGCAGCGAGCAAAAGACTATATGTTAAAGCCTAGTACTCAGACGAGCAAAATATTCTTGCGCAAGAATCAGAATCGTATGGAAACGATAAAAATGCATGCCTGTAATTTCGCAAACGAGTACTCAGACAAACAAAATAAATGACCGATTAATACTGGAAAGGCAACGATATATACTAGAAAAGAATAGGTGGTATTTGCTGGGCTGAAAGATAGAATTATTCTATATTCTGTCGTCATCGACACTAGAAGATTGCACCGGCTAGAATTTTGCAATAATGAAAACAAATTGAATCTCATTGAAGCCGATTAAATGGATATTGTTTCTTATCAATTTTATAAGCGATACACATTTTATTTATTAATAATTTAATAGATACTGATTTATCCAATATTGTGGAGCTTTTTATGTTCTTTGTCGTTCTCCAGCGCCACAGAGCCCATAAGGAGTACATTCCGGCTTGCTTTCTGACAAAATTTGAATTTCCAACTGATTTTATTTGTAAACAAACACAAAACAGTGTAACCGTAGAGCATGCACATCTGGTCAAACTGGTCACACAGCAAAATATAGGCAATTTTTTTGCGCAAGAATATTTTGCTCGTCTGAGTACTAGGCTTTAAAATCGACAAACGTCTATCTTGTGTAGGAGCCGAACTTGTTAGAATAAATTTGGCGTGTGATATAATCTGCAATCAGGAGTACAAAAAGACTTTATTAGTGTGTGACTGTCTGGGCGCCATAAACATTGTCAATAACAGGAACTCTGACTCGTATTTCGCTAGAAATATATATGATTGTATCAATACTTCAAACATTTAAAGACTAGAAATTATCTGGGTTCCTGGGCACAGAGGTATTCACATTAATGAACTAACAGACAAAACGGCAAAAAGAGCTGTGTTGGAAGGTAGGTCTATAGATATGAAATTTAGTACCAGTGAGGCTCTAAGAGAAATTAGGTTAGCGCTAGAGAAGAAGTGGAATGAAGAGTAAAAAAAATTAGTACAACTAAATGAACCTTTTCCAGTATATTTTCGGACCAAAAAGGCATGGCACGTCCAATTAAACTGGAAAGCCAAAGACATTAAAGTAATAAATAGACTGATGACTGGACACACTTACGACGAAGATTACTTATTTAGCATTAAGGCAGTGTCCACCAACAGATGTGATATATGTAATAAAATTGAAAATGCTGATCATTTAATTTTTGACTGCCAGAAGTATATCACAATAAGAAAAAAATTCAAGATTTTTAAATTATTCAAAAATTTGAAGGACTTACTCACTCGAAAATAACCTCTTTATTTTAGAGAACTTTCTATCTACATTAAGGAGGCAGGTCTGAGTCTTTGAATCTTTTGTCATTCCTTTAAAAAGCCCAAGTAACATAGCAATATATGTAAAACATATATGTAATTTATTATATGTTGAAAGAAAAAAAATTAAGTCAAACCTTTTCGGAGATTTTAATAAATTAAATGTTTCCATTTTTGTTGACATACGTTTTTTACATCTCTCTTTTCTACATGTCTACATCTACTTCCTACATATACATACACGGCTGTGTGCGAGAGAAAGAGGGAAGGCGTCTGAGCTTGGAAGGGCACTGAAATTTCATAGTTTTCTTTTGGCTTTAATAATGATCCGATCTGATCCAGATTCAAAACTCTGATAGATATGGTCATTTTCTATTACTCTACGTTTTTGGTTTTCGCGTATCTTAAAAATTGTAGATTCCACAGATTTTCATCCTTTGTGGGGGCGGAAGGGGTCGTGGCCCGATTTTGAAACAAACTCGTCTCTGTTTGATATCACAGGAGCTCGGATAGAAAGTTTGGTTGATCTAGCTCTTATAGTCTCTAAGATCTAGGCGTCAAACAATTCGATCAGGCATAGCACCCACCCCGGTGTGTGAGAGAGAGCGAGAGGGAACGATGCATTTGGAAATGGGTTTCTTCATTGTGGTTATATTTATGATCCGATCTGACCCAGATTAAAAACTCAAAATTCCCTCTCGCTCTCTCTCACACGCGACCCTGTCTGCTGTGCCCATTCGTCCAAACTACAACCCCGTTACAAAAAAAAGGTAGTTAAGGAAAATCATAACAAAATCATGATCAATAACCGAAACCGAATAATACATAAAGACAATATAAAACATTAGGAATTTTTTTTATTTTTGCAGAAAATGTATGTAAATATAATAATATTGACCCTCGTTTTGTGTACGACTTCCGAAGTCGTTGACTATACGCACAGTGATTACCTGTTACTTAGAGACGACAGGAACGTTTACACTTATGAATCCTACGCTGACCTTTATCGCATTACTAACTTAAGTTTTTATAAGGAGATAATAAATATAGAGTCCAAATATGTTAATAAATCCATAAATTCGGACGATGATCCCATTCATTAAAATGATCCATTAAAATGGATATTAACTTATTAAATTTGATGATTTCAGAATTAGCCCCAAAGAGAAATAGAAGGGGAATTAATGAGTTGGGTACCATTTGGAAATGGGTAGCAGGTACCCCTGATCATGAGGATTTTATAAAAATTCAGAATAAAGTAAACGAATTGATTGAAAATAATAATAAACAGTTTATAATGAATTCAAAATTTTATATGTTATATTCAGTGAAGAGACAATATTAAGAAAACATCGTTTAAAATTAATTACATTTGACCTGCTGAACTTGATTGATACCATAACCCTTTAAAAAATAAACATTCTTAATACAAAAATTGTAAATAAAAATGAAATAGATAATATTTACAAGCACAAAAAAGAGCCTGTTGAGTTATCATATTTACTTGACATTGCAACTTTTAAAATAGTTCGAAACGCAGACTTAATAATTATTTATATAAAATACCCCCAAATTAATAATATTTGTAAACTATACCATGGAAGAGCCATCTCAAAACATGATGGAAAATTAGTTATAAGCAAAAATATTTGCGAATACGGGGGACGTTATTATCTAATGAATAATTTCAAAGCAGAAACATTTAACAATTATGCGAAAATAAGTTTAGAAAATAATTGTTTTACGAATTTACTAAATGGCCTTAAGGCCAACTGCTCGAAAATAAGAGAAAAAAACAAAGAAATAGATTTCGTAGAAAATGGTGCCATATTAGTGTCAGGTACCAATAACGTAAACAACACTAAGTTGTTAGGTTATTCTCATATTCAACGATACAATTATAATAAATAACAAAACATATGTAAATGAGAAGAAAAAAATTTGGAAATACATATCGCAACATAGATATAGTAATTTTGATTTAGTTCATTATGAACAATCTACTGATAAGTTACTTTCCTTTGACAATGTTAATATTTTAAATCCATTTATAAAATTCGGGAATACTGGATTACCATTAACAATTATATTATTAATAATTTTCTTATTAGTACCGTTGTTTTATTGCGGCTACAAATTAACCATATTAATCCACTCTAAAGCATTCATGAAACCCACACAAGATATAATTGAAAACAATATATTGCAAATATCAGAAGAAATCAGAGTTCTATCAGAACCCCAAAATGTATCGGGACGACACATTTAAGAACGGGGGGAGTTAACGTACCCAATTACATTGGTCCCTTATACGAGTTATAAACAATCTTTGGTGTCCCCAGATTCAATCTCGATCTTTGGATTTCAATCTTTGGCTCCCAAATAATTTATAAACAATCTTTTCTCACACCCCACCTAAAGTGGAAAACAAACTTTTCTCACATCCGCCTTAATTGAAAACCAATCTCGGCCCACTCTCGGCCCACACCCGGCTTTCGAGTAAACAATCGAACACCCGGGTTTCAAGTAAACAATTGAACACCCGGCTTTCTGCAGATTCTGCATTTTTGGTATTTCACAATTCTAGATCTGGATGAGCAATCCGAGTCAGTCCGTTTGTTTATAGGAAAATGGTATCGAGAAGAGAACCATTGGGGTTTCATGATGTGGAGATGGAATCCAGTAGAGGCAGTCTTGATCTTGGATCAGAACGGAAAAGTCGAACTAAAACTAAAGTCGCCAAAATCGTGCCGATACCTATCCGGTTGAACAATTAACCTCGAAACTGAAATTCTTTAAGTCTTGTTAAGCTCAATAAATTTGTGAAATAAAGTTAAACAATTTTACTTTTTAAAAACACAAATCGCCACCGCGAATGTTTAATTTGTATGTGATTCTTACGACGCCGCTGTCGAAGCCTACACCCATTACTTTAGAATTCTTTAGAGATTATGACACTTTCTGAAGACGTTTGCCCACAATATAAGAAATGATTTATTTTACATATAATGGATATGGTAATTTTGTATAATATACACTTCAAGAATATAATGAGCCAATGTATATATGTAAAAATACATAATGTATTTCATACATAACTTCACATTGGAAAAATTCTGTGTAGGGTATTCTGCGTCACATCAATAAGCAGCACTCAGCGAGCGAGGCAGTCTTTTGCATTTGTAAGCGTGTATGTATGTGAAGTTCGTTTACGCTGTGCCTTTAATTTGTTTGCTCTTTTGCGGACCGTAATGTGCGAGCGCTCAGTCGGTTCGCCCTTTATGAGTTGTTATTGAACGAGCATAACACCAACAGCTCAACGGAGAACAGTCAACCGATAACCAAAACGAAGAGAAACGAAGTTTTCTGCTCAGAGCTAGAGCGAGCATGCATGGTTTTTTCAGTTATGTTCGTGAGCAGACCGCAAAGGGAAAAACGGTCAACTGTTATTTGCAAGCTATGCTAAAAATAAATTTGTCCTTTTTGCGAACTTTTAATAAATTACAACAAGCTCACATACATATATACTGACTGAGTACCGGGTATAAAGTAGAGCCGCGGCCGTAGACGCGGCTCACAACGTTCCCTCTCGTTTTATTTTATGTCATTCTGTAGAACGAAACAATTTATGATAGATTTTGTTGTATACCTTTTTGTGTGAAAAATTGTTGTCTGGACAAAATTGCAATTTGTGTAAGCATATTTGTTGCTTTTGAAAATGTGTGCGTTTTAAATAAATACGCAGCGAAGCGCGCAGGTCTGCTAGTATAATATAAATATAAAGGATATATATGTTTGATCATCATCAATAGCCGAGGCGATATAGCCAGGTCTGTCTGTTCGTCCCAAACTTTGTATCCAGACTACTGTGATATCACACTATTACAAGTGTATTTCAAAATTTCGACCCGCCCCTTCCGCTCATACAAAGAACGATAATACAGAAAATCGTACAGAATCGTAGTGAATGACCATATCTACCAGATTGCGGAATCTAAATCAGATGTTATCCTTATTGTGGGAATGAAATGGTAACGCTGCAGGGCCTGCCCTGCCCTAACGACGACGAGACAAGACGTACACGAGAAACGACGATCTCAGAAAAAATCAATTAAGACGAACGACGCGAAGGAGAAAACGACGATCCCAATCAATTATTAAACCTTACAATCTAACTAATCTAAGCAATAAAGCATTAAATACATAATCTAAATTTCCGGAACTATTTTTATTTCTGATGGAATATTAAAATATAAACCCCGGTCCCTCATATTTTGGGGGCTCAACCTAAATCAAAGTGCGTAATTTGTGCTGTGCAACGAAAACCAACATTTCAAAGAAACAAGGACGCAAATCACAAACACATTCAAACATACATACGTGGAGAGCCACACGAAAAACGGCAGTATATAGAACAAAAATCGACGCAGATCACACACACATTCAAACATACGTGGAGAGCCAAACACAAAACGGCAGTATAAAAAAAAAAAAACTATGCGCACAACACATAAACGCAAAGAGTGAAAAAAGTTAAGACAAACGTGAAAACCAAAAACTAAAACAAAAAATGTCGCGACTTGCAGATTTCGACTGCATTAAAGACATGCTTCATACGGAGAAAAGGTATAATGTTTCACTGTTACATAAATTCGTATTCGAGAAGGAAGGTGATAGAAACAACAGAAAACGTTTGCGGGAATTCGAAGGGTTTGAGTACAGCGAAATTGACGAACGCTTCAACGACAAATTGAGTTAAATGTTTCCGACAACGACCTGGCGATAATTTGCAATATATTGCATCTGCCTTATAACAATAAAGACGACTTGAGCGCATATATTTTCCAGAACATGAAAAAGGGTAGCCTATTAGAAGATATGAGCGAAGAAAAAGACGAAGAGGAAAGCGAAGACGAATTCGCAAAGAAAGACAAAGAAGAGGAAGAAGACGGCAGCGAACTCATGAGCATGAAGAATGAAGATAACCAAAACAAAATCGCATTTTCAATTTCAGACGTTCCGAGGTTCGCTCTTAACTTTCGTGGCATCAAAGAATCAGTGCGATCATTCCATGGCGACGATAAACTATCAGTTGAGGTATGGGTAAAGGAATTTGAGGAAATGGCAACAATTATTGTTGGATATCAATTAAATAATATAGTATTATTATATATCATTGTGCAAAACGTCGCTATTAAAAGATGTAACACTAGCCAATAGTATCGATGTGCATCTAAGCTCGTTTTTAATAAAGGGCCATCACTTTTGGATTTCCGGCCAGCAAGATAAATACATTACAGATTGGCGACGAGGAAAAAAAAAATCGAAAAAGAAGGTTATAATATAATCCAAATATCAAAAGTCTGTGTAAATACACAAGAACAGCGACGCACAAACATAATCTGCATACATTTCGCACGCATTTCTACGTAAAACAACGATATGCAGGCAGATAGAAAAGAAGTTGCTGGAAAAACCGTGCCAGCTTCCGTAGGTGCAGCCTCTGCTGTATACATGAGGCCAGTAAATGTGGCGGAGTTTATACCAAGTCAAATGGCATGGAATATCTGGAAAGAAAGGCTGGACATTCATTTAACAGAGATGGACTGCTCGGAAGATATCAACAGAAAGAATGTGCTTTTAAGATCTCTTGGGGATGAGGCATACAAGACTTTACATAATCTATGCAGTCCCAAATCTCCTTCCACATGCACGTTCAAGGAACTGTGCGGTATGTTGGAGACACAGTTCACAACTCCTGTTATAGTATATCAGGAACAAGAACAGCGACGAATCCGTAGCGGCTTAGTTTTCAAGAGTCAAACAGTTAGCATTGAGCTGCAAATATGGTTCTGATTTGGAGGCTTTTTGTTTATCATGGGCCTGTATAATGGCCATAAAATGTTCGAGAAAATGTGTGAAGAAGACGAGACGCTGATGTTGGATCGGGCACTAAGTAAGGCCATGATCATGGAAACCAAATTAGCAGTCAAGGAGTCATCAAGCCACAACGACGTGGACGCTGTCAACTTTGTCAGGCACGGCCGAAAAAAGATGAGCACGTAAACTGGAGAGCATTCAAAATCCGCAGCAAACAAGAAGATCACCCCCTGCGCACACTGTGGATGGCGTAATCACACTTCAGCAGCTTGTAAATACAAGAATAACAGATGTCACAATTGTAATACGGTAGGGCATTTAGCTTCTGTGTGTAAAAATAGGTCTAATCAAGGTAAAAATGTAAATTACGTTTCAAATCAACCTCAGTTAAGCCATTAATATTCGGTTTTTTTTTTTCCAACTTTAAAGGCGAATAAAATGTCCACTAACAAGAACAAAAATTTAAAAAATTGTATAGTGAAGCTTGGCTTATTACCTTTTCGTAGAGGTACATATATTAGGACTTTATTTCAAAAAAAAGGAAGTAAACGTACAAAAACAAAAAAAAGCCCAAAATTTTCGTTACTTTAATATTCGGTATTTTTGGGAAGTCGTATAATAAAACCCTGTGGCAACTCCAAAAAGCCACGAATGGCCCAAAAAATGGGTTTCCCCGAAAAATCAAAACCTTGACTAACATTCATTGACAGCAAATATTCCGCAAAATTGAACTTTCGCACCTAAATTTAAAATGGGCCGTAAAGGAAATAATTCGTCCTTCGAGCAGCGAAAACTTGTGCTCCAGTTGCATTTAGAGGGCAAGTCTTATAAAAAAACTGCCCAAATCCTTGAGATGAAGCCAAATACTGTCGGTGACATCGTCCGGCGATTTAAAAATGAGGGAAGAATCGCCTCAATTAAGCAGACTGGACAACCCAAGAAATTGACTAAGCGCGAAGAAGCCGAGATTATAAAGAAAATAAAGGTAAACCCTCGACTTAGTGCTCCGGAACTGACAGCTGAACTATTCGCCGACCACGGAAAGACCGTTTCAGCCCAAACAAGCCGACGTATAATCAAAAAAGAAGGGTACAACGGCCGAGCCGCTCGGAAAAAGCCTTTGCTTTCTGAGCGCAACCGGAAATTGAGGAAGTCGTTTGCCCAGGAGTACTCCAAAGAGGAAGAAACGCGGTGGTAGTGTGATGATTTGGGGCTGTATTTCGACGAAAGGAGTGGGGAATCTTGTGTTCATTAATGGCATAATGAACCAAGAGCAGTACCTTAAAATTTTGAAGGAAAATTTGAAACAGTCGGCGGAGAAAATGGGAATCCTCGACACCTTCAAGCTTTATCAGGAAAATGACCCTAAGCATAAGGCCCATAAAGTCAGGTCTTGGTTGCTATACAACTGCCCAAAAGTCTTGGAAACGCCGCCCCAATCGCCTGATCTCAATCCCATAGAGAATTTGTGGAGTGAGTTGGACTGCCGTGTCCACAAAACGCCAATATCATCCATATCGGATTTGAAGAAACGGCTTCAGGAAGAGTGGGCTAAAATTGGACAAGAGTATACCAGCAAAATTATCAAAAATATGCCCAAGCGTCTAAACGATACTGGGAACGGGAAGACAATGGTATGGCGGAAGCCAAATACTGAGCTGCAGAAGGAACACCTAAGAACCACCGTGAAACACGGCGGTGGTAGTGTGATGATTTGGGGCTGTATTTCGACGAAAGGAGTGGGAAATCTTGTGTTCATTAATGGCATAATGAACCAAGAGCAGTACCTTAAAATTTTGAAGGAAAATTTGAAACAGTCGGCGGAGAAAATGGGAATCCTCGACACCTTCAAGCTTTATCAGGACAATGACCCTAAGCATAAGGCCCATAAAGTCAGGTCTTGGTTGCTATACAACTGCCCAAAAGTCTTGGCAACGCCGCCCCAATCGCCTGATCTCAATCCAATAGAGAATTTCTGGAGTGAGTTTGACCGCCGTGTCCACAAAACGCCAATATCATCCATATCGGATTTGAAGAAACGGCTTCAGGAAGAGTGGGCTAAAATTGGACAAGAGTATACCAGCAAAATTATCAAAAATATGCCCAAGCGTCTAAACGATACTGTACTAAATAATGGGTACCATACAAAATATTAGACATAGTTTTTTCCCTAGTTAAATAGTTTATAAGTTAGTTTTATAAGATAAAACCGAATATTAAAGTAACGAAAATTTTGGGCTTTTTTTTGTTTTTGTACGTTTACTTCCTTTTTTTTTAAATAATAACGTCCTAATATATGTACCTCTACGAAAAGGTAATAAACCAAGCTTCACTATACTATTTTTAAATTTTTGTTCTTGTTAGTTTTATACATTTTATTCGCCTTTAAAGTTGAAAAAAAAAAACCGAATATTAATGTTATCCACTGTAGGTAATTCATCGGACGGAGTTTACAGCATGCCGGTCAACATTCAAAGTGTCCAGATTCTCGCGACTTGTGATACGGGTGCTCCATTCCACATCATTCCCAATGACTTATTCCTTCGAATGAATTACAAGAGGCTAAGACCATGCACTGTTCCATATGTCAACTACAGCGGCGATCACATTATGGTGCTGGGTGAGTTTGATGCACGGTTCGTTCCAGGGTGTGTCTAAGAATTTAGTTGTTGTGGTGACCATTGTTGGGCAGATCGTTTTTACGTGAATTTGGATTTGAATTGCATCAAGTAAACAACATTAGGAATGAGTCAGATTTTGCAGCAATAATTGAAAGCATAAAGCAACAGTTTTCATCAGTATTCACAGATGGACTAGGATCATTCTCAGGAGATAAGATAGCGCTGAGGGTTCTTGCGGATGCCAAACCAGTGTTCTGTAAACCCAGACCACTGCCATTGGCTTGGAAATCGAAGGTCGAAGAAAAAATAAGGGAACTCATTGACCAGGAAATGCTCGAATTTGTTGACAATTCAGAGTGGGGCACACCCTTAGTTCCTGTTTTAAAATCAAATGGTGATATACGAATTTGTGCAGACTACAAAGTCACAGTAAACAGGCACCTAAAGGATTTCAAGTATCCTTTGCCGAGAATTGACGAAATATTCACGTCACTCGAGGGTGGAAAGTTATTTACCAAACTAGATCTCTCTCAAGCTTACAACCAACTCTTATTGGATGACGAGTCCCAGTTATTGTGTACCTGGAGCACGCACATAGGTGTTTTAAAGGTGAAACGTCTACCATTCGGCATAAAAACTGCCGCTGCAATATTTCAAAAAACAATTGAAAACCTGTTGCGAGGGATTAATCATGTTGTAGTTTATCAGGATGACATCACAGTCACAGGACCTGATACGGCTTCGCACTTGAAAACTTTGAAAGTTGTGTTGCAGAAATTACAGGGAGCCGGGTTGAAACTCAACCAACAAAAATTTCGATTCTTTAAGTCTGAAATATCTTACCTGGGTTTTACCATCAACAAACATGGTCTCAAAAAGAACGACGAGCGAATGTCTTGCATTATCAATGCACCTGTCCCAAGCAATGTGACTGAAGGTCAATTACTATTCAAAGTTCATCGATCGGTTTGCGGAGAAAATGACCCCCTTGTATCGACTTCTCAAAAAAGAAGTAAAGTTTTTGTGGGACGACAATTGCAAAAGGTCGTATGAAATTATCAAAAAGGATGTAGTCTCCGACAGGGTACTCGTTCACTTTAACCCTGATTTAGAGATAATACTTACTACAGATGCCTGTAATACCGCCGTAGCTGGTGTTTTAGCACACAAAGGCGTGAACAATGAATTAAGACCTATAGCATTTGTGTCAAGAGCATTACAAGATTGTGAAACTAGGTACAGCACCGTTGAAAAAGAAGCTCTAGCCATTGTGTTTTCCGTAACCAAGCTCAAACAGTATCTACTGGGGCACAAATTCATACTAAGAACAGATCACAAACCTTTGTTGAGCATTTTAGGCGAAACAAAAGGGTTGCCTCTGATGGCTTCAGCTAGAGTACAAAGGTGCGCGATGATATTGTCAGGATTCGATTACAAGATAGAATTTGTAAAAGGTAATCTTAATGAAGCAGACAGTTTGTCTAGGATACCCCAAGTTCGTGATGAATATCCGAACGTAAAAGAGTACAGTTACATACACTTCATAATGGATCAAAAGAACTGCATGCTAGATTTCAAGACAATCGCAGTTCAAACGGGTAGAGATCCGGTCTTGTCTAAAGTCCGTGATGCTATTGAGAGCGGCACGTTGTGCCTACTGCCAGATGATGACTTCAAGTCATACAAAAGTAGGGATTCAGAACTATCAGTCGAATACGGATGCATACTTTGGGGTTACAGGGTGGTTATTCCCACCAAGTGGAGAAATGAGGTCCTAACCTGCCTGCATTTATCTCATTTAGGAATAGTCAAGACTAAGGCGTTGGCGAGATCGTACATATGGTGGCCAGGATTAGACACTGACATTAAGAGATTAATTTCAAACTGCTTGCCTTGCCAGGAATTTCAAAGTAATCCTGAAAAGAACGTTCTCATACCGTGGGAGCCCGAACATGCAGTCTGGAAGAGAATTCACATCGATTATGCTGGACCCATTCAAAACCCGTACTTATTCGTTATAGTGGACTCGTATTCCAAATGGGCAGAGGTTTTCGTTACTAAAACAATCACAACTCAATTCACCATAGCTAAACTTAGGGAAACATTCTGTAGATATGGATTAGTTGATACTCTAGTCAGCGATAATGGGCGTCAATTTACATCAGCTGAATTTCAGCAATTCACTCAGATGAATGGAATTACTCATTCTCTGACGGCACCGACATCCGTCTAGCAATGGGCAAGCAGAGATTTTCGTAAAGGTTCTAAAAAAATCATTGTTTGCTGCCGTTAAAAGTCATTTCAACACAGATTTAGAGACAATGGTCAACAGGTTTCTTGCCGATTATAGGAATATGAAACATTGCACTACTGGGGAAACACCTGCCAAGATCTTCTTCAAACGCAGCGTTAAAACCAGGCTCGATCTTTTAAAGCCGCCAAAAATAAGAGACGTCATTCTAGAAAAACTAAACAAAGCAAGTTTAGCGTATCAGGGGAAGGAAGCGTAGACTTCAACAAAGGCCAGAGAGTTTTCATCAAAGACTATACAAATCCAAACAAGTCATGTTGGTCACCAGCAACAATTGAAAAGAAACTTGGCACGCGAACGTATTTGTGCTCATTCTCTCACAATAATCGCATAATCAAGAGGCATACGGATCAGATAAGACTCGCTGATAAGCCCGAACCCAACACTGAAAACATGGATGATGCTGCACAGGAGCATCAGGACACAGTTGAACAGGGAACCGGAGGTGTGGAGACTTTGTCCGATGTGATTTCAAAAACTCCAAAGCGAGAACTAAGACCTCGCATTGATGGCAAGGTTTGTAAGCCAGCAAAAAAGTTGAAATTCTAGACTAACTGGAATATTCCCCAATGAAATGATGAACTTACACGATCTCTCCTATATTGAAAACGGTATTGAAATTATGGATTATAACAGACTAAGGGGGAGCGTGTTGGATATCAATTAAATAATATAGTATTATTATATATCATTGTGCACAACGTCGGTATTAAAAGATGGTAACACTAGCCAATAGTATCGATGTGTGTGACTATCGATTAGCATCTAAGCTCGTTTTTAATAAAGGGCCATCACTTTTGGATTTCCGGCCAGCAAGATAAATACATTACAATTATGTATTGGAACGAGCTGCAAAAATGTATTTTCGCAAAACGATCGTTAAAAGGGATAGAGAAAATAGTGAACAAATAGTGAGCAAATAGTGAACGCGACATATCGAACTGGAAAAAACTAAAAAGCGCGCTGTTAATTGAATTCAAAACAACGACAAATAGTGCTCAACTACATAAAACGATGGCTGACAGAATAATCAAGAAAAATGAAAGTGTCCAAGAATATTTTTTGCAAATGAAGGAATTAGCTTCACGCGGAAAATGAAAATAAGAGTCATGGCACTTTTAACAAAAATAACCAAAAGCACGAATATAAAAACCAAGCGATACAAAGTAAAAATGTAAACAAAGACATTAAACGTTACAACAGTTTGTGATTAACGGATACGAATTCAAAACAAATTTTCTGGTGGTAGACTCGCAATTCCTAGATGAGGAAATGGTACTTTGTGAGGAATTTTGCAAGCAAGCTCAAGTCTCAATAAACAATGAAGGTGTGACAATATCCAAACCGCAAGCACGAAGACAACGAACATTAAAATGCGTCTAGTATTGAAGAAAGATACGCCAATACATTCGCGACCACGTAGATTTTCATTCGCCGAGCGATTCATAATAGACAACCAAACCGATCAATGGCTCAAGGACAAAGAAACAACCGAGTCTGATTATAGTAGCCCAGTGGTTCTCGTAAAAAAGCGTGACGGAACGAATAGACTGTGTGTCGATTATAGACGCATCCGAGACCACTTTCCGTTACCCCTAATTGAAGACCAACTCGATCGACTCCAAAACGCGCGAATATTTAGCTCAATAGACCTGAAGAACGGTTACTTCAACGTTGGCATAGATGAAGAAAGTCGCAAATACACATCGTTTGTGACACATAATGGGCAGTTTAAGTTTTTACGTGTCCCGTTTGGTATGTCAAACTCTTCCAGCGTATTCCAACGTCATGTTAATGCCATATTTAGAGATTTAACGCGCAAAGGCGTAGCAATACCGTATGTAGATGACATTATTATATCTGCAGAATCGAAAAACGAGGTCGTAGCCAATTTAAAGGAGGTTCTAGGACGATGTGAAGAATATGAACTAATGATAAAACTCCAACCTCAAACAGCTCCAGAGCTTTCTAGGTCTAGTGGGATACTTAAGAAAGTTCATCGCCAATTTTTCGCAAATCGCGAGGCCACTCTCAGATCTCACCAAAAACGATGCAAAGATTCAGTTTGGAGAAATTGAATTATCCGCATTTAACAAGTTAAAGTCGCTCATCACGCAAAAGCCGACACTGAAGATTTTCCATCAACAGTATGAAACCGAACTGCATACAAACGCCTCAATCGACGGATTCGGCGCAGTTCTCTTGCAAAAGTCGCCTGACTATAACCAGTTACAGCCTGTCTACTATATGAGTAAGAAGACGTCCGATGCCGAAAGAAAGCTTACGAGTTGCGAAATAGAAATATTAGCAGTCATAGTAGCCTTGAGAAAATTCCGCGTGTATTTACTAGGTCTGCATTTTAAACTGATTACGGACTGCAATGCTCTGGCAAAGACACTCGATAAAAAAGACGTATGCACACGCGTATCTCGCTGGGTACTCATGCTACAAGAATTCCACTACGACGTCGAGCACAGAGCCGGAACACGCATACGCCACGCAGACGCACTAAGTCGGTACCCTGTAATGACGATTCACGATGACAGCATACACAGCAAGTTAAAATATGTACAGGGACAAGATGACGAACTAAAAGCGATAATCTATATAGTAGCTGGCCTACTGCATAAACAGGTGGACGACAACGAACTAATAGTAGTACCTATTGGATTACAGAGAGAAATCATAAAGCAGGCACATGACCGTAGACATTTCTCAATCAAGAAGACGAAAGAAATAATTGCTAATAAATTTTATATTCCAAAGCTTGAGGAGAAAGTTCAGAAACACATAAGTTGCATTGTTTCCAACCGGAAGCAGTGAAAAACAGAAGGACAACTACATTCTTTGCCCAAAGAAGAAAAACCCTTACAGACGTACCACATCGACTTTCTAGGTCCACTCGCATCAACACACAAGCAATATAAGCATATATTGTCCGTAATCGACAGTTTTACCAAATTTTGTTGGCTGTATCCGACGAAGACGACTTCAGCAAAAGAGGCAATAGGAAGACTTCAAGATCAGAGTAAGGTATTTGGAAATCCACTACAAATCATTTCCGACAAAGGGTCAGCATTCACATCCGTCGAGTTTAAGCAGTACTGCGATAGCGAAGACGTTAAGCATCACGCAATAACGACAGGCCTACCACGGGCCAACGGCCCAGTTCAATTCAACGTTCTGTAGAAGTACTAAGTTGACGCCATTCGAGTTACTCACAGGTACAAAGATGCGCATAAAAGCAGAAAGATAAAAGAAATGATTGACGACGAGATAATACAAACTTTCAACGATAGCCGAGATGATCTCAGAAAACAAGCCAAACAACATATTCTCCAGATGCAAGACGAAAACAGAAAAACCTACAACCTACGACGAATGCAGTGTAGGATGGCCGAGTTGTGGAAATGGTATGGTAAAGCTGCAGGGTCTGCACTCCCAAAAAGCAGCTGATCGAACAACGACGAGTTGGCAAGCCTGCCATATATAAGAGGGAGAAGAAGAATTAACGACGACGAGATAAGACGTACGCGAGAAACAACGCTCTCAGAAAAAATCAATTAAGACGAACGACGCGAAGGAGAAAACGACGATCCCAATCAATTATTAAACCTTACAATCTAACTAATCTAAGCAATAAAGCATTAAATACATAATCTAAATTACTGGAACTATTATTATTTCTGATGGAATATTAAAATATAAACCCCGGTCCCACATTATGAATAAATCAATTGGCAGTGGCTACGCTACTTTTTGCATTCTTCGTACAGTGCAGAGCCCCCCGAGATATATCGGCTGTTGTTTGAGAAGAGAGAGATATAACATATTATATAATTCTGATCAAATAGGTACTTATGTGTAAAAAAGTCGGAGTGAAAGAACCGACATTACGACATAACTAGTGGACGTGGAACTCTTCTCTCTAAATTTTTCCTATATCTCATGAAAAGTTTGGACAAAACTTAAAAAGATAGCGGAGACATTCTCCCTCCCCGCAGTAACCAAAAAATAACACTACTCGACCAAATTGATTATGTAATTGAATAAACTATTCAGCACGACACTTCCTGAGTTTTCAAAGTCATCATTTTTGAATTTGAAAGCTTAATAACTTCCATACGATAAGCTGCAGCTACAAAGTGTTTAGAAACGATTTATAGCTGCATTTCAATACAGCTAGTTGTACGATTCGTAAGTTATGTGAAAAAAATACTACCTCTGAAAAAAATACCTGATTTTAAAAAAAATCTTAAAAAAAAAACTAAACCTACGAAGAAAAACCATAATTGCTTATAGCCTCTTCCCACATAGCACATTTACGGGGAACGGTGGGATTTTTTGACAAATGTGAAACCTCGATTCCCACAGGCCACAATCCACCATCCACCATCCATTGAAAACACAGCTGACAATAACAAACAAAAAATTTGTGCTCCACATTTTTGTGAAAATAAACAACGAATATGGAAAATTTATTTATGGCTTCGACTTTTAATCACCAGCAACAAATGTTGCTGCAAAAATTGATGGTGGCGTTGGTCAAAAATGAGGAATTCGATGAGGAAGAATATATTAGTCAATGTCTTCCAAATGTACTTCATTTTAATTTACTTCAGATATAGATTTACGCAAGTGAACATGGGCTCTCCAGGAATATGCAACGAATCGACATTATATCAGAAGTCAAGCCTTAGATCGAAGCGTCCGCAATATTGGAGGAACAATCCAAGGAAATTTGCCGAGTGTCGGTACCAGTAATATGCTAAACATTGTTTAAACATATAAAAACATTTGGAAAACTAAAATTGTTTCTTTTAATTTATTCGCCTTCTTCTCCCGAAGAAATTGAAACATTTCGAATTGAAAATTGAGCATCTGCCATTAAAAAACCTCCTGGCTCCTCGCGATTTTCTGGAGAATATCAGTTATTCTTGTTATTCATTGCTTACATTTTCACAATGAATTCCATTTTTTCGCTTTGAATGCCAGTTTTCCAGAGTGCTTTTGAAAACATCGGCTAAATTTCGCATAGAAACGTGCGGTTTAGGAACATCCAAAGTGGATGGTGGAACTAACTGGGAAATTTCGGAACGGCAAAACCTACGGACCATCACCGAAATGGATGGGGGATGGTCGCCTGTTGGAACAGACAAACATTTTTAAATCCCCAAATCTACATATCAGAAAAAGTCATTTTTGTCCACAGCGGTAATTTCGTTTTGACTAGTGTATTTAATTCACTCCTTTAGAAAAGAAGGATACAAAAAGACAGAGAAAGAGAGCATGCGGCAGTCATCAGCTGCGATACCAATTTCGTTTAAAATATATTGTATAATTTGCTTAAATTATAGGTGAGCGACTGAGTACCTGCCGGGTATAAAAGTAAAGGACAAGGCAACTTACCCTCGAGCTTATTTTTCTAAAATAAAATACGTATATTTTTTTCTAGATGCGGCCATGCATCTCCGCAATGCATTTTTTATATGGAACTCGGCCGTCAGAGCGTTTTAGGCTGTGGTGAATTATGGATGGAAACTGATAATGCTGCTGTCGCTACAAATATGCATAATATAATATTGAGGTAATTATCAAATTTTTATTCATATGGTTAAAGCTGAAATATTGCGGATTGTTATTATTGCGGGGCGAAAGGTGTATCAGTGGTTTAGGTTAAACCAAGCAAGCTTTTTACTAGCTCTTGAAAATTTTTTAAAATAAGGCAATATGTTTCAGTTACGTTTATGAAAAGTTTATTTTTGACTATTATGCTCAGCAAAGCGGCCGAAAGACAGCGAAAGTTAGGAGAATATAATGAAATATGTATTTATGTATATATGTTCACGAATGGTGAACAGCGAAAAGAATCACTGCTGTCCGCAAGAATACTTATGGTAACAGTTTTTTGTTTAGTGTCGATAAAGGTTTTCTTGGACCACTATTTTATATAGCTGGCATATTGAAATATTGACGGTAGATATGAGCACATTGTTCAGTTTAGTAGTATATGCGAAGTTTATTGTGGTGTTAATTACGCGAAACAGCGGCGAACATATAGCGAAAGGTTCGAGATAGTTTTATAAGGAGCGCACGAAGAGTTGGTTCGAGTTAGCCTGATTCAAGACGGGGTCAGATTGAAGACACGATCGATTAAATACTGTTTCGGATTGAAGAACTATTCTAAAACTATGTGCGATACCCAAGCGCAAGGTCCAGACTATCAAAGGGCAGACGCGAATGACCCGTGCTCTAGTACATGCAAAGCTTAACCAAAGCGCGACAGATCAAGAGAGCGATAGCGAAAGGAAGAAAGGAAGGCGCGAGATGAAGAGAGGTGCTGCATGAACGTTCGTGAACATATATATTGTCAGAGTCGACAGAGCAAAAGACGAACAAATAGGTATTTTCGTTAGTGTATTACATGTTCGCAAAAGAGACAAATTTATTTTTAGCATATCTCGCAAATAACAGTTGACCGTTTTTCCCGAAAAATCCATGCATGCTCGCTCTCTCTCTGACCAGAAAACTTCGTTTCTCTTCGTTTTGGTTATCGGTTGACTGTTCTCCGTCAATAACAACTCATAAAAAGTGATCCGACTGAGCGCTCGCACATTAGGGTCCGCAAAAGAGCAAACAAATTAAAGGCTCAGCGTAAACGAACTTCACATACATACACGCTTACAAATGCAAAAGACTGCCTCGCTCGCTGAGTGCTGCTTATTGATGTGACGGAGAATACCCTACACAGAATTTTTCCAATGTGAAGTTATGTATGAAATACATTATGTATTTTTACATATATACATTGGCTCATTATGTTCTTGAAGTGTATATTATACAAAATTACCATATCCATTATATGTAAAATAAATAATTTCTTATATTGTGGGCAGAAAGTGTCATAATCTCTAAACAATTCTAAAGTAATGGGTGGTCATGTTGTCGAAGCCTGACAGCGGCGTCGTAAGAATCACATACATACACGCATACCAACGCAAGTGACTTTTATTTTTCTCGCTCGCAAAAAACGGTCGGTGAATGAGCAGAGCAAAAGGAAGGCGAAAAAGGGTTGTTGGTTGAGCAGAGACCGATTTGCTCAGAGACTGATGTGAACGGTTCATCTCTGAGTCGTTGCTCAAAGGGTCTGTAAATAACAGTTATTTTTGGACAACGAGAAACGGTCAACTGTTATTTGCGAGCTATGTTTTTTAGCCAAAAAAGAAAAAAAAATTAGTTCGAACCTTTTCGGAGATTTCTATATCTTAGATGTTTCCAGTCTTATTTACATACGTTTTTTACGTCAGTCATTTCTACATGTCTAAATCTACTTCCTACATATACATAAACGGCTGTGTGCGAGAGAGAGAATGAGTCTGCGCTTGGAAGGCCACTGAAATTTCATTTGTTACTTCTGGCTATACTAATGATCCGATCTGATCCACATTCAACATTCTGATAGATATGGTCATTTTCTATGATTCTGCGTTTTTGGTTTTCCCGTATCTTCAAAATTGTAGATTTTCGTCCTTTGTGGGGGCGGAAAGGGGCGTGGCCCAATTTTGAAACAAACTCGTCTCGGTTTGATATCGCAGGAGCTTTGATATAAAGTTTGGTTGATCTAGCTCTCATAGTCTCTGAGATCTAGGCGTCAAATTCGATCAGGCATAGCACCCCCCCCTGTGTGTGAGAGAGAGCGAGAGGGATCGATGCATTTCGAAATGTTTTTCTTCATTGTGGCTATATTTATGATCAAATTCAACACTCTGATAGATATGGTCATTGCCTATGATTCTGCGTTTTTAGATTCATCGTATCTTTAAAATTGTGCATACCACAGATGTTCGTCCTTTGTGTGGGTGGAAGGGGCGGGCGAAATTTTGAAATACACTTGTAACAGTGTGATAGGACAGGAGTATAGATTATTAGGTTGCTATAGCTTGTATAGTCTCTGAGCTATAGGCGCTAATGAAGATGGACGGACGGACAGATAGATATAGGAATCTAGGAAGAATTCTAAGAATCTTTCACCAAGAAGCCATGTGTCTAAAATGAATTCCTAGCTCCCACTGAGAAGGATAAAGATTTCAGATTGCAGTATTTTAAGGAATTTAAGGTATTTTAAAAAAAGTAGCACCTTTTTTAAATCATGTTGGGCTGAATTCTGATTCATTTTTTGTATACAAATTTTATGTATAGTTCTGTTGTTGAAATTAACCAATCATTAACCAACTTTTTTCAAGTTGATGAAATTAAATACAAAATACATAAAATACATTTCATATCATTTTCAATCCAGCGCCTGCTCTGTTATTTACTTTTTTAGATTACAATACATAAAGAGTTCAATGATTTCAAAAAATATTATTAATTAACAGAGCAGGCGCCGGCTTGAAAAACGGTATACAAATATTTTAAAATACCGTAAAATACCTCAATCAGAAATCTTCTTCCTTCTCAGCGGAAGCTAGGAATTAATTTTAGACACATGATTTTTTGGTGAAAGATTCTTAGAATTCTTCCTAGATTCCGAATCTGGTGGACGCTTATAGCGACAAAAAATTGACCCAGGCTATTGTATATACTGACTGAGTACCGGGTATAAAGTAGAGCCGCGGCCTTAGACGCGGCTCACAACGTTCCCCCTTGTTTTGACCTGATTTTGTCCACTGGCCCGTAGTGATCAATTTACCTATATCAAACGGCTCGTTGCCTTTTGGAATGCCATGAAATATAAAAAAAAATATATATATAAAAAAAAATATATATATAAAAAAATTCTATACCCTTTAAGCAATTTTCTATTTGTTCCAACATCTTGTCCTTCATCTTAGGAATCCAGTGGCTTTTGCTAATTGCGTCTAACATCTTGTCCTTTCCAATGTGGCCTAATTCTTCATGATATTTGTACATTACATGATCATGCATTCCCTCCGGCACATAAAATCATATCATCGTTTGTTTTCCTATAGACTGCCCATTCCTCATCTCAAATACTTTATGCTCTTCCTTTTGTAACCATTTTTGTATGCTTTGTATTTCTGCAACTTTTGTTGGACAAATTACCAAATTGGGCTCGAAAGTATTTGCTACTGTTATCATTATTGCGTTGCACCTACTCAGCCCTTTGAAATGCTGCATTCTCTTCCCTGCTCTGTGAACCACTTCATAAAACACACATTTGTTTTCTACCAACCACTTAAATACGATATTTAAAATTTCTAAGTGTTCATCCACGTTCTTGCTAGCTACCATGATATCGTCCATGTATATTATCACTTTCTTTTCTCTTGGACATGCTGTCCTTGAAAATGTTATTGACAAATCTTTTAAATATCTGAGAGGCTGTTTTCACTCCCATTGGCATTCTCAAAAATTCAAACTGTCCCAATGGAGTGACAAACACATGTCCATTTTTTTTAAATCGAGCATACTAAATACTGTTTTTTCCACTAATTTATCTAGCAGATCGTCAATGAGAGGCAAAGAATAATTGTCCCTGATCGTGACTTTCAGGCATGTTCCGGGTTTCACTTACTTTTGCGTTTTACTTTTTCAACCAAAATGTTTCCTTTTCATTTTAAAGAGTTCCCGCTTACACAAATACTTGTTATCGATATGTTTCATTCTCTCATCGATTCTGGCAAAGAATAACAGCTGACCTGATTGTTTGTAAATATACAGCGTGGTAAAAATGCTTTTTTTTTTGCAATTTCTTGTTTTAAAGCAAAAATACGGCAGAAAGAGCTTGATTTAAGAAGATCAAGACATCTCAGATGCAACACCTGTGCATCTGACAAAGTGTGAGAAACAGCATCAAATTGAAAACTGAATTGCTATTGGTCAAAAAATTATTGTGTTGCACTTAAATTTTGAATTAATTTTGTCGGGAAACATCAGTCTTTAACAAGCTGTTCTGTTACGCAGCTGTTATTTAGTATCATTTGAGCTGTTATTTAGTATTTTTGATGCTGTTATCCGCAAAAATTAATTTTTTGCAAGTTCCGATAAACGAATCTTTCTGCGTCAGCTGTTACTACGAATCCGAAAAGTGTATTTGCCCTGACCAAATTTTCCGAGTCAAATTTAAAGTTGAGTTAAAAAAAATGTTTGTTTAGCTTTCTAAAATCAATACACAATCTCATATCCCCAGATCTTGTATTGTTAAGTAATACTATTGGTGACGCATATTCAGAGCTACTGGGTTGAATAATTCCGTCTCTAAGATACTCATCTAACATCACCTGTAATTTGTCTTTCTCCTTGTATGACAATTGTTATTTGATGCTGTTTCTATTCTCCAGATCAATGATGAATCCGGCTCGAAGCAGCAAATGTTGATGTTGATGAGTTGAGTTGTAAATTCGAACTGTTTTATTTTCAAGACCAACGCTAAGAAAAGGAGGGATGTGCGGCACTTGTTCCCACGCTCATCCCTTCTAATGACACCTACTACATACAAATCACATGTGTTAATAGATTTGGGTTCGACGCAACCCATTTATATGATTTTATGGTCGAACTCTATGTGTCCTTTTTCTCAAGTGGTCTTCTTCAAGTGGACTGTATTGTTGATGGGGTGGCCTGTGTCGGTTCCTGTGAATGTTTCTGACCAACAATCGTCTTAGCGAGCAACTAAACGGTTTTGTTTTCTCAACCAAGGTGTTCATCTCGCATCTGATGTTCAGACTGTCTGGTCGCTTAACATTTATGTATGACCCTTCTTCTAATTTTAAGAATTTTTTCCGCAAATCAAATTTAATGTACTCTCCGATGTTGTATTCCCGTTCGAATTTCTACTCATCTAACAAATTTATTCCCCATCAAGCTCTTTTCAAAATTGTCCTATTGTATCTTTACTAGTCACTAAAGCTTCTTTGATTCTTCTAATGATTTTCTCTCTGATAACACAACTCGACGAAATTGAACTTTTGTTCCGCTGTGGCCAAAAAATACTTTTTCGGATAGCTTTGGAGATTTAAAAATGTTTATGCAATTATGGTTTGTTTTCGTATGCATAGTTTTTTTTAAGAATTTTTGAAATCTGCTATGGTTTTTTAATGTTTTTTCAGAGGTAGTGCTTTCTTTTTTTCACATTGCTTAAGTATCTTATATCTGGTTGAGTTGTACCACTAACCATACAATATATAGATATGCCATTTCATACAAACGGCTGTCGCAAACGAAGTCTGAGAAATGCAGTACCAAGCGTTCGGCTCGGTACAGCAACTGTTCGTCTCATGACGCGGCGCCAGCAGAGGCCGACAGTAACGAAGCAATTGCATTGGTGTATGTGTTATAATACACAAAAAATTGTTCAATGTATGCATTGTCAGTTCTTGGACTCTTGGGTTTTCGGTTTCAGTTTTATTTTGTTTTGCTTCAGCGTATTTGGATGTATGGGTGCACACATATGCTCACGTACATTGTTTAAGTATTGCTGCCTGGTTGAACGAAATTTCTCATTACCCTTAAGATTCTTGGATTTCTGTGCTCTTGTCACCCTTTACTTTAGCATTTTTAGAGTCGACACGTTTTGAAGACACTTGCCTTATAATATCAGAATAACTCTTGTTTTGTATATGCTCTAGATGATAATTTTGTTTAATATAGAAAATATGAATATAATGAGCGGATATGCATATGTAAATATATACATATAATATATTTCATACATAACTCCTATTGGAATAATTGTCCATTAGAGTATTCAGGGTGCAAATTGTGAATAAGCTAATAATTTTCATTTAATATATATATTTGTATATAATTAAGTCGTATAAACATAAAGACTATACAGTTTTTACTATATATACACATATGTATATTTAATTGTATGGTTTATCATATAATATATTAATATATATGATCACATACAAAAATGTTATATGCGGTGAAAAAATTATATATATGTATATTATTATGGATATTAATGACATATAAATAGGTATTGAATGGGTCTATACACGTTTTAGTGTCATAGCCCAACAATTGTTCCTCACTTTCTGAAGCGAATGCAAAGAATTCGTTGGAGGTTATGACTTTATGAAGTCACAGCTCGGCACAAGTACGCACACATACATATGTAAGAACTTGCAGCTCTGTGCGCACTCACACATGCAAGCTCATTCTATTTTTAGATCCATGGCTCGACTTCGAGCTGCCGAATTTGCGACGAGAAAAATGTATTTACTGAGGGCTGCATAGGCAACGACGATAGAATACCCTACAGACAATTAATCTCATGTGAAGTCATGTATGCTATACATTTTTACACATTTACATTCGTTCATTATATTCGTTTATAGTACATCAAACAAAATTAGCATATAAAGGCTATACAAAATATTATTTTTATTTGTATTGTGGGCAAGCGTCTTAATTATAATACTTAATTATATACATATATATGTATTAAATGAAAATTATTTGCTTATTCACAATTTGCACCTTGAATACTCTAATGGACAATTATTCCAATGGGAGTTATGTATGAAATATATTATATGTATATATTTACATATGCATATCCGCTCATTATATTCTTATTTTTTATATTAAACAAAATTATCATCTGGAGCATATAAAAAACAATTGTTATTCTGATATTATAAGGCAAGTATCTTCAAAACGTGTCGACTCTAAAAATGCTAAAGTAAAGGGTGACAAGAGCACAGAAATCCAAGAATCTGAAGGGAATTGAGAAATTTCGTTCTACCAGGCAGCAATACTTAAACAATGTACGTGAGCATATGTGTGCACCCATACATCCAAATACGCTGAAGACAAACCAAAATAAAACAGAAACCGAAAACCCAAGAGCCCAAGAACTGACAATGCATACAATGAACAATTTTTTGTGTATTATAACACATACACCAATTGCTTCGTTACGAAACAAGATTTTTTTATTCCGTTTTTTGTATTGGATAGATATAATCAATACGAAGTGAATTTACAAAAAAAAAACGGGTGTGGCACCGCCTTTTTTTAATTAAGGCAAAAAAAATTTTCTGATAGATTTTGAAATTTAAAATTTTTTGATGAATTATGGTTTTTTTGTCAAAGTGTAGTTTTTTTTATAGAATTTTTTAAAGTCTGGCATTATTTTGCATGTTTTTTCAGTGGTAGTGCTTCTTTTTTTCACATTACCCAAGCATCTCACGTCTGGTTGTATTAAAATGCGCAATTCTGAAAAGCTGATAAATGCAGCTATCAATCGGACCCAAAAACTTTGCAGTTGCTGCTTACCGTCTGGAAGCTGTTAAGTTTTCAAATTCAAATGATTGAATTTGAGGTTATGATCTATTAAGTCAAATTTCAAGAATTGTGGCAAAATGTGGCATTTTTTACTATATACATTTTAAAAAGGATCTTTTAATCTACGACACAGAATAGGTTTCAAGGTGGGACTAGGTGGGACTCACTTTGTAAGCCTATTTTAAAATTAGTTTTTAGAACAACTTGGTTAATTTTTAACCACTAACTTTAACGTACAATTACGAAGACATCACAACTACTAGATACAGTTCACATTACAAAACACGAAGTTCAAACCTGTGTGATTAAAATTCATTACAAAAATTTGATCAGTTAGTGGGTTTTTTTCAATTTATCAATGATTTTAAATTGCTATTAAATTTGCACTTTTTCACTTCACGAGAATATCGATAACAAATTCTGTGTTGCATAACAGATTTCGCGAATGTGGCGCCATATATCGAAATTTCTGGTACGCAACTTTGATGGTCACTCTTTTTCCAATGCAGAGTGACCAAAATAACGTTATTTCGTTAACTTTGAAAAAATGGTTTTTGGCCAACAAAACCGGTCGTTGGGACCATAGTGTGCTGGCGCCGCGTCATGAGCCGAACAGTTGCTGTACCAAGCCGAACGCTTGGTACTGCATTTCTCAGACTTCGTTTGCGACAGCCGTTTGTATGAAATGGCATATCTATATATTGTATGGTTAATGGTACAACTCAACCAGATATAAGATACTTAAGCAATGTGAAAAAAAGAAAGCACTACCTCTGAAAAAACATAAAAAAACCATAGCAGATTTCAAAAATTCTTAAAAAAAACTACACCTACAAAAAAAAAAAATTTGCTTAAAAATGTTTGACTTTTCAAATCTATCAGAAAAAGTCATTTTTGGCCACAACGGAAATGTCGTTTTGACTAGTGTTATTTGTCTACTAAAAATGCCGTATTTCCTTCTCTTGACCTTCAATCCTCTCGACTGTGACCATTCACAGGGCGTCTAAATTAATGCTAAGATCACAAGAACTCATGAAATCTCTGCCCAATACTATCACATATATTCCATAGACCAGGGGTCGGCAACCTTTTGAAACGGAAGACGGAAATTTTCCAGCTTTTAAAGAACCGCAAACAATATTTTTTCGCTATATATATATAATGGTATTCGATTAGGAATTAAAGTATGTACATTTTGGTTTTTTTTTAAGCAAAATCAAATTATTCATAAAAAACACAAATTTGTCGATCAAAACGTATTTATTTTAACTGCAGAGCTAGAATAATCAAATTGGTAATTAACTTAAAGAACTATAACTATTGAATAATAGGTAGCTATTATAATTAATTTGATCAATGGTAGCATTGGTCTTGCATGTCCTTTGAAAGTTTTTTAAATCAGGTTCATAGTTTGTCGTTTTCAGTTTTAGGCACGCCTCTAGATTTGTATTTGTTAGTTGACTTCTAAGTCTACTTTTTATTATATTCATTGAAGAGAAGGCTTGCTCGAAAGAATATGTTGACCCGAATATCGTCAAAATACCAAATGCCAATTTCTTCTACTCACTGAAGCATTATAGAAGACTATTCCATGTGTCAAATATGAGTGCCTCAACTCGCGGAGATTCTTTTAGAGATGTTCACTTATGCAATGTGACGAGCATGCTTTTCTGCACTCCAACTCTTTTAACTTGCGCTTGAGTTCTCTGAACTTGCCCCTCCACAAGTGTTGGCTTTTCAATTCCACCAATTGCGTTTGAAGCGAACCAGCATCAATTCAAAATAGCTCAATGTTTATCTCATTTGTGTTCGTGTTGAGAGGATTTACTATGAAAAAAAGTGTACTTGCATTGGTTTTAAATTGATCAAATCTCATAGCGAATCCATCCTTCATTGCTTTTAAAGCAGCGATAAAGGATCTTGTGTCAAACATTTTATTAGTTTGATCGCATTATTGCCTCAGATTTTGGAAGTGAAGTAATTTGCCGCTTTCCATGTCTTCGACAAAAAGAATTAATTTATTTTCAAAACAATTTACTTCTTCAACCAAGCTACAGGCAGGGTTTCCCTTTCCTTGCAGTTTTACATTTAGCTCATTTATATGCTTTGTGATATCCACCATGAAGTTGCATTTTTGCAGCCATTTAATTTTGCCTTCTTTTAATTCGGGATGGACAACGCCTTTTTCATTTAAGAATGTTTTTAATTCATTCAAGCAAGAAGCAAAAAGTTTCAATACGTTACCCCTGGAAAGCCATCGTACTTTATTGCGCAGTAGTAAGTCAGAATACTGGCTGTCTATCTCTTCAATAAATTCCTTGAACTGGCGATGGTAGAGTGGTTTCGCCAAAATGCTGTTAATGATCTTAATAACCAAGTTCATGACCTCAACTATTTCGGATCGAAATGTTTGAGAACAAAGAGCCTCTTGATGAATTATGCATTGAAATATTAATATTTGTTTATTTTTTGCCGAAGAATCGTTGTTACTCCTTTGTATATTCCTGTCATACTTCTGGCTCCATCAGTTGCAATGGAAACGATTTTATTTATATCGATTTTATGGTTTTCAATGCATTTTTGCACAGCATTTGCTATATCTTCTCCACGGATTTGCCCTTAGAGCGGCAGCAATCCAAGTAGTTCGTCTTTTGGCCCTTGGGACAACATATACCTGATGAAAAGGGTAACTTGTGCAGTGTCTTTTATGTCACAAGACTCATCCATAGCAAGTGATAAAGCAGAAGTCAGTTGTATATCTTCCACTTGCATATGGGTTACATTCGAAGACATTTTAACCGTTTTATCTTGTACAGTTTTAGCAGATAATGGCAAATCAGTGATTTTCTTCATGATCTCTGTTGAGTTTTAGAATTCACGAAACAATTCTTCGCTTCGCCTCCACGTATAAAACAATCTTTAATGTACTCCCCATCTGTGAAATTTTTTCCTCTTTTTGCAATTTGTATTGATATTTCAAAGCTGGACTTGAAGATTGCGCCCACTTACTTATCATAGAACTCGACTGGTGTTTTTGTTTTTGAAGCTCTTCCACAGCTTTTTTTCGTGTGTCACCGATTGGACATGTAACAGCGAATCGGGAATGGTGCATAGTGAAATGTCTCTCCAAATTTAATTTCTTATTATGTGCAAGCTTTTCTTAGCATATAAGACAAGTCGGAAGGCCATCTGAGTTGCATATAAATGCAAACGATTCAGTCCAGTCCTGGTTAAACATTCGATTTTCATCTTCAGTTCGTCTCTTTTCTTTATTTGATGCCATTCTGGCGGCAAAGCTAAATTAAAGCGGTAATTAAATAGTTTGTGTCGGTAATTGTTATTCGTTCTACCCTACCTTTGAGTACAGAATTCGCTTCTAAATCGTCTTCTTCTTCTTTAAACAATGCGAAATTATTGTTTTAGCCAGCTAAGTAGCGCATGTGGATAGTGTATAGTCATGAAGCCGTCGCGGAATAGTTTATTATTATTATAAAAATATCCCCTTCAAAAATTCTACGAGATTCTTAAAAAATAACTACCGGCTTATTGACGGCACTATTGGAAGCGATTTTGTTTTGGTATTTCGTCGGTGGTGCATACTGACGTACTAGGTACTGACAGAGACGCGCTTGGGCATTTCAGGGTGGCAGGTTTTTTCAAAATTGTATGGGGCCCTAAAAAGTGTATTTTTCTGTTTTCAATAGATATTTGCGTTGCAATATAATGTTTTCTTATGATTTTTAAAAATAAAATATAAATATTAATATTGGCGCATGAAACTGGAGAGCCGCATCGAAAGAGCCGCATGCGGCTCGCGAACCGCTGTTTGCCGACCCATAGACCCATAGACTCGTCAGACACAACGCATAAATGAAAATGTATCTTTAATTCTTTCTTCAAAACAACACATAAAATCTTTCCAAAGATTCTTAGCTGGCTCCTGTTCAGTCCAAAATATTCTTCATGGTGAGGCTCCAAAAAGGCTCGCTTTTGATGAATGATATGGGGCTGCCCGAGTCTATGAGACCTTCTGTAATTATTGGTTTATAGTTATTGTCTGCAAGAAATATCTTAAAATATCTTACATAATTGTTATTTTGTACTTACTTCCGTTGAGGGCATTCAGCGACTCGTGGCACCACACCCGTAACATGATCCTCGTGACCTGAACGGTAGTCCTTGACCCAATGTCCTTTTATGTTACAGTAACAGCACCTTGATTCTTGTAGCACCTTCATGTTGTGTGGGGTGTCAATACACTGTCGGCGGGCTTGATTGCGTAGATTTTCGATGGGTCCTTCCTTCAGTTCTTCTATTTTGATTTCCCTAGCTAGCATTATCTTGTCTTCGAAGTATACGGCGAATCTCTCTCTGGGCCGCCACATGCGTTCCTCGAAAGTGCTACGTGAGCCCGCAAACTCGTAATTCTGACATGAGCACCTTTTTGCCAAACGCCCAGTAAATTCCAATAAGACATTTTTAGCTTTTTGGAAATTTGCTGGGGAACAATGCAGAATGTTCGAGGTTTTGCCCACTGCGATTGTTTGTATGTTCCCGCTGTCCTCTTTGTTCTCTCTCTCCTCTTTGCTGCCGTCTGTCTTTGCTCGCCGTCGCTGTCAATTGCAAATCGCGCATTATCGTCGTCTTCTTGTGTGCTGAGCTGTGCAGAATCAACGCTAACGGTTTGTTGTGTTTCCAATGATATTCTGGATTTTTCTAACTCCGCACGCAACTCCTCTAGCTCCAATTTGGCTTTTTGATCTCTGCCTTTTGCTGCTGACGAGTTTGTGCCATCATTGCAATGACGCTCGGTTGTTCTTCCTCCCGCAACTAAACGATGGAAGTGTGGGCAGGCGAGGGGGGCTGCCGCTGCCGCGCTCGTCTGCTAGTACCTTATTTATCCGTACCCATAACTCAGCTTTCGACCCTTGAAGATTCAAATTAGCGCACCACTTGAGAGTCACCACGCTGTAATTATTGATGTTTAGATCCATGGCGTATAACGGTTCTACTACGACTGTGGAAGCTGAAAGTATAAATTTTGGGTGTGCTCGTTTTGCAACGGAGAGTAACTCTACTCTGTGGCCCAAACCGAATTTTTCCGGTAGATGTGAGTATTTACAAATTTTTAAGCAATTATGGTTTTTATAACCGGTACTTGAAGAGTAAAGGGGTATATTAGATTTGTGCAAAAAATTAATGTGTGTAACACCCAGAAGGAAGCGTTTCCGACCCCATAAAGTATATATATTCTTGATCAGCATCAATAGCAGAGTCGATATAGCTATGTCTGTCTGTCCGTCCGTCTGTCCGTCTTCATTAGCGCCTATAGCTCAAAGACCATAAAAGCTAGAGGAACACAATTTTGTATCCAGACTCCTGTCCTATCGCACTGTTACAAGTGTATTTCAAAATTTCGCCCCGCCCCCTTCCGCCCACTCAAAGGACGAAAATCTGTGGCATGCACAATTTTAAAGATACGAGAAAACTAAAAACGCAGAATCATAGAGAATGAGCATATCTATCAGATTGTTGAATCTGGATCAGATCAGATGATAAATAAAGCTACAATGAAGAAAACCATTTTGAAATTCATCGTTCCCTCTCGCTCTCTCTCACACACAGGGGTAGGCGCAATGCCTGATCGAATTTTTTGACGCCTAGTTCTCAGAGACTATAAGAGCTAGATCAACCAAACATTCTATCCAAGCTCCTGTGATATCAAACCGAGACGAGTTTGTTTCAAAATTTGGCCACGCCCCCTTCCGCCCCACAAAAGATGAAAATCTACAATTTTGAAGATACGGGAAAACCAAAAACGCAGAATCATAGAAAATGACTGTATCTATCAGAGTATTGAATTTGGATCAGATCAAATCATAAATATAGTCAGAAGGAACAAATGAAATTTCAGTGGCCTCCCAAGCGCAGACTGATTCCCTCTCTCTCTCGCACACAGCTGTGTATGTATATGTAGGAAGTAGATAAAGACATGTAGAAATGGCAGATGTAAAAAATTTATGTAAACAAATATGGAAACATCTAATAGATCAAAATCTCCGAAAAAGTTCGACTTAAATTTTTTTTTTTTTGGCTAAAATTAAATTTGTCCCTTTTGTAAAATTACAACAAGCTCACATACATATATACTGACTGAGTACCGGGTATAAAGCCGCGGCTCACAACGTTCCCTCTCGTTGTTTTTAAGGCGGTTAATATTTAATATTGAAAGCTTAATATTTTCCAGACGGTATAGCTATATTTATCAGCTTTTCAGAATTGCAAAGTTCAATACAACCATAATCAATGGCTTCCTTAAGAATATCTCTGTGGATTGACAATGGCGCTTCACAACATAAACTTGAGCTAACCCAATTCCTGTCAACGTAATGCTTTTCTCATCTTAATCAGAAACCGCATCAAACTCCACTTTCGTAAAAGGTTTGCAAAATATGATCTGCAAGCTAGATTTGTAAATGTACTACCGGGTAATGGAAATCTTACAATTACCGCTGTCTACTGCCCGCCACGCTTTACAATGACTGAAAGTCAGATCATTGGTTTCAAAAATTGTCTAGGGCACCGTTTTATAAAGGCAAGAGTCTGCAATGCCAAGCACACGCACTGGGGATCTCGTCTTGTCACTCCCAAAGGAAAGGAGTAATCATCATCAATGTAAACCACTATAATATAATATAATATAACATAATATAATATAATATAATATAATATAATATAATATAATATAATATAATATAATATAATATAATATAATATAATATAATATAATATAATATAATATAATATAATATAATATAATATAATATAATATAATATAATATAATATACCAGATTTTAATGAATTTCTAATGACAACGTACAGAATCATATGGATCATACACAAGAAATATGTGAGCTCTCACATTGAACTAACACCGCAGAGATCGACTGCTCTGCTGATGCACTGGAATGAGTACTCGTTATCGCAGCCAAAATGTCAACACCACAAGGGGTGGCTGTGGAAACCAACCACAGCAGAACTAATCTGGAAATTGAACAACTTGTTTGGCAGTCGTACAGATCGCCATCTTCAAAGTCAAGTTCAAAAGATGCTAGCCGCAATCTCACCAAAGTTCTCAGAAGAGAAGACGAAGATACCAAACGCCGCTATACAGAGAGGCTATCACCAACTAGTACAAAGCATCCGTTGTGTAAGGTCCATTAAAACGTAATCATTCCAATAGAAACAGTCATGCCATTATGGAGGCAGTTGGTCCCTCAGTGACAATGAAAGAGCTAGCACGTTTAAAGCGCATTGACAAAATTAGTTCCAGCCAAACCCTGACAATAATCGTCATCTTGCGACACTTAGAACCCATTGAATTTCAGCCAATAGAACTCCAAAAATTCATCGAAGAGCAGCTAAAGCCCCAAAAATCACCTGGTTTTGACATATTAACTCCGCAAATGATCATAAAATTCCCTAGGTGTGCGACATCTGTTCACTTTTCAATGCAATCACAAGACTTGGGTACTTTCCCAAGATTTGGAAGAAGTCGATTATAGTGATTATAAGCCAGGAAAAGATAAAACGCAGACATCGTCGTACAGGACAATAAGCTAATTGAAGAAGTCCTTCTTCTGCGGATCACCACGTACATTCAAATTAGCAACATAGTACCGTCGCATCACTTTGGCTTTCGAGAAAAAAAGGGAACGATGTATCAGGTCAACTGCATCACGTTGGAGACACGTGCTGAATTTAAACAGCGCCCAAGTATTCGACCGAGTCTGGCCAGACGAACTTTTATACAAAATCACAAAGCTGCTGTCACAAAACACCCATAAACTGCTCCCGTCGTATATCTACAAAAGATTCTTTGCCGTAAGATGTAACGCAAGCACATTTTAATGATAACATAATCGAAGCTGATGTATCCAAATGCAGCGTTCTCGGACCAATCCCTTACGTCTTGTACACGGCGGCTATCCCTATAAATTACCTGGTAACCGCGATTGTTAGCCACAACAGATGCCCAGTAAAAGCAACTGAGAGTCTTTCCCCTTTCCGCTTCGTGAGACCTTAATGTCAGCAGTTATCCCATCCGGCTGCTCTTATAAAGTTTGCTATCTTCCTGGGACAGATTGTGGACATTTCTGAAATGTCTGCTATGAAGGGCGAGCCTATATGTTGTAGCCTTCTTCTGCTGAGAGCTGGACAGGAGCAGAACAGGTGCTCCACCGTCTCTTCTTCTTCCTAATCTCTGCAGCTTCGGCAAATATCGTTATATGGGGCGCCCAGCCTTTTTGCGTGGGTGCCTATTAGCCAGTGTCCCGTAAGGGAGCGTATGACTGCGCTACACCTTCTTCTGCCGAGCCTGCATAGCTCAGAGGTGCGCTTTCTGTCTATAGTCGGCCATGTTTGCCGGGTTATTCGACATCGTGGTACCGATTGCCACATGTTTTCTTTTAGTCGCTTATATTGCTCTTTTATGATAAGCTTACAGGTGGCCATAGGCATACAAATATCTTCCTTATCTTGAAGGAGGGGGATAGTAGTGCCAGATCTGGCCAACTCGTCTGCTATGCAGTTACCTTCGATGTCCTGATGACCCGGGACCCATATAAGGTTGATAGCAAATTGCTGAGCCATCTCGTAAAGAGATTTGCGGCAGTCTGCCACGGTGGCCGAGCTCGAGGAAATCGCGTTTAGCGATTTGATCGCGGCTTGGCTGTCGCTGTATATGCTTACATTGGTTACCAAGATGGTAACTTCCTGAAGGCAGTTCAGTGCTTCCCTGATTGCAATGACCTCCGCCTGGAAGACGCTGCAGTGATCTGGAAGCCTGAAGGAGTGCCGTATGTTTAGCTGTTCGGAGTAGATTCCTTCTCCGACTTTGTTATCCAGCTTCGATCCATCTGTGAAGATGTTTATGGCCCTTTGTGGGCCTGGATGTCCCTCGAGCCATTCGTCTTTTATGGGTATGATTATATTGAAGGGGGTGTCTGTGTGTTCGCTTGGGACGCAGTAGTCCGTTTTTGTGGGAACGGTACCGCTATTCAGTATTGATGAATGACCCATGAGCTGTGGAGCCCATTGGTCAGAGTCTCTCAGACGTATTGCTGCCATTTCTGCACGCTCTTTTCCTGCCAGGTCGAGGCTCTGGATGGCATTTAGCGCATCAATCGTTGTGGTGCGAAGAGCTCCACTGATGCTTAAGGCAGCAGTTTTTTGAACTTTGCTCAGTTGTTTGGTGATCATCCTTTTTGAGTGGGCCGGTCACCACACTGTAACTCCGTGGAGTAGTATAGGTCTAACTATTGCTAGATATATCCATTTGACTATGCTTGGCTGTATGCCCCACTTTAAGCCAATAGCTTTTTTGCACGTATAGAGGGCTATCGTAACCTTTTTTATTCTGTCTTTTGTGTTCAGGTTCCAGTTTAGCTTCTTGTCAATTACCAACCCTAAGTAACTGGCACTGTCGCTGAAGGAGAGCCTGCATCCGTTTAGTGAGGGGGGGTTGAGAGGCGGAATCTTATATTTATTCCGTCCATTCAGACAGTTTCGCGAGCTTAGCGGTCATTATGTCGCAGAGTGTTTGCGGGTATTACCCCGAAAAGATAACCGCAACGTCATCCGCGTATGCACAACTTTGCAGCCCCCTCCCTCCAGGTCACATAGGATCTTGTTGACTTCTATGTTCCATAGAAGAGGAGACAGGACACCACCTTGCGGTGTGCCTCTGTTGACATACCTTGACTGGGTGGACGATCCCATTGATGATGTCACCGTCCTGCATGTGAGCAATTCATCGATGAGCATCACCAAGTGACGGTCTACCGCCAGATCAGTCAGCGCTTCCGTAATGGCACCCGGCACGACATTGTTGAAAGCTCCCTCGATTGCGAGAAATGCTATTAAGGAGTATTCTTTTAGGTGAAGAGATTTCTCTATCACTGAGACTACTGCGTGAAGTGCCGTTTCCGTGGATTTTCCTTTTCGGTAGGCATGTTGTGAGCCTGACAACAACTGGGGACTTATAGTTGTCCTCAGTTGTAGCCCGACAAGCCTCTCAAAGGTTTTGAGAAGAAAGGACGAAAGCCTAATTGGTCTGAAGTCCTTTGGAGTTGAATGTGAGCCTTTTCCCGCTATGGGAATGAAGACTATTTTTGCCTTAAGCAAGGCATGTGGTATTTTTCCCACCACTAGTATCTTCTTGAGGATACATTGTAGCCATTTGATGGCCATATCACCAGCCTTTTGAAGTTGGGCCGGAATGATCCGGTCCGGGCCTGGAGATTTGAACGGATGAAAGCTGTTTATTGTCCCACTGATGTTCCGTTTTGTAAGGATGTGCGTCATCAAAGTTGCCGAGCCTTCACTTGAGAGGCGTGCCGGCTCGGTGGTAGTACACCCGGGAAAGTGAGTGTCGAGAAGAATGTGTAGGGACTCCTTACTTGAGTTAGTCCACCTACCATCGCTTCTTTTAAGGTACCCCACCGCGGGGGTCGTTTTGGAGAGCATCTTGCGTAGCCTTGCGGCTTCCGACGTTTCTTCGATTTCAGAGCAAAATTTTTGCCAAGAGGCTCTTTTTGCCTTCCTTGTTTCTTTTTTGTAAAGGGACAGACTGGTCTTATAGTCTGCCCAGTGTTCCTCCCCGTTAGCCCTTTTGGCTCTGTTGAAGAGAGTCTTGCAGCTTTTCCGTAGGATATCTATGTGTTTTGACCACCGGGGGGTTTATTTTTTCCCTTATGTCTGTTTGGGGGGCATTCTGCCGTGAAGGCTTTGTTGCATGCTTCAGTGAGCCTATCCACTAGACGGTTTAAGTCGTCCTCTGTGTTCGGGCATACTGGTGCTTCGGAGGGAAGTTTTTCCATTTCTTTACTATATTTTGCCCAGTTGTCTTTCCTGGGATGAATGTAGTCAGTGGGTTTTGGGCTCTCGAGAGATAGTACCATCTCGATGTACCTGTGTTCAGAGAAGGAATGTTCATTTAGGACTTTCCAACTCTTGACTGTGTCTGAAAGTTTGTGAGACACTAGTGTGAGGTCGACAACCTCTTGCGCGTTCTTTATTATAAATGTAGGGTCATTTCCCCGATTACAGATTAGTAGGTTAGAGTTTAGGATGAAAGCCTTACGTTTGTGTCCGAGCTCCCCCATTGGGTGTGGTGAGCGTTGGCATCGCAGCTTATTATCAGGCCTACGTTTAACCTCTCGCTATCGCTGGCTTGCTTGCGAACGAGGTCACTCGGAGGATCGCATTCCTCGTGAGCCATGTAGGAAGACATCAGTCTAAGATGCGTCCCCTCCAACTCTAGGCTTACAGCCGTGTTGTCGCCATTGCCAAAGTTATGGAGCAGAAAAATGTTTAGGTGTTTTCTTGCAAGAATGCAGGTACGAATTTACCTTCTTTTTGGGTTACAATCAGCTTGTACTCCTTCGTCGCTAGTCCACAGACCTTTTCTCCTACTATCCAAGGCTCCTGGACTAGGACTGTGTCGGCTACGCTCTCGATCAAGCGGAGTATGAGGGAAGCAGATGCTGCTTTACTGTGGTGGAGATTTATCTGTAGGAGTCTCAGAGACATCTTCCAGAATCTCCACCACTGTGATGTCGGCGTCTGAGTCGTCGGATACTTCCTCGCGACACATTGCCTCAAAATCGAGCAGTAGCTCTGCATCGTACGAGTAGCCTTCTTTAGCCTGCTCCAGCTGGTTGTCGGGTGCTTCGATCTCCGAGGCAACGTCCTGTTCGACTGGGTTGTCGACAGGACGGGCCTCGGCCGCTGCGTCCGACTTATACACCTTTATGGTGACCGAGCTGAAGCCGAAGTTCAGATCGCCCTTAGCTGCCTCTATCGGGGCCAGCGACTCCTTGTTGAGTACGAGCACAGCCTGGTTCATCGGTCCCTGCGTCGTCTCAACCTTCACTACCTTCCAGTTTGTAGTTGGCAGTTGTGGATTGCACATCTGCAGCATTTTGAGGATGCGCTCAGGCTCCTTGAAGGTAGCCGGCACCCATAGTCTTGCCCGCGGTCTACTGGGCACCTCGCTCCAGTCTACTGCGACGAGCTTCGCCCCAGCGTAGATCTCTCCGATCTGAGCCACAGCTGCTTTATACAGCTTCACCGAGCGCTCGTCTTTACAGGCAATAACTTTAATATTGAACTGGAACCACCCCATGTCCTTGCAGACAGGAGGGTGCCCGGGGTCATTTTCGAGGAGCTCGAAGCAGCGGTCGGCCAATGCCGCTTCCACCCACTTCCACTGGCTCTTAGGTATTTTAACCTCCGCGTTGCCCTTGTCAAGGACGCCGATTAGCGTTCTCTCCTTGGCAATCTGCGCGAAGGATATGTTTGGGAGAACTCTAGACCGCTTTGTAGTCGGTCCAGGCATCTCCTGTGAGCGCTGCCTTTTCGGTTCTGGCGCCTGTTGTTGCTCCTTGGTGAAATCTGGGCGCACTGCCGAGGCCCAGTGCTGATGGGCTTGCTGGTTTGCTCGCGTTTTGCCGACGGAGTATTTGCCCTGCATTCCTCCTTTCGGCATACGAGCATACTTCCTGGCTTGGGCACTTGTCAATGGCAATTCAGCCCCCACCACTTTACCAGGAGGTCGGGCAGCCGCACATATGCTTTGTTGCCTTTCCAGGGGGTTAGTTTTGGGAGGTGCTTTGCCACCCACCCCAGATTCAGGGTGGGACCACCTCGGTTTCGTACCAGCGCCTTCCACCGAGCAGGTCTTTCCTGCTGTTGAGCTGGTTTGGCCAGGCCTTGGGGCCACTGCCTTTCCACGCATGGGATTGCTCCCAGTTGACTTTTGGGGAGTGCCAGACCCGGTTTTTTGGTTTAGGGGGCTGCCAAGTCCCTGAGCTCTCCGTTTACGACTGAGCTAGTTTTAAAACCGGGCCCTCAGCCAGGCTGACTCTCGGCACGGGTCGAATGACACCTTAGTCCGGCCCGGTGTGAAGTGAGTGTGGGGGTTGGGATGTGGGTAGGTAGTGTGTTGGGATGGGATTGTGTGAGCTACTTATACGAGGCGGCACCACAAGCGCATCGTCAGTGTTGCTACTTCGCGAACACCCGCTGGCTGTCCAGCGGATGCCCGCTTATTCGCAGCTGACCTACCTATCGAGGTAGGCCGTTCGCTATCCGCAACCTGCGACCCGTCCGGTGGCCTCAGCTGGGCCCCCTTTGCGCCACCTCACCAGCTCATCAGACCAGAATATATCAGAACTAACAAACACTGAATCTAAAATCTTATTTCACATTGAATGTGAGGCTTTTCCCGCTATGGGAATGAAGACTATTTTTGCCTTAAGCAAGGCATGTGGTATTTTTCCCACCACTAGTATCTTCTTGAGGATACATTGTAGCCATTTGATGGCCATATCACCAGCCTTTTGAAGTTGGGCCGGAATGATCCGGTCCGGGCCTGGAGATTTGAACGGATGAAAGCTGTTTATTGTCCCACTGATGTTCCGTTTTGTAAGGATGTGCGTCATCAAAGTTGCCGAGCCTTCACTTGAGAGGCGTGCCGGCTCGGTGGTAGTACACCCGGAAGAGTGAGTGTCGAGAAGAATGTGTAGGGACTCCTTACTTGAGTTAGTCCACCTACCATCGCTTCTTTTAAGGTACCCCACCGCGGGGGTCGTTTTGGAGAGCATCTTGCGTAGCCTTGCGGCTTCCGACGTTTCTTCGATTTCAGAGCAAAATTTTTGCCAAGAGGCTCTTTTTGCCTTCCTTGTTTCTTTTTTGTAAAGGGACAGACTGGTCTTATAGTCTGCCCAGTGTTCCTCCCCGTTAGCGCTTTTGGCTCTGTTGAAGAGAGTCTTGCAGCTTTTCCGTAGGATATCTATGTGTTTTGACCACCGGGGGGTTTTTTTTTCCCTTATGTCTGTTTGGGGGGCATTCTGCCGTGAAGGCTTTGTTGCATGCTTCAGTGAGCCTATCCACTAGACGGTTTAAGTCGTCCTCTGTGTTCGGGCATACTGGTGCTTCGGAGGGAAGTTTTTCCATTTCTTTACTATATTTTGCCCAGTTGTCTTTCCTGGGATGAATGTAGTCAGTGGGTTTTGGGCTCTCGAGAGATAGTACCATCTCGATGTACCTGTGTTCAGAGAAGGAATGTTCATTTGGGACTTTCCAACTCTTGACTGTGTCTGAAAGTTTGTGAGACACTAGTGTGAGGTCGACAACCTCTTGCGCGTTCTTTATTATAAATGTAGGGTCATTTCCCCGATTACAGATTAGTAGGTTAGAGTTTAGGATGAAAGCCTTACGTTTGTGTCCGAGCTCCCCCATTGGGTGTGGTGAGCGTTGGCATCGCAGCTTATTATCAGGCCTACGTTTAACCTCTCGCTATCGCTGGCTTGCTTGCGAACGAGGTCACTCGGAGGATCGCATTCCTCGGGAGCCATGTAGGAAGACATCAGTCTAAGATGCGTCCCCTCCAACTCTAGGCTTACAGCCGTGTTGTCGCCATTGCCAAAGTTATGGAGCAGAAAAATGTTTAGGTGTTTTCTTGCAAGAATGCAGGTACGAATTTAACTTCTTTTTGGGTTACAATCAGCTTGTACTCCTTCGTCGCTAGTCCATAGACCTTTTCTCCTACTATCCAAGGCTCCTGGACTAGGACTGTGTCGGCTACGCTCTCGATCAAGCGGAGTATGAGGGAAGCAGATGCTGCTTTACTGTGGTGGAGATTTATCTGTAGGAGTCTCAGAGACATCTTCCAGAATCTCCACCACTGTGATGTCGGCGTCTGAGTCGTCGGATACTTCCTCGCGACACATTGCCTCAACATCGAGCAGTAGCTCTGCATCGTACGAGTAGCCTTCTTTAGCCTGCTCCAGCTGGTTGTCGGGTGCTTCGATCTCCGAGGCAACGTCCTGTTCGACTGGGTTGTCGACAGGACGGGCCTCGGCTGCTGCGTCCGACTTATACACCTTTATGGTGACCGAGCTGAAGCCGAAGTTCAGCTCGCCCTTAGCTGCCTCTATCGGGGCCAGCGACTCCTTGTTGAGTACGAGCACAGCCTGGTTCATCGGTCCCTGCGTCTGCAGCATTTTGAGGATGCGCTCAGGCTCCTTGAAGGTAGCCGGCACCCATAGTCTTGCCCGCGGTCTACTGGGCACCTCGCTCCAGTCTACTGCGACGAGCTTCGCCCCAGCGTAGATCTCTCCGATCTGAGCCACAGCTGCTTTATACAGCTTCACCGAGCGCTCGTCTTTACAGGCAATAACTTTAATATTGAACTGGAACCACCCCATGTCCTTGCAGACAGGAGGGTGCCCGGGGTCATTTTCGAGGAGCTCGAAGCAGCGGTCGGCCAATGCCGCTTCCACCCACTTCCACTGGCTCTTAGGTATTTTAACCTCCGCGTTGCCCTTGTCAAGGACGCCGATTAGCGTTCTCTCCTTGGCAATCTGCGCGAAGGATATGTTTGGGAGAACTCTAGACCGCTTTGTAGTCGGTCCAGGCATCTCCTGTGAGCGCTGCCTTTTCGGTTCTGGCGCCTGTTGTTGCTCCTTGGTGAAATCTGGGCGCACTGCCGAGGCCCAGTGCTGATGGGCTTGCTGGTTTGCTCGCGTTTTGCCGACGGAGTATTTGCCCTGCATTCCTCCTTTCGGCATACGAGAACTTCCTGGCTTGGGCACTTGTCAATGGCAAGTCAGCCCCCACCACTTTACCAGGAGGTCGGGCAGCCGCACATATGCTTTGTTGCCTTTCCAGGGGGTTAGTTTTGGGAGGTGCTTTGCCACCCACCCCAGATTCAGGGTGGGACCACCTCGGTTTCGTACCAGCGCCTTCCACCGAGCAGGTCTTTCCTGCTGTTGAGCTGGTTTGGCCAGGCCTTGGGGCCACTGCCTTTCCACGCATGGGATTGCTCCCAGTTGACTTTTGGGGAGTGCCAGACCCGGTTTTTTGGTTTTTAGTTGTTGTTTTGTTGTTTTTCATATTTGATCCTACGATTTGCAAAGAAACGACGGTCCGTCCGGGCAGAGATTCACGTTGCCCGGATAAGGCATCATTAGAACAGGGGGCTGCCAAGTCCCTGAGCTCTCCGTTTACGACTGAGCTAGTTTTAAAACCGGGCCCTCAGCCAGGCTGACTCTCGGCACGGGTCGAATGACACCTTAGTCCGGCCCGGTGTGAAGTGAGTGTGGGGGTTGGGATGTGGGTAGGTAGTGTGTAGGGATGGGATTGTGTGAGCTACTTATACGAGGCGGCACCACAAGCGCATCGTCAGTGTTGCTACTTCGCGAACACCCGCTGGCTGTCCAGCGGATGCCCGCTTATTCGCAGCTGACCTACCTATCGAGGTAGGCCGTTCGCTATCCGCAACCTGCGACCCGTCCGGTGGCCTCAGCTGGGCCCCCTTTGCGCCACCTCACCAGCTCATCAGACCAGAATATATCAGAACTAACAAACACTGAATCTAAAATCTTATTTTGCCAATTAAAAACATTATTGACTTGAGTTAAGCCCATACTAAAACAGTCGTCCATAAAAAGAACTTTGTACTGCGCCTCTAACGGCCAAAATGACACTGCCTCCTCTGTAACGCTTCGTTTTGGCACACTCTCTGTCCTTACGAAACACTTGGAAAAAGTTGGGATCAAAGTACTCGTTGTCGAAGAAGTTTTCGTTGAGCCAGGTTTCAACCAAGATGATAATGTCGAATTCTCACGTAGAGGTTGCGAAATAGATAGCCTGGGCCTTAGTGCGCATACGCGCTATATTTTGTAAGAAAATGCGAATGGATTTGGCAACGTCTATCGGCATACTCCCAGGAAGTAGCGGTGCCGTCCGGTTAGCGGCCACGGAAGAAGTACCCATAGTAGGGTCAGGTATATCACACATAGCAAGAGGGGCGAGGCTGATGCGTTAAGCCTGCCCAAACAGCAGCACACCATCCTCGTCCAGAAGATTGGGCAGGGCAGCGCCAATCCAGGTGCTGATGCTGAAGAGAGTGTTCCATTTAAGAGCGAACGCCGTGCTGACTCTTCCCAAATTTCGAGTGCAGCAAAACACACAAAGAAATGCATTGGCGTATGTTGTTGTAATGATGACGTCAGAAGCGCACATAGTCGAAATAGAGCGCCAGCAAGAGCATCGAAGTCTGATCCAGCAGCAGCCGAGCGAATATCGCACAAAGCGTAGTGCGAAAAGGAAATATTTTGTTGGTGTTCCAAAGAATGTCGAATATAAAGCAGCAACGGGCCTCTGCTCATTGCAAAGTGGCGAGAAAATGTAAGCAGAATAGCTTGTCGAGAAGCAGCCATCCAGAAACCATAGGCGCCGCTTACTAGGGGTTTTTTGAAGTGGATGGAACTGGAACTTCCGTAGTCGGGGTGGACGTCCGCATAACTGCACGCAGATTAACTGCCGTCAAATCAGCTTCTGACTTCTTTGTCTATACACAAAGCGGGAAGCCCTTACCGATGCTGGCCAGAATTTGTCTTCAAAGACCGTAGGGAATAGATTTTCAGGGACTCGGAGTTGGAAGTTAACGAACTTTAACGCAGATATATCGGCATCCGGTTGACCAGCTTCGCACAAGAAATTTCGGCCTCAGGCGGCTTCAACTTATCGAAAACAAAATTCACCACCACCTCTGGCTCCGTTGCGGCAGCAAACTTACCGATATGCAGGTATTTTCTGCTCTGCATTACATTTAATTGCTCACAGCTAGGAGCAACACCAACAAAACGCTTAGTTTTTTTTCTACGATTCTTTCTCTACCTACGAACGTTAAAGTCGTTGCCGAAAAGGGCGCCCTTGTAAGCCAGCTCTCTTCAGGGGAAAGAACCAATGTGACTATGGCAGTTGCAGCTAGCGCGGCTGGAAAAACTAATCCAAACTAACATGTGAAAAAGCCAAGAAACTGTGTCGTCGTCAAGAACCCTCTTCCGAAGAAGAAGACCGAGATTTCAGCTTGTTGTGTTCAGAATTGATGCCAAAAAAATTAAATTCGAAAAATTATATTCATTGAACAAATGCGAACGGCTATATTCCATAAATTGCGTGGAGATGGGTAACCGTGATTACTACACCTGTCGAAACTGCGACTCTGATCTCGAAATTAGCGATTAATAACAAATTATCCGTATTTTTTTTCACAAATGATGCTTTATATTTTCTAATTAATATTTGTGTCATAAATAAAATAATGATATTGGATTCGATGAATTTTATTCAGTATTTAGTTTCTTGCTTAGGAGCCTGCCCGAGGCCATTAAACCGATTTATGCTGATGTTTATACATGAAACGAGGGGGAACGTTGTGAGCCGCGGCGGTACTTTATACCCGGTACTCAGTCAGTATATATGTATGTGAGCTTGTTGTAATTTATTACATGTTCGCAAAAGGGAAAAATTTAATTTTAGCCAAAAAAAAAAAATTTAAGTCGAACCTTTTCGGAGATTTTGATCTATTAGATGTTTCCATATTTGTTTACATAAATTTTTTACATCTGCCATTTCTACATAATTTTATCTACTTCCTACATATACATACACGACTGTGTGCGAGAGAGAGAGGGAATCAGTCTGCGCTTGGGAGGCCACTGAAATTTCATTTGTTCCTTCTGATTATATTTATGATTTGATCTGATTCAAATTCAATACTCTGATAGATACAGTCATTTTCTATGATTCTGCGTTTTTGGTTTTCCCGTATCTTCAAAATTGTAGATTTTCATCTTTTGTGGGGCGGAAGGGGGCGTTGGCAAATTTTAAAACAAACTCGTCTCGGTTTGATATCACAGGAGCTTGGATAGAAAGTTTGGTGGTTCTAGCTCTTATAGTCTCTGAGAACTAGGCGTCAAAAAATTCGATCAGGCATAGCGCCAATCCCTGTGTGTGAGAGAGAGCGAGAGGGAACGATGCATTTCGAAATGGTTTTCTTCATTGTGGCTATATTTATTATCCGATCTGATCCAGATTCTACAATCTGATAGATAAGGTCGTTTTCTCGTATCTTTAAAATTGTGCATGCCACAGATTTTCGTCCTTGGAGTGGGCGGTAGCGGGCGGGGCGAAATTTTGAAATACGCTTGTAACAGTGCGATAGGACAGGAGTCTGGATACAAAATTGTGTTCTTCTAGCTTTTATGGTCTTTGAGCTATAGGCGCTAATGAAGACGGACAGACGGACGGACAGACAGACATAGCTATATCGACTATTGATGCTGATCCAGAATATATATATTTTATGGGTTCGGAAACGCTTCCTTCTGGGTGTTACACACATTAATTTTTTGCACAAATCTAATATACCCCTTTACTCTTCGAGTACCGGGTATAAAAAGAAGGTTCTTTTGGTGAACCGCTTCACCCACCATTTTTCATAGCTCAAAAAACGAGCACTTTCGAAATATACCCATAATTTGTTGTCGAAATCGAAAATATTCAAATCCGTATTCATAGAAATTAAGAAAAATGTCCATTCTTTCGATTTAGGCCAAAAACCATTACAAAGTTATAATTTTTGGGGGTGCTGTAAGCCTCCAAAAAAAAGCGAAACACTTCCCCTCACCGCACTTTATCGATTGGGTTTAATTATGGCGAAAATACTCAGGGGAATCTATCCGCAGCTATTAGATAGCGATCGAGTTTAAGTTTATCTCTTATGTGCTTTAAAGAATGGATCATTCTTTAAACAAATTTGTAGCAATTCGATTGTGACTGTTTCAACCGTCAAATGGGACCCGAAAAGATCTGCCCTGTCTGGAGCGTTAGTTTGCATTCATCGGCTTTAAGATGAGATTGCAGAGCAGAACTCGAGTCAAGACCCCACCATAAAAGTGCCCCAGACTAGGTCTAAGGGTAGGGCAACCGACCCACACGGGATATATTCTTTGACACAAGCGGTATGTCATTAAATTTTAATTTTTGCTGGTAAGTTATAAGGTTAGAACTTAAGGAGTTGCTTCGCCATCGACTTGGCAAGAGAATTAGAAAATCTCGACTCTTCCTTTGCGCTTTTGATTTAAAAAATACAGTGGAGTTCTTTTCAACTAATGAAAGCAGATTTCCATCACGCTTTTCAGTGATTATTATGCTCTTGTTATGTATTATCTTAATGGCGCAAATTTCCAAACTATTCCGATAGGCTTGGAGCCTGTATGTCGACTTCGGGTTGCGGTACAGTTTTGGAAAGGGAAGATAAAGTTGACCACCTGATAAGTTGGTCGGTGAAACAATTCGTTCTCCCTGGGCCCGTTTGCCAACCAGAACGGAAAAGGTGTTGTAAATTTTCTGTACAGCGCGTAATGTGCTGCACAGCGCAAAACGCAGGAATGCTTTGATTATTGCATCAGCTGTTTGTGCTTTGTTTACTGTCGTTCGTGATTTGGAAAATGTCGAATGATAAAGTAAGTGCGAAAAACTTTTCCCTGGTAGGTGAGCATACCTAGTCGATCGGGTAGAAAACGGAAACAATTTTTAGAGAATAAGAAACGGGATGCAGTTACATGGAAAGAGAACACGGGAGTCAGATTTTTCTTAAATTAAACGTACTTTTTTTTTATCTGGGTTTCTTAAATAAGCTATTTGTAATGCCGATAAATTTAATTAGAAGTTACCCCTGACATGAGCCCTTTAGAGAACCTATTTTCGTTATCGGACACTTTAACGTTCCGGTTCGTGTTAAGCCGAAGTCGAGAATTTTAATTTTGGTTCCGATTTCGTTTTATTCCTTTTTTTGAACTTTGGTTCCACTGGTGAAATGTGAAAGCTACAATTTATTTGATCCTTGGCTTTTTTTCTGTATATTTCTAGCGCTATGTCAGCTAAAACTGAGACTAACATGAACTTTTTAAACGTTTATCAAGGAAGACCTGATATTAGTCAGGAACCAATGAGAAAACGTTCATCATCGGCAAACGAATCCTCCAAACCAATAAACGTTATAAAAACTCGACAAAGCGCTGTCGAATTGCGGAATAGTAGTTCCTTACATAATAACAGTAAGTATACAACTCGGTCAATTAATTAATTTAATTTTTAATTTTAGCCTCATAAAACTACCCCACCGAGTTGTATGGTTGGTCTTAAGTTATTCTTCTGCAGCTCAGTTTTTGGTTTCCGCCAAACCATAGTCTTCTCGTCACTGAAAAAAGAGTTGAACTTGCTTTCGTCTAAGAAAATTATATCATCCCACCCGCTTTGGTCCTTTTCAGAGTACTCCTGGGCAAACGTTTTCCTAAATTTTCGGCTGCGCTTAGATAGCAAACGCTTTTTCCTAGCGACTCGGCCGTTGTCCCCTTGTTATACCCGGTACCCGAAGAGTAAAGGGGAATATTAGATATGTTGAAAAAATGGATGTGTGTAACACCCAGAAGGAAGCGTTCCCGACCCCATAAAGTATATATATTCTTGATCAGCATCAATAGCCGAGTCGATATATTCGATCTGATCCAGATTCAACATTCTGATATATATGGGCATTGTCATTGATTCTGCGTTTTTATATTTCTCGTATCTTTAAAATTGTTCATGCCACAGATTTTCGTCCTTTGTGTGAGTGGAAGGGGGCGGGACGAAATTTTGAAATACGCTTGTAACAGTGTGACATACATATGCATGCATGTCTGTCCGTCTGTCCGTCCGTCCGTCTTCATTAGCGCCTATAGCTCAGAGACTGTAAAAGCTAGCGCAACCTTATTTTGTGACCAATTCAAATAAATTATTCCTGACACTTGCCTGAACTAACTAACTATGCTCTCTCTATGCTAATCTCTTATCAGTGCAATCGTAACAACGTCTCGCTTAAATGCAAGTGCATGGTCGCGACTCTCTTTCGAAAGCTTGACGAAAAGCTTACAGCTTACGATCCACTTTCGGAGTTATTTATAGATCTGCACTCTTAAGCGTTACCGAAACTAATTTTTGTTGATCTGTGATGCTCTATAATATATGGTAATAATAAGAATAATAATCTAATAATCCTTCGGCCCCTACACCACAGTTGAAGACGGAATTGACCTTACAGTAAGACTTCAACTGAAGAAGGCGATCTTCTAAGGCTTAAACTGAATATCTTTTAAGTGATAGACTCCTAGGTTTTTCTTATCTTCGCTAGCTAACTTGTAATACATTGTTCCAACTCGACGAATAACCTTTGCTTTAGCTTTGCTTAGCGCTGAACCGGGCATACACGACGTCTCCTACTTTAAGTTGACGTACACGGCTGCGTAAGTTGTATTTCCGTGCATTCTGTTCATGCGATTCTACTACCTTTTGTTGAGCGGACTGTCCACACTTGTATTACATCTGGATAATCGACTCTAGTGTCATCCGACAGGAAATCTAGACGTCTAAGAAGTTCATAATCCTTTCCGTTAAGAACCATATTTTGGCCAAAAGCCAGAAAATATGGCGAATATCCGATGCTTCGATGAATATTGGCTGTCAACGCCACACAGATTTTGGGTAACTTATTGTCCCAATTGGTATGATCTTTGCCGACGTATGCTCTTATAGCAGCTAACACCGATCGGTTTAACCGTTCACTGGCATTGGTTTGAGGTGAATATATAGCACTGCAACGGTGAGTTACCCCCCATCTTGTGAGAAACGACTTGAAAGTCCCAGAAACAAATTGCGAACCATTTTCGGTAAGTATGGTCTCCGGCACCCCGAAGGTACAAAACAGCATACTTTCTGGAAAGTCTCACACTTTACTTGAGGTTAACTTTTTGAGTGGACATATGAAATGAAATTTAGTGTTGTGATCCAAAATTATCAAAATATAAATATTCCCTTGTTTGGATCGCGGATACGGTCCCAACAAATCTAGATAAAGCTTTTGAAAAGGCCTTTTGGAGATCATTGGCTTCCCCATCGGTGGCCTCAATACGACATTAACGCTTTTGGTTTGGCGACAAACGTCACATTGCGATACATAGGCCCGTATTTGTGTTACCATTTTAGGCCAAAACAAGTACCTTTTTCTGTTATCTATGGTTTTACCAATACCACTGTGGGCAGCGTCTGGAGGGTCATGAGCTCTGGAAATTATATCGCTATTAAGGCCTGTAGGGACCCAAAGCTTCCATGATTGTTTATCTGCTATCACATCCCCGGAATATGGCTCGGTTCTCTTATAGACCAAATTATCCTCAACCTTTAAATCGGGCTACTTAAGGTGGTTAACTCTTATATCTTCTATTAGATCCATGTATTCTCTACTAAGGTCTACTATGGGTCCGTGAGCATTCAGTTCTCTAACCTCACGCTTGACGTCTTATTATCTTGATAATGCGTCGGGTATAGTAGCCGTTCCCTTACGGTTCCCTTACGGTGCGAAATTTGGAAATTAAATCCCTGCAACTTTATAGCCCAACGAGCCAAGCGACCATTTTGCCTCATGAGCCATTGCATTGATGCGTGGTCCGTTATGACTTGAAACTTCTGCCCTTCGACGTAGGCTATAAACTTTTTATACCCGGTACTCGAAGAGTAAAAGGGTATATTAGATTTGTTGAAAAAATAGATGTGTGTAACACCCAAAAGGAAGCGTTTCCGACCCCATAAAGCATATATATTCTTGATCAGCATCATTAGCCGAGTCGATATAGCTATGTCTGTCTGTCCGTCCGTCTGTCCGTCTTCATGAGCGCCTATATCTCAGAGACTATAAAAGCTAGAGGAACACAATTTTGCATCCAGACTCCTGTCATATCACACTGTTCCAAGTGTATTTCAAAATTTCGCCCCGCCCCCCTTCCGCCCACTCCAAGGACGAAAATCTGTGGCATGTACAATTTTAAAGATACGAGAAAACTAAAAACGCAGAATCGTAGAGAATGACAATGTCTTTCAGAGTGTTGATTCTGGATCAGATCGGATCATAAATATAGCCACAATGAAGAAAACCATTTCGAAATGCATCGTTCCCTCTCGCTCCCTCTCACACACAGGGGTAGGCGCTATGCCTGATCGAATTTTTTGACGCATAGTTCTCAGAGACTATAAGAGCTAGATCAACCAAACTTTCTATCCAAGCTCCTGTAATATCACACCGAGACGAGTTTGTTTTAAAATTTGGCCACGCCCCCTTATGCCCCCACAAAGGACGAAAATCTACAATTTTTTAAATAGGAGAAAACCAAAAACGCAGAATCATAGAAAATTACCATATCTATCAGAATGTTGAATCTGGATCAGATCGGATCATTAGTATAGCCACCATGAAGAAACCATTTCGAAATGCATCGTTCCCTTTCGCTCTCTCTCACACACCGGGGTGGGCGCTGTGCCCATTCGTCCAGATCAGCGCCTAGATCTCAGAGACTATAAGAGCTAGAGCAACCAAACTCTCTATCCCTGCTCCTGTGATATCACTTCCGTACAAGTGTATTTCAAAATTTTGCCACGCCCTCTTCCGCCCCCACAAAGGGCGAAAATCCACAATTTTAAAGATACGGGAAAACCAAAAACGCAGAATCATAGAAAATGACCATATCTATCAGAATGTTGAATCTGGATCAGATCGGATCATTAGTATAGCCAGAAGGAACAAATGAAATTTCAGTGGCCTTCCAAGCGCAGACTCATTCCCTCTCTCTCTCTCGCACACAGTCGTGTATGTATATGTAGGAAGTAGATAAAAACATGTAGAAATGGCAGATGTAAAAAATTTATGTTAACAAATATGGAAACATCTAATAGATAAAAATCTTCGAAAAGGTTCGACTTAATTATTTTTTTCTTTTTTGGCTAAAATTAAATTTTTCCCTTTTGCGAACATGTAATAAATTACAACAAGTTCACATACATATATACTGACTGAGTACCGGGTATAAAGTAGATTAGTCTTGATCAAACATTAGTCTTTCCTTTGCGAGTGAAATCGGCCAAGGGCGCTGTTTTATTGGTCTATCGGGTATAATTTCGATCGTATGTTCGATAGCGCTGGTACGCCCTAATCATTCCTTTTCGAACGACGGAAACGAACTGATTACGGATTCTAGTCTAACCTTTTGGTCTTCACTTAGATTGTGTAAAGTGGTAATTCCGAAACCTTAGCTTCATCTCCTATGTCTAATTAATGTACAACAGATCTATCAGTTAATAACCTCTCCAAAAGACCAAATTCTTTCCAGAAATCTATTCCTAAATATACATTTTGTTTCAAGGCTGGTATTATGAAGAATTCTACATCTTTAGTACGCTCCCGAAGGGTTATGGGAACTGTGATTTTCGCTACTACTTTACAAGATTCATTATTGGCCGTTCGAATATTTCCGGAGCATCTCTTCGCCTTGGAGTGATGAGCGAAAGAATTAACAGCTTCACTTCCAAGACAACTTATGGTCGCCCCCGAGTCCAACAAAGCCATGAAGTTTTGCTTCTCTATACTTAGTTCTACATATAATCTGTTATTGGAGCTCATAAAAACCGATGAGACAAGTCGCTTTCGAACCCTCTTTACTTTGGCCCAGAATTGTCTCAATCGTGCGGTCTGGGTTTCTACCTCTGCAAAATAACTATCCGAGAAAACTTTTGGACAACCCGATTGAGAGGTGTTTTCTTGAAAAACTTTCTCTTTTAATCTTTCGTCATTGTCGGATGCGTCAAACTGATGTTGGTTTCCGCATCCCGCTTTCGGTTTTCCGATGGGTTACATTTCTTGCACTTTGGCTTAAAAGTATTTTTCGCCCCACAGCCAAAACAGAAGACGTTCAGCAACACAGTCTTCGAATCGATGACCGGTTTAGTCGCAATTCCAACAGACAAACCGTTTGCGACGCAGCTCGGAGATACTCTCTTCTTCGAGTTCTTCGGCATCACTCTGAATCTCGGATACATTGGCTCTAGCAATTCTGTTTCGCTGTAGAAAGTTGGCAGCATCTTTTCAGAAATGTTCATGCTTCTTAACTTCCGCTTCTATTCTGTATTTTTAAATGTAAGAGCTCATATCGAAGAGCACTTTTCGCATTCCTTTTAAGAATATCGATCAGCCTAAGTTCGCTTATCTAATGTGAAAGGCGAGTCACTAACTTTTCAATGCCTGAAAATCTTCAAAGGGTTCGTTGTCTTTCTGTTGCCGTTTCCTGATCATTTCCCAAAGGTCAAAATCGTCCTCCTGGTCGTCGAATCTTTGTCTAAATGCCGTAAAAAACGATTGCCAGGAGTATTGGTGGTTTCTTCGATGAAAATCCCACAACCAATCGCCGGATTTGCCTGTGAAAAGCAGATGCAAATTATCGCAAAGTAACTGATTGTCGTTCCCAAGAGTCTGTCCCGTAAGAGCACGAACTCGATATAGAAATTCTTCTACCTGCATCGAGTCCGCAGAATCATCAAACTTAGGAAGCCAACTTAGTAGGATATTCGCAGCCTTTGCCGGTGCTACATTTCTTGCTGCATGACTACTTCTAGGACTTTCTACTTGAGAATCGCCTCTGACCGTATTACTACTGTTGTCTACCCCTTGTCTACTATTACTCCGTGGCTCTGACGGATCTCAGTTTCCCGTGTTAACATTTGTGGATAAATTCAGATTGGAAAACTGGGCCTGTATAGTTTGCTCAATAGACGATTTGATGAAGGAACTGAGACTCTCCATCATAGTTTTCTCTTGAACTTTTAACCCCACAAAATCCCCCTCTTGTGCATTAGCAAGTGACGTACTTCCGTTGCTGCTGACCGTTTGTCGACTTTCTGACAAATTACGATCGAGATTGGCTTGATATCTGGTTTGCATTCCCCTTTTTGGAATGGCTCCTCTGTTTCGACGTCTATGGTTGGACTTCCCTCTTTTCCGCGTTGATATCGGATCTAGTGGTGGCCTATTAAAAGATTCGTTACCCTGAACATTATCTGGTATGGGCCCTGGACTTAGGTGCAATTCAGCTGCTAGAGTATTATTTTCATACCGCAGACCCTTAGAATCGCATTCCGTCTTGCAAACTGGACAAGACTTATCGCTTTTCAAGTGTTCACATACGTATTATGAAATCGATGAAGACAAGGCGTGGTGGCTATTAGCTGATCTTGTCTCAAACTTCCCTGGCAAATTACACAAAACGAGTCTTGGCTACTCAATGCCGAGGCTAAGTTTTCATTACTACGGTGTACTGCCATAATCAAAATAAATCAAAATAAACAGAAAAAAAAACCTAAAATATAGAAAAATATGAAGAACTAACTAATAGGGAATCTTTCCTATTACTCTCGATAAATGAACTATATGTTCGTCCTCTCCAAGCATGATCTAGGTGGTTCACTGCTAAACTGTACGTTTCGATTTGAAGAGTTGAGTAATTGGGTCGAGTATGCTGACCTTTTTTATTTCAGTTTTCGAAGGTGTAAGTCTAGATAATTGACGGTCTCTACCTATTATAGGTAGACGATCGTGATTCCTAAAATCTGAGACTTCCCCTATCTAGAACTACAATTTGATACAAGAATCTCTACAGCCAAGATCATAATAATTTAAAAAATATATCACTTTGAGTCGGTGTCTCCATCTTTTGAATAACTCCCGCAGTTCCCTAAATCAACATCTTCAATTATCTCGTTGGTGGAGCTCTATATCATGATGTATGGACTTACAACTAATTATATAAGATATCTACCCGAAGTAAAAGTTTATAAATATGTAGACTTTTCCTGCCGTGAAAAATAGTCGCATATTCCGTATACACTAGCTACTGTACTCCCACGTAGAGAGATCGATCCATTTGGCATTACAAGGATATTATTGTTTTGGATGGAATAAAGAGCTATGGTGGAGCCTAGCCCCAAAATTACATGAACCTGATACTGATGTTATGTATCATTTTAATGAGGAATCATGCCCCTTCGTGCAGGTGTGGGATAGATGTATTTTACCCAACCCAAACTATTATTGTTTATTGTTTTATTCGTTCTACTCTCTCCTATCTCATACTGACACACACTCGCATAATGTTTTAGGTGCACATTTACAAAAATCAACGAGGGGGAACGTTATGAGCCGCGTCTGCACCGCGGCTCTACTTTATACCCGGTACTCAGTCAGTATATATGTATGTGAGCTTGTTGTAGTTTATTACATGTTCGCAAAAGAAAACGAGGGGGAACGTTATGAGCCGCGTCTGCGCCGCGGCTCTACTTTATACCCGGTACTCAGTCAGTATATATGTATGTGAGCTTGTTGTAATTTATTACATGTTCGCAAAAGGAAAATATTAAATTTTAGCCAAAAAAAAACAATTTAAGTCGAACCTTTTCGGAGATTTTGATCTATTAGATGTTTCCATATTGGTTAACATAAATTTTTTACATCTGCCATTTCTACATGTTTTTATCTACTTCCTACATATACATACACGGCTGTGTGCGAGAGAGAGAGGGAATCAGTCTGCGCTTGGAAGGCCACTGAAATTTCATTTGTTCCTTCTGACTATATTTATGATCCGATCTGATCCAAATTCAATACTCTGATAGATATAGTCATTTTCTATGATTCTGCGTTTTTGGTTTTCCCGTATCTTCAAAATTGTAGATTTTCATCTTTTGTGGGGGCGGAAGGGGGCGTGGCCAAATTTTAAAACAAACTCGTCTCGGTTTGATATCACAGGAGCTTGGATAGAAAGTTTGGTGGTTCTAGCTCTTATAGTCTCTGAGAACTAGGCGTCAAAAAATTCGATCAGGCATAGCGCCTACCCCTGTGTGTGAGAGAGAGCGAGAGGGAACGATGCATTTCGAAATTGTTTTCTTCATTGTGGCTATATTTATGAGTCGATCTGATCCAGATTCAACACTCTGATAGATATTGTCATTCTCTACGATTCTGCGTTTTTAGTTTTCTCGTATCTTTAAAATTGTGCATGCCACAGATTTTCGTCCTTGGAGTGGGCGGAAGGGGGCGGGGCGAAATTTTGAAATACACTTGTAACAGTGCGATAGGACAGGAGTCTGGATACAAAATAGTGTTCCTCTAGCTTTTATGGTCTTTGAGCTATAGGCGCTAATGAAGACGGACGGACGGACAGACGGACAGACGGACAGACGGACAGACGGACAGACGGACGGACAGACAGACATAGCTATATCGACTCGGCTATTGATGCTGATCAAGAATATATATACTTTATGGGGTCGGAAACGCTTCCTTCTGGGTGTTACACACATTAATTTTTTGCACAAATCTAATATACCCCTTTACTCTTCGAGTACCGGGTATAAAAATTTAATTTTAGCCAAAAAAAAACAATTTAAGTCGAACCTTTTCGGAGATTTTGATCTATTAGATGTTTCCATATTGGTTAACATAAATTTTTTACATCTGCCATTTCTACATGTTTTTATCTACTTCCTACATATACATACACGGCTGTGTGCGAGAGAGAGAGGGAATCAGTCTGCGCTTGGGAGGCCACTGAAATTTCATTTGTTCCTTCTGACTATATTTATGATCCGATCTGATTCAAATTCAATACTCTGATAGATACAGTCATTTTCTATGATTCTGCGTTTTTGGTTTTCCCGTATCTTCAAAATTGTAGATTTTCATCTTTTGTGGGGGCGGAAGGGGGCGTGGCCAAATTTTAAAACAAACTCGTCTCGGTTTGATATCACAGGAGCTTGGATAGAAAGTTTGGTGGTTCTAGCTCTTATAGTCTCTGAGAACTAGGCGTCAAAAAATTCGATCAGGCATAGCGCCAATCCCTGTGTGTGAGAGAGAGCGAGAGGGAACGATGCATTTCGAAATGGTTTTCTTCATTGTGGCTATATTTATTATCCGATCTGATCCAGATTCTACAATCTGATAGATATGCTCATTCTCTATGATTCTGCGTTTTTAGTTTTCTCGTATCTTTAAAATTGTGCATGCCACAGATTTTCGTCCTTGGAGTGGGCGGAAGGGGGCGGGGCGAAATTTTGAAATACACTTGTAACAGTGCGATAGGACAGGAGTCTGGATACAAAATAGTGTTCCTCTAGCTTTTATGGTCTTTGAGCTATAGGCGCTAATGAAGACGGACAGACGGACAGACGGACGGACGGACAGACGGACGGACAGACAGACATAGCTATATCGACTCGGCTATTGATGCTGATCAAGAATATATATACTTTATGGGGTCGGAAACGCTTCCTTCTGGGTGTTACACACATTAATTTTTTGCACAAATCTAATATACCCCTTTACTTTTCGAGTACCGGGTATAAAAATCGACATAAAAACCCAGATTAACCTGTAATTGGGACATGGTAATTGAACTGTTAGCTTGTTATGTATAGCGGGAATTCTCATATCAACTACTCTATTCAAATCGTGAGAAACTCAGGTGTTATCGAGTATCTTCAATCTATACCCTTCCCAACCTATGCTATACACGTAAATTTAACCGTATAACTCTAAAATTACCTAATACAGTTTTCATCCCACCACTTCGATCATGCTTGACTGAGGACGGACGCCTGAATTTAGAATATATTAGGATTATGTGGTTTATTATGGCTTCCTAACTCTATACTTCAAGTCTACAAGTTCCTTAATTTAGGGTTATATTCATTTTGGTTTTTGATGCTTAATATAAGAAAAAAGATCTAAAGATGTATAAGATGGCTTAATATATAAGGAATAAGAGTCGGAATCATATATATTGGTAACGGAATAAATGGGTGAGATATACCAATACATTATGGTAGTAAAAATGAAAATCAAAAGAGTAACACGCAGGTTACTTTTCGTCTCTGTACATGCACTTTTGAATTAATTTCCCAGTGAGAGTGGTCTGCCACGTGGGATTGCGTAAGAGCAAGAACTTTTCGTTGGTCGGGGGGTCAGCGGGATGCTCCTGACCTCAGTCCTATAATCTATATATATATATATAATATCTATTAGATATATATTTATAGATATATATATAGATATATGAGGTTACACAATCATGTCTAGTTTCTTCAATCGCTTCTATGCTAATAACTCTAGCACAACCTTTGCAAGTTCAGCTAGGCTGTACTGAACATAAAGCTGGAAGATCGTATGATTTTCGGAGCTTTAACTGTATAATCGTATGATCTTTAGCTAATCGTAACAACGTCTCGCTTAAATGCAAGTGCATGGTCGCGACTCTCTTTCGAAAGCTTGACGAAAAGCTTATAGCTTTCGATCCACTTTCGGAGTTATTTATAGATCTGCACTCTTAAACGTTACCGAAACAAATTTTTGTTTATCAGTGATGCTCTATAATATATAAGAATAATAATCTAACAATCTAAGAACAATCTAATAATATAGAGTCTATATTGTCTTCCTACCTTCAGCCCCTACACAAGCTTTAATATACTATTTTTAAATTTTTTTTCTTGTTAGCTTTATACATTTTATTCGCGTTTGAAGTTGAAAAAAAAACAACTGAATATTATTGTTATCCACTGTACTTACATTATCGAGATATTTTCGGCCTTAATTATTACCATAGATTACTATAGGACAGCTTACAATAACTACCAGAACTCGCTCTGTTAATCACGGAAGATGAGATATCACGGAAAAGTTTGATAAAACAACGTATTAGCTGGCCTGGAAACCTGTGTGTTCAATATTTTTTATTCACAGGTGTTTGGAGATTGGATTTTGAAGATACGGAAAATCCAAATATATTGTATAACAAACTTACCGCTTTTTAATTTAACCTCCTGTGATATCACACTGTTAAAAGTGTATTTCAAAATTTCGCACCGCCCCCTTCCGCCCACACAAGGAACGAAAACCTGTGGCATGCACAATTTTGAAGATAAGAAAAATCCAAATATATTTTATACAAAATGTACCGCTCTTTTAGCTAACTTTGGCTGCTTTTTACGAGTTCTTAGTCTGATCTGACTATGAGGAGTCATGTTGGTTGACAGTGTGAAGTTATTGTGCTGATAACGAAACCAATATAGGCATTTTTGTAGTAGCTGTGAGCATATTAAAAAAAGTTTCATTAAAAAAACACTAAAGTAACTTTTTATTGGTGTTATGGGTGTTAAAAAATTTTTAAAAATGTGAGTGTGTAATTTTTTTGCAGTGTTGTCAATGTTCTTTCTGATTTAACCAAAATATATGCATAACATAATTTTTTGGTCTCTTGAATTTATTATTGTTATTTCCAAGTACGGGCCACCTCATATAGCCCTTTGTGAGCCCCCTGTTTTTGCGCGTTTTTGGTCGAGAAACAGCTTAATATTATTGTCTATGTTATCGTAACATATTTTAACACTGTTTTTATGCATTTTACGTCAAGTTAACACCGGCAGAATCTTTTAATTATATATATTTATATCAATCAATTAATTTAATAAAAAATTAAGTTTAACTTTCTTAGTCATCAGCTAAGCGCAGCCAGAAAGAGGAGGCCAGTGAAGGCTCTGAAAATTGATGAATTTTAATTTTCTCTTTATCTGTCGTGTTTTCTTTTCATATTTCTGAATTTTTCATGGATTTGTCAAGGGGTTCCAATACAAGCCATATAATTTGTATTTTCAAAAAATGATCACATCAGTGAATTCTTGATAACTTTTTTGTATTCGAAGGAATCAATTTAGTTTTCTTTATAGACGTTTACCTAAGACATCTAGCTTTTAATTCGTATACATAACTTTGTATAATATGTTCTTGGTCAAAAGTTATGAGGCAAAAACGAATCGGGGCCCATAACTGGTATTTTTCCCCTACTTTTGTTAGGAATTGACTTATTGACTCAGAACTGCAAAAAATGGACGAATCGAGTAACATTTGGGCAAACCCCAGGCTGGAGAAGTCAAAGTTGCATGAAATTTCAGAGTGCAGCTTTTTTTCATTCACTGGGTGTATTCCTTCGACATTTTAATCGGCTTTGAGTTTACGCAGCTAGCAAATTTCTTCGCATATCTGGATTTATTTGTTTACAGACTGTCTTAGATACTTTTAACGTGTTATACGTGATTACAGGCATCGAAGTCGTCGTATTGCCATGTCTCTGAAAGATGGAAGTTTCTCTTGCTCTTTCCACTTCTTTGAACCTAAGTGTGTTCTTCGATATTCTTACACCTAGCGTGTCTAATGTGAAACTCTCCTTTATAAGAGCGTTGTGGATGGTTATTACATTCAGATACATGTATTACTCGCGAGCTTGCAGGCCCGTCGCCCTTTCTGCGTCCGCAAACAGACCACCCCTGCTTAGACTTGAACTTCTGAATCTTCGCGCTCTTTCACAATCATTGGCACTCCGAGTTTGGCTTTGTCCAATCTGATGATCAACGACGCTCTCACATCTTTGTAGCCTCACATCTTTCACAATCTGGATAAGTTACCTGTTCGAGCCTCCACTTAAGGAGGTAATAAATTTGCCAGAGGTTTCGAATATCCAACCAATTTATTTTGAGAGATGTTTTCGACTCATTCGGGTTGACAATATACCTAGGCTAATCGTACAATTGAGAGCGATCTAGCAACATGTTGCGTAGATGTTATGAACATTCGGTTTTGACAAAGTAAACTCTTATAGCAATTCGGAGCACAATAGATGTGCATCCAACATATTCCGCCCGTTGAAAGGACAGTTTCAATCTTATTAGTCTAATTGTAATGATAATGGAGCAATCTTATGGATTGGGCGACGATAAACGCCCTTGGCTGTCTTCAAATCAACCACTCGGACTCGATTATCATGGCCAGGGATTACAGACACGATTCGAGCCAGCTGCCAGTGTTGCGGAGGTACATCTGCTTCTGGTTTAAGCCATTTGGAACGAAGCTGCAGCTCGTGCAAATAGTCGCGCCTCTAGAGATCCCACAACCGCTGCTTCAGGAAAGTGATGCGTTGAAATGTATTTAGTGTTGATATCTTTTTCATGGCTACCGTCTGGTCTGGGAGTGCCTGTAAAGATGAACCAATTAAAAATTGTGCTGGCGTAATGACTTCTCCGTCATTTGGGTCCTCCGAGAGTTCAGTGAGAGGTCTCGAATTCAAAATAGCTTCAACCACGGTCACGACCGTCTGCAACTCTTCGAAGGTCAAGTTTGATACTGCAGCGTTTTTAACCAGCAGTGTCTTCATTGACTTTACGGCCGCCTCCTACAGGCCATCGAAATGTGGGGAACGAGGAGGAATGAAGACAAAGTCGCATTGCATTTCAGTACAAAACTGTTCTGATTCAATGGTGAAGAATTGTTTCTTAAATTTGTCAAGCTGGGTCCTTGCACCAACAAAGTTTGTTGCGTTATCGCAGTATATGCCTACAGGTTTCTCGCGGCGTGGTACGAAACGCCTTAAGCAGAGAAGGAACGAATTTGTTGATAAATGTGATAATAATTCGGCATGTACCGCCTTTGTTGCAAAACAAACGAGCATTGTAACATATGTTTAATTATGTGCCTTGCCGCGAATTCGATACGTGGTTTTAAATGGGCCACATAGATCTACTCCAGTTACATAAAAGGTTCGACGATTCAAAATCGATCGGCAGGGAGAGAGTCCATTATTTGAGAACGAAGTTTTGGTTTGTAGTGAAAGCAATGTACACACTTTCGCACAACCTGTCTAAGCAGTCTTCGAGCATTGACTATCCAAACTTTTAATCTGACGATACTGGTTAGAGCCTTGGATGCAGCGTACATGAGCTTTCTGTGTAAGTGTTCTACAAACATCCAAGTTATACGATGATCTCTCGGCAGAATTTCTGGAAACCTTGCGTTGACATCGATTGGAGCCTTCGATAGGCGACCGCCAACGCGCATCAAATTAAATGTTCCAGTCTGGGTCTCTGTTAGAGAGAGAAAAGGTGTTAGTATTTGCAATTCCGGACGAAGTGTTTTATTGGCCTCTAAATTAGCGATTTATTTTCAGTATTCCTCTTTCTGGATGAGAAAAGCTATGCGAAAAAACGCTTGCTGAGTTTCTAGACCTGATACAGCTTTTATGTTACTGATTTTGAGTGATCTATCAAGGCGGATGCCATTGAGAATTCGAAGAACGTATGAAACTACTCGAACTATTTTGGTGAATGATGAGATACGATCTAGCAATTTCCCAATTACTGTTTCACTACTGTTCTGCCTACATATGCTACTCTTTAGAACTACCTGCTTTCGAAGTTCTAACAGCTCTTTATCTATCGTTGTGGTGAATAATGGTTTTGGCCATTTTGACTCTTCTGAGAGAAATTTTGGTCCAGTTCACCACATTGTTTGTGATAAGTCGTTCGCTTTGCATCGACGCGAAAAAATATCAGCAGGATTTTCTTTGCTAGCCGCATGCCTCCAAGTGATAGCAATGGATTTAGTTTGCAATTCCGCAATGCGGTTTCCTACAAAACAGTTTAATGTGGAGGAATACATTCCCATCCACTGCAGTACAATACTGGAATCAGTCCAAAAGACTACATTATTAGAATGAGCGTCAAATAAATCCTTTATTTTATCCCAAATCTTACATAACAGAACAGCTGTGCACAGCTCCAGTCGAGGAAGCGAAATAGCCTTGATTGGGGCTACCTTTGACTTAGCTATTAACAATGTGTACTGAAAACAACCAATAGTCATGTATAAACGTATGTAAATTATCTTTAAACTATGTTGGTCCGAGCTGCGGTCTCCGTTGCGTAGGCTCCGGCGGCAGCGATCAGGTTCCCGTGGCCCGCTCTGATAGCCGGGTGCGGTGGCTTGAGGTGGTGTTGGCCCGAGCTGCGGACTCCGTTGCGTTGGCTCCGGCGGCAGCGATCGGATTCCCGTGACCCGCTCTTGTAGTGGGGGGCGGTGGTTGCCGTTTGGCAACTAGGTCTTCTACTGAAGATTATGTTGAGAGGGTGACTGCCCTCTATTTCGTTGGCCCTTAAGGCTCAACGATATATACTATGTTTACGCTATGAATTTCATGAATTCTTGAATGCGTGAAATTAAATTAGCCCCTGTTTATCCGACGGAGACGAATACATGAAATCATATCAGCAGAGTTGCCAGACGTGTAATTTGGCAAACATTTTTAAGTAAACTCTGGTCACACTATTTGTAGTTGGCTGTTCATAATAAAAAAACAAGATGGAAAAAGCGCAAATGTATTTTAATAATCGTTAAAAGCGAACAAAAAAATGTATTTCTAAGTCCGCTGAGTGGAGGCACAACCGTTTGATGGCTTTCTTGAAGGCGAGGCGAATTTTGAATTTTTTCCGCCCGGCGTTGCCACCTAATTTGTACAAACTCAATCTGGTCAGACTATACCATTTCATGAATTTAGGCTGAATTCATAGTCAACTATCGTGTTTTAACGAATACATGAAATGGTGTTTATGCACACACTTTTTTCCCCATTGCATGAAACGATTTCATGAAATGGGCCTAGCATAAACACAGTAATATTTAAGTCAATAAAAGTTTTACGACTCGTGTCAAATCTTAAACTGAAACTTAATTCTGAACCTAACCGAAACATAGCCGGCGAGCCGGCTGCGCATAAACAGGAAATGCTGACCATGCAACATGCGCCAGAATCATGCGACCGCTGGCGGCCAATGGGATTAGGGAGCCGCCCGCTACGGTGACATTTGCTGCATCAGCGTTTTGAGTATCAGGCGTGGATGCGATAGGGCGGCACATGATTATTCATATTTCTTATGCGCTACGTTAGGGTGGCACATGAACATTCAAGCTTCATTTCTTATATGTTACCTCTTATGTGTTAACTACTCCCCCCTTAAATCATCTCCGTCCTCGGCGATGCCTATCTCCCTTATGACCTTTTGCAACTTGATTGAGGAGTTTCTCCGACTCCAGCATTGATGCAACAGGACAAGGCCACAGAGCATGAACCAGGTCTTGGGAGACCCACCGGATGTCACGGGGCTTCAAAGTTCTTGTATGACCCGTAGGTTGTGCTCGTGCATCCGTTGTAGTAGTGGTAGGGTTAGGACTTCATCGTGCCCCGCTATTGACAGCAAAGGCGAAGCTGCGATGCCTGGAACTTTCCTCAATGCTCTGTTGAGGTTTAAGAACAGGTTGCCGTTGATCACGGCTCTGTCTTCAAACGTGATGAGTTGGGCCCCTCTTGTCGTCATCAGGGGTCCATCGTCAACGCTGATCGTTGCCCGCTGCCCGTTTATGATGACTATGTCGTCCACTACTGTGATAGTTCCAGGTGGCAGTGTTGCGTGCGGCATGACGCTGCGCCGCCGGCGTGTACTTTGCGAGAGCAGGTGTCGTGCGTTGCTCTCTTGCAAAATGTGACGAAGCTCGTTGTGGCGCACTCGGTGACGGCTAGGATCCCCTCATCGCATTCCGCCACGACATTGTCGTGCATTTGTAGCATGGCGTTGTTATGCGCTACCGGAAACATTAGGACTTTCTTACAGATAATCTTAACCTGGGGGTATTCTACTAAAATATGAACAATGGTGTTGGATTGAAAAATTCTTATATTCGATACTCCCATTAAATTAACTACTGGGACCTCTGTGAGTTGTTCGGTAAAAATAGTTTTTAGATCATTGTGGTCGAAAATAATGGGGGTTTATTATATTCGCTTTGGCAAGTGTGATCGTAAGCATGAGATTTTGGACTTGTTTCGCCTTGTTTTTCTTTTAAGATCTTATTAACAGTATTGGTTAGAAGAATAATCCGTTTCTGTGCCTCTGTGTTGATCAGTACCTGTCTATTTTTTGATTCTATAAGCTGTGCTTCTGTTATTCTTATTTTTTCGAGGTCCGACGCGTCGGGGGTACCTGCTGCGACCTTTAGGGCTGTCCCCAGGAAGTCTAAGCTTCTGGCCATCCTATGATGTGTCATTAAAGCGGACAACAGATTTTGCGTGTTCTATGTCTACCTCTAATAATTTTCGCATATGCGAATGCGGGAACAACTCGAACATTTTAACGGTGTCATCTATAATGCTCGTGAATTCGGTCAGATTAGTTGAGTGACTCAAGTAGTTACGGTGTTCCCATACCAACACATCCAGTACAGGGATATAGTTTGCAATGAGAAAAGTCGGTGATCCGCGCATTTTTAGTAGAAAGGAGTAGGAGGAGTATTCCGGCAAACCTGCGGGAATGATAACTTAGATCTATAGTAATTGTAAACGAAAAGTTGTTGATTATTTCAGATTGTCCTTATGGACCACCCACCCCCTAATTAGAACGGACGTTCCAAGGTCCGCTCGTACGCGTTCTTCTGTGTACAGCGGGGTTAGCTTGTTCCCTAGTCTTTTGTTATTCCTTGGGTAAACCTTTTTGCCCACTTCGAAGACTCTGTTCTGTCTCGAGATGTTAAGCCTGTGGAGATTCGCCTTTTGTGCCTTGTCAATTTTGGTTCTAATCGCTAATTTAAGATCGTCGTTGCTTACATGGATTGCTTCTACAGGCCTCTGGTCTGTGACCGAATGTAGCGTCCTGTTGTATTCTACAGTGGCGCGCATGATTAGCTCGACGGTGTCCTCAATCTTTTTGTCGATTTTTATGCACCTTGCTATCTCTGCCAAAGTGTGTGAAATCTCTCTTCTTGCCCGTTGGAGCTACTATGTAGAGGGGGTGCATTTACGATGTCGATGCCATATTGGTTTTTAGGCAAAGAGGTAATTGTTTGAGTTGTGGGTAGCTCATATCGAAAACAGAAAGTGTCTACTCGAAGTTTCCATGAAATACCGAGATCCTTTGATACTTCCTCAATTCCTCCTGCCAATTTTTCATGATTAGAATTCCACTTAGCCAACTGTAAGCCAACCTTTGGCAAAAGAGTCAGTTGACTTCATCAGCCTTACGATTCAGCTCAACTTCGGAGTCGGCACCTGTAATCAAATCATCTATATATGTATATATATCTGAAAGCTCCAGTTAGGTGTTCAGTAGAATGGGTTTCTGCAATATATTGTAGGCTTCTGAATAGCTACATAAGGAGCGCACGAAAGACCATAAGTTGCAGTGTTTAACTTATAACTAATGGGATCAGTAACTTCGTTCCTCCATAGTAATAAGCATCGATTCTACGGATGAACCATAAATTGCCTATACATTTTGGGCATATCAGCTGTCAGAGCATAACGATAGAATCTACGCGATAAGAGTGTCATTATCAAGTCTCTTTGTATTTTGGGACCAGTATACATAGTTTCATTAAGTGATTTTCCATCGAAGACAACACGAAGTTTTGTGGTGGTACTTTGGGGTCGAAGGACGCAATGGTGCGGAATTACATAATAAGACTTCAACAAATCTACATCATTAGCGGGACTCGTATATCCTATGGACTTTTATTCATTCATGAATGCTACGTACATTTCGTTAGGGCTTGGATCACGATTAAAGCGATTTTCTAACTGCAAAAAACGTAGCTTCGCTGTGCTTACTGGCTCTCCAAGACATGCGGGTGATTCCTCAAATGGAAAACGAACTTGCACTCGCCCTGATTTAACTATGGTTGTATTCTCTTGAAAATGAGCTTCACAGAGAAGATTTTCCTTAGAAACTGTATCACTATGGTGATCTGTTTCGAAATCTTCAACTTCCCAGAACTTTTGTAATATTTCATCTAATCGTTAAATATGAGCGAGATTGCAAAAACTTATCTTAGTGCTTGATTGTAGGACATCACCTATAACCCATTTCAACTGAGTGTTGATTAAGCAGGGCAGTCCAGGGCCTAACGATAATTTGCTGTCCATTAACATTCGAAAGAAGTACTTCGAACTTATATGTAAGTCAATACGCTGAGGCTTGTAAAAGAGGGGATCAGCTAGCTGAATGTTATCAGGAATCTTCCAATCTGAAGTTCTAATCCAATCTTCAGGCTGGTTTACCGATATCGCTCGAGTCACAGCTAGTTGTGCAGACCCTGAGAAGTCGGATATGCGAGATTCAAAATCTCCAACTGCTGAGAACTTCACCGTTCGAACATCACCGATCCCCGATATCTCCTGCTGCGTGCGTTGAGACTTAAGTTGCAAGCGTTTGGCGAGTTCCTCTGTTATAAAATCTACATCCGAACACGAGTCCAACAGTGCCCGAGCAGGTTGACGAATTCCATACTTGTCCCTTATGTACACCACAGCAGTGGGAAGAAATGAACGACGAAATGATCTGAAAACTAACGAAACGTCAGCTGGTGGCTGAGAAGGCGACTCCTTGCCGGAGTTACCTTTATGTTAACTAGTATGGTGAGGCTGATTGCATACCTTGCATCGTGATTTAGAAATGCACCTCGCTATTATGTGGCCATGTCGTAACCAGAGGGCAGCTTATTTTACAAATTTAAAACGTTCGTCTACTGAAAGGGCTACGTACGACGAAAATGTTCCAAGTGTGTGATCGTTACCCTTGCAATGTAAACAACTGCCTTTAGGTAGTGTAGTTACCAAGGCTCCAGATGGTTTTCGAGAGGACGAGGATGGTTTGTTTTCTTTCACTAATTAAACAGATGGCTTCTGCGAACTACATTTCAAAAACTGACAATGCCTGCTAAGAATTTTATAGCACGGCTCCCATGTTGGCAATGAAACATAATCTTGTTTACTGTCATAAGTTATCTTCGCGTCTTTGTCTACTTTAGATAGGACTAATTGGATGATCACTGCATTTAATATTTCTGCATCTGAGCCGATGGAATATAAAGATTCGCGAAGAGCAGAGACAGTATCTAATATTAATCGGAGCAAAGGTGGGTCTGACCTTGCCACCGGTAGTACATTAAAAATGTTAGTAATATGCTCGAGAAAGATCAAAACCTTTTTATCATATCTATTCTTAAGAGCTTTTGGATAGTTTTCTTCTGTCACTTCAAAGGGCCTAATAACTTGGAGAGCTGTTCCTGATAAGCAACGCAGTAAATAGTTTAATTTGTCAATTATTGATAAAGCGTGATCGTCATGCACCAAGTTTGTAAATGCCGCGATGAACCGTTTATATTATCCGTACTTTCCATGAAAACTCGGCAGCTTTAGTGCCGGCAACCGATTATGGTGTGTAAAACTATTTAAAGTGGCATTCCAAAGGCTTCGCTCCTCAAATCGCTGAGGCTGCATATTACGTAAGAGCTTTAATATTACTGATTCAGCTGCTTAAAGCTATCTTCCAATTCACTTCGACCATCCTCAGTTGGGCACAAGCGTTCAATATGCGCCTGTATCGAAATAGTTTGTTTGAAGTTTGACTACACTCCAAAATACTTGGTTCATCATTAGACTCTTCTGCTTCTACTTTTTGTTTAGTTTTCTCAAAGTGGCGACACAGAGTATTTCTCTGTTGCCTAAGAGTATTTAGCTGCTCTTCTGATGTTGGTAGGCACACATTGCAAAGTAATCACTCAATTACGAACTTCGACAAACAACCAACGAACAAGAACCCGAATTGACTCAATGATAGTCTGAGAAGAGCAAATGCACGAGTGAAATCAGATTGAGTGAGATAATCTAGAGTGGCTTTTACCGATCAAAGCTCAGTGGGTACAAAAGGGAATGGCAATTACCGCGATTTTACCGAGAGAGTTCTGCTAAATCCCATGTATATTTTTCCGCGCAAAGATCAGTGGGAACAAAAGGGGATGCCAATTACAGCAATTTTCACCGAGAGAGCTCAGATAAATCCCATGTACTTTCCGATTTTCTTATATTACAAGCAGACAAAAATTTACGACGATATTGAATGGTTTTGCAGTCCATGAAAAATAATACATACATATGTAATACATATGTACATACATACATACATATGTACATACATACATACATATGTGTTTATCCAGATCCGATCGGTGATGCTGTGAGTGCTGCAACGATTAGCAGCTCGAACGACGAATTAAATGTGTTTTTTCTCTGATCCAATAACCAGAGTCGACGAAAAGATGTTATTCCAGACTCCTCTACTGAGTCCAATCCTGTCACGGTCGCCAATGTTTGAGCCTCCACTTAAGGAGGTAATAAATTGCCAGAGGTTTCGAATGTCCAACCAATATATTTCGAGAGATGTTTTCGACTCATTCGGGTTGACAATATTCCTAGGCTAACCGTACAATTGAGAGCTATCTAGCAACATGCTGCGTAGATGTTATGAACATTTGGTTATGACAATGTTAACTCTTATAATAATTCGGAGCACAATAGGTGTGCATCCAACACTACCCTTTTGGATTCTGTTTCTCCTAGCATAATTTCTCCTCTCCAGCGTAAATATACCTCCCCTAAGAGGCCGTCAATACTTCCTTTTTCTGTTATCTCCTTTTCGATCGTTCCTCGATCAATGCAAACAGTTGTATCGTAGAATGGCCCATACAATGTTAAGGGACCATACAGTAATAGACAGTGAAATTTTGACACTCATATTCAGGCAGGTTGCGGGTTTTATTTACTTTTGCGTTTTACTTTTTCAATCAAATCGTTTTCGTTATCGATATGTTTCATTTTCTCATCAAAAACAGCTGACCTGATTGTTTTGTATGGTCAGCGTGATATTTTTTGAATTATATGTTTTAAAGCCAAACGATGGCAGAAATTGTGCGATTTAAGAAGATCGAGACATCTCAGATGCAACACCTGTGCATTTTACATGTCTGACGAACTGTGAGAAACAGCATTCAAATTGAAAATGGAATTGCTAATGGTCAAACCATTAATTTGTTGCACTTACATTTTGAATACAATTTGGCGGGAAACATCAGTCTTTGTTGCGATATGTTATTTCTGATAAATGAATCGATTTCCGTCAGGTGGTGCCACGAATCCGAAAAATGAATTCGTCCTGACCAATTATTTCCAAGTCAAATTAGAAATTGTGTTACAAAAAATTATTTATAAAGAAGTTAAAATATAAATGAGAGAGCCGACAGCGAGAGAAAGAGATCAGTCAGAAGCTCTCTATTCAGCCACACATCAGACGTACACGCGCATAATAAAGAGTACAGTTAATCCTCACAATTGTAAAACTTCGAGCTAAAACTACTATTCAGTTCAACATACTTATTCAATAAATATTAATCGTTGCCATCAACCAAAATAATCTACCACAAATTGGAGTCTCGTCCGAAAATAAAAGACTACAACACCAACATTTGTGATTTTGTGCGTGTATTGGAACGAAATTTGGCGAGCACAAGACTGTGTGAACTGGAGATCGGTTGCTGTGCGAAATTTAATTTAATTAAAGGCTACAGCTACAAGGAGACAAACGGCACAGAGACGACAATCTAAGCGCGTTCGTTCCGAAGGGGGAAAAGCGGTAAAACGGCGAGACGGCGAAAAAAAACAAGAAGAGACAAGCGGCAAAGAGACGACTATTTTAGCGCGCACGTACCTGTGAGCAGAAGCAACAACGATTTGAGAAGCGACCAGAAGTTAATGGCGAACAGCGGGAACAAGGCAAGGCAACAAAGAGAGGACGTGTGCGGTGTGTGTGCGTCGAATTTGTAGTCTGGAAAGTTCTGCGCAGAAGCGAGAGTTAACAAGGGTAAATCAATAGTTGGGTGAGGTGAGTGTTAACAGAGAAGCGATCGTTAACAGAGACGGCGGTAAGGGCAAAATAAAAGTGTGTTAACATAGAAGATTGTTAATAGGTCAACGCGAGTTATTTAAGTTTGATTTAATAACATTTTTTTAGATACAAGATATAATTTAATTTTTATTTAAATCGTTACGATGCAAGTTGAAGAGATTATGAAACTGAGAGTTGCAGATTTGCGAGAAAAGTTAAGAGAGCTTGCGTTGCCGACGGCGGGACGAAAACGCGATTTGCAAGATAAACTATTAGTGCATTACGGTTTCCAAATTAAGGAAGATGAAGAGTCCGAGGATGAGTCTGTAGCCAAAGCTGTCGATGATACCGTAGCAGTTCAACCAGACACTCGACCGGCAGAGAAAAAATCATGGTTCACGCTAAAAGACGTGGAAGGTAGTGTGTCACATTTTTCTGTTTCTAATAACCCCGACGTTAATCAATGGATAGAGGAATTGGAAGAATGCGCAGTTACTGTCCAGTGGAGTCAATTGCAATTATTCGTTTATGCCAAACAGTTTTTGGTTGGTGCCGTAAAATCTTTTGTTCGTAGTTTGCGCGATGTTCGTAGTTGGAATTCGTTGAAGGCAGCTCTGTTGGAGCAGTTTAGTGTAAAACTGTTTTCAGCGGAAGTGCATAGAATGCTGCAGAAGCGTCAGCGGAAAAAAGGAGAGTCGTTGCATGAGTTTTTGTATGCGTTAATGGAGATAGCTTGCATAGGCAAGTAAGGTAATGCTGTACCAAGCTAGAAACATGAAAGAGCTTAAATCCCAGATCGACGAGTACCTGAAAGCAAGAGGCGGATCCAAGCCAATGAATAATAAGTGGTCGCAAAAGTGAAAAGTTCGGTGAAAGAGTCGATATCAGAGAATTTCAAGAAATGTTTTAAATGTGGAGACAAATTGCATTTGCGGAAAGATTGTCCTAAGAATGATTTTTGTTGTTTCAAATGTGGCCAACCAGGGCACCGTGCTGCAAGTTGTAATGTCAAGGTTGAAACCGGACAAGAAAAGCGGGTGAATACGAACATTGTTCGGCATAAGGACGTCGTTGCTAGGCAAACAGGTATTTTCACTCGATCAGGTTTGTATAGTATGCGAATTGACACCGGAGCAGATTTTTGTTTCGTTCGTAGAGGTGTATTTTTGAAGTTCGAAAATCTTGAACTGATCGGTCGAGAGAAATGTTTAACAGGTATTGGAGATAGTCAAGTTTTAACTTTTGGTAGCTTTTCGATACCAGTGAAAGTTGATGAGATTGAAATGAAGGTAGAGTTTCCTGTCATTCCAGACGAGCATATTGGTTTTGAAACCATTTTAGGAAGGACTATCCTAGATCATGTTGATATGCAAGTTTCCAAGACAAGAACAAAATTTGTTCGTAGAGTGTGTAACAAGGATAAAGATAAGAAATCGAGTCAGGTAGCATTGTCCTCATGTTTAGAATTGTTTAATGAATTTGTTCGTTGAACGGTTGCCGTTGAGCAGCACAGATCGTAAGTAGGTTATTGCTATTCGGGTATATGGCTTGCTATAACCTGGGGTCTAATTATGTATGCAGGTCATTCATAGCATAGTTTGGGGTGGGTGAATAAAAGAACAGCTGAGCGAAGCTTTGGCAAGTGCTGTGCAGCGCATCACCGATAAGCTTTGGAACACGATCGTTTAGATCTTCTTTTAGGGCATATTTAAGCAGTGCAAAAGCTCAAGATCGCTCTCTTTTGAATTTTCAAATCGCTGGATCAGTGACAGTGTCTCCGCTTTCCTTAAAATTTTCCGCCTCAAAAACCTCCACGTGTTCGGGAAAAGTCTCATTATCCGTGTTGTGCTCGCTATTCGGCTAATGGTGTCAAGTGCATAATCGTGCGCCGAGACAATTTCAGCATTCTGCATCTCTGCCACGCCTCCCCGAAGTGTCCGGAAAACTGTGTGGCTCGAAGCCCTGACCAGACCGATCTCGGTCAGTGGAAACCCAGGAAAACGGTATGCTCTCTGGGGAAAATTTTTTTTTTTGTAGCCCTTGTGGTTCTCTATTTCGACCATAGGGCCCTGCCTGCGATCGGAATCCCATCAAGCTCCCCAAAAATGCGCACCCACACCAAGCCACGTCACTTGACGTTCGTAAACCCCAAACCCCAGCCAAACCTTGGTGTGGGCCGAGTAATTTTCTCTCATTGGGAAACAACTGGAGAGCCCCACCTGCTGTCCACATAACCCCCGACGATTGCATAACCCCTGAACCGGCAATAACCTTTGCGCAGGCGCCATGCCTTGTAGTGACTGAGCCCTACAAGCAGTTCAGTGACGCTACCCCTCCCCTGCGCCGCTAACCACCTTCTGCGACGGCCGCGAGAAGCCGCTTATTACATGGAACAAAGTTTTTTTATTTTAGTGTAGACTTATTTGTTATAAATTCAATTTAATTTTTGGTTCCTTCTGAACCCTCATATCCACTGATAAACTAATGTACCAATTACAGTACTACCTCAACCACCGCTACCACCGCTTTTCCAACAATTAAAGTAATTTTCTTCTTTTCTCTTTTGTGTTAACAAAATAAAACCTCTCTAATATTCACCTCCCTTCACCCTTCCCCATTCCACATGAGCCAACATTAATATTATTCCCACAGCTTCCACAAGGAAAGGCGCCTTGCTTCGAATGCTGAGTAGAAGCTTTCCGTTGGCTTAGTCGGTAATTCCGCTTTGCATTTGGTATTGGGTCGATTTAATTTTTGTTGCATTCTTCCAATGCAAAATTTAATTTTAGCCAAAAAAGAAAAAGAAAATTAAGTCGAACCTTTTCGGAGATATTTATATTTGTTAACATAAATGTTTTAAATCTGCCTTTTCTACATGTCTTTATCTACTTCCTACATATAAATACACGGCTGTCTGCGAGAGAGAGAGGGAATGACTCTGCGCTTGGAAGGCCACAGAAATTTCATTTGTTCCTTCTGGCTGTATTTATGATCCGATCTGATCCAGATTCAACACTCAGATAGATATGGTCATTCTCTACGATTCTGCGTTTTTAGTTTTCTCGTATCCTACAAATTGTGGATTTTCGTCCTTTGTGGGGGCGGAAGAGGGCGTGTCAAAATTTTGAAGTACACTTGTACTGAAGTGATATCCCAGGAGCATGGATAGAGAGTTTGGTTGCTATAGCTTGTATAGTCTCTGAGATCTAGGCGCTCATCTGGACGAATGGGCACCCAACCCGGTGTGTAAGAGAGAGCGAAAGTGAACGATGCATTTCGAAATGGTTCTCTTCATTGTGGCTATATTTATGATCCGATCTGATCCAGATTCAACACTCTGATAAATATGGTCATTCTCTATGATTCTGCGTATCTTTAAAATTGTGCATGCCACAGATTTTCCTTCTTGGAGTGGGCGGAAGGAGGCGGGGGCGAAATTTTGAAATACACTTGTAACAGTGTGATAGGACAGGAGTCTGCATACAAAATTGTGTTCCTCTAGCTTTTATTGTCTCTGAGCTATATGCGCTAATGAAGACGGACGGACGGACAGACGGACGGACAGACAGACATAGCTATATCGACTCGGCTATTAATACTGATCAAGAATATATTTACAACGGAAACGCTTCCTTCCGGGTGTTACACACATACATTTTTTCAACAAATCTAATATACACCTTAACTCTTCGAGTACCGGTTATAACTAGTGACGATCGCACCTTAAACATACAAAAATTCTGATATCCCATTTGTGACGAAAAATGATTATTCGGCACGCTCCCTCGCTTCACCCGTTCGCCCCCCGCTGCCAACCCGGTACTCGAAAAGTATAAGGGTACATTCGATTTGTGACCGCCTAGATCTCAGAGACTATAAAAGCTAGAGCAACCGAATTTTGTATCCAGACTCCTGTGATATCACACTGTTACAAGTGTATTTCAAAATTTCGCCCCGCCCACTCAAAAGACGCAAATCTGTGACATGCACAATTTTAAAGATACGAGGAATCTAAAAACGCAGAACAATAGAGAATGGCCATATCTATCAAAGTGTTGAATCCGAATCAGATCGCATCATAAATGTAGCCACAATGAAGAAAATGCATCAAATGCATCACTCAAAATGCATCGTTCCCTCTCGCTCTCTCCCACACACCGGGGTGGGTGCTATGCACGTTCGTTCAGATGAGCGCCTAGATCTCAGAGACTATAAGAGCTAGAGCAACCAAACTTGCTCCTGTGATATCACTTCAATACAAGTGTATTTCGAAATTTCACCACGCCCCTTCCGCCCCAAACAAAAAACGAAAATCTGGGGTATCCCTAATTTTGAAGATACGGGAAAACCAAAATATCAGAATGTTGAATGTGGATCAGATCGGATCATTAGTATAGCCAGAAGGAACAAGCGCAGACTCATTCCCTCTTTCTCTCGCACACAGCCGTGTATGTATATGTTGGAAGTAGATTTAGACATGTAGAAAAGGCAGATGTAAAAAACGTATGTAAACAAAAATGGAAACATCTAATATATAAAAATCTCCGAAAAGGTTGACTTAATTTTTTTTTGTCTTTTTTGGCTAAAACTAAATTTATCTCTTTTGCGAACATGTAATAATGTAATTTATTACAAGCTCACATACATATATACTGACTGAGTACCGGGTATTAAGTAGAGCCGCGGTTGTAGACGCAGCTCACAACGTTCTCCCTCGTTTTAATTGTACTCTAAATTTTCTACCTATATTATTATTCTTATATACCCATTTATGTAACCATTTGAATTTTTATATTATATTTGTTTATACATATACCTATATTATTATTCTTATATACCCATTTATATAACCATTTGAATTTGTATATTATATTTTTTTATACATATACCTTGAGATACACTCATTTCTAGCTATAATATTTTTTTGTTTTTTATGATTAAGTGTTAGAATGCCTAGTTGTAAGTATTTGAGAAATATAACTTGAAGTATGCTTGAAATGAATATGAGCGAATAGATTTCTAATTCCTAGTGACATGGTGACATAAGAGAGATAAGGTGGGAAGTTTAAGGGATTTCCTTCTGCATTAATGGAAATCATGGAAGGGTGGGTATAGAAACGTGCGGGTCGAATATCACTTCAAGGCCTCGCGCATACAATCTTTTGGAGCTGACCGACAAAGAAACCTTTTGTTTCATTCTCGTCTTGTTTTGATTTCGTGGGTGTATGTATACATCTGTTGTCTTCGGAGTTTAGCTCCCGTTAGAGTCAAGGGATTCTATTTAAATTGTATGTAGTAAGAGACGAGACGCGTTCAAACGAACAGGAAATTGTAGATCAGTCAGCTCTCACTGCGTTCGGTCGTGTTTTAGCTATGTCTCGTCATCAATGCTCGGAATGCAATTTGAACGTCACTGCTGCTCAGCTTCGCTGCTTTGATGCTGTTCGTTGCTCGTCTTTGTGCCGCCGTGCGTTTCATTTGTCGTGCATAGACTTGCCCTCAGATGCTGTTCAACTTCTAATAAATCTGCCCAACCTGTTGTGGCAGTGTGATAACTGTGTGGTTGCGAATGACCCGCACTCTAAAATTGATGAATTCAGTGAAAAGGTGCGGAAGCTTGAAAGCCTTTATCGGGATCTCAAGTCCGATATTCAGGCTGGCCTCCCGAATAAGTTGAATAGGAAGGTGAAGCCGGTTGCTTCTAAGAAGGAAAGTCAGTTGCCGGTAAGGCATTGTTGGCAGCCTTACCGGAAACTGACTTGCCGTCTCCACGGCTAGTGGCCGCTACTTCGACTGCGGTCATTGACCCGGGTTCATCTGCCGCTCTCCCTTCTGATTCGGAGGGCTTCATAACAGTCCGAAAGAAAGAGAGGAAGAATCGAAGCAAAAATCCTAAGCGTTTTGTTTGTGTTGCTCCGAGCTGTGAGCAATTAAATGTAGTGCAGAGCAGAAAATACCTGCATATCGGTAAATTTACCGCCGCGACTGAGCCAGAGACGGTGGTGAAATTTGTTGCCGATAAGCTCAAGGTGTCCGATGCCGGAATTTCCTGTGCAAAAGCGGGATGCGGACATATCTGCGTTGAAATTCGTTAATATCAAACTTGGGGTCCCTGAGCCTCTATTCCCGATGGTCTTTCATGACAAATTCTGGCCTGTATCGGTAAGAGTTTCCCGCTTTGTGCATAGACAGAGTCCTGATCTGACGGCTGTTAATCTGCCTACACTTGTGCCATTGCGGACGTCCACCCCGACTTCGGAAGTTCCAGTTTCATCCACTTCAAAAAACCCCCAGTGAGCGGCGCCTATGGTTTCTGGATTGCCGCTTCTAGACAGCAATTTCTGATTACACTTTCTCGCCTCTTCGCAGTGCGCTTCGGCCCGCTGCATCATTTCTGGCATACCTCTGTGGAACGAAAACAATATACCGCTTATTATACCCGGTAGTCGAAGAGTAAAGGGGTATATTAGATTTGTGCAAAAAGTGGATGTGTGTAACACCCAGAAGGAAGCGTTTCCGACTCCATAAAGTATATATATTCTTGATCAGCATCAATAGCCGAGTCGATATAGCTATGTCGGTTGGGGATTCATTCGAGCCTGCTTAGTTGGTTCATTTCATATCTGGAGCAGCGAGAGTATGTTGTATTAGTGAATGGAAAGCAATCGGACCCATATCTGGCTACTTCCGGCCTTCCACAGGGAAGTGCTCTTGGTCCGTTGTTGTTCGCCATCTTCATTAATGACATATTTCTCTGCCTTCAATCTTCTGAGCATTTGCTGTATGCCGATAATCTGAACATCTTCCGTTCCATCAAAACTTTAGGGGACAGTATCCTTCTGCAGCGTGACCTGGATGAAGTCGTTCGTTGGTGCACACTTAATTCGCTCTTTCTCAATGTTAGCAAATGTTACTTTGTGTCCTTTAGCAAGTGTGTATTCAATGTTCAGGCCTCGAATTCCATAGATTTCCATCCGCTTTTGAAGCTGACGGTGACACTTAACCAAATTAATAAATAAATAAAAGTTCCCAGTGCCAGGTGATAAGAAGGCAGTACAGCGTTTCATAGGATTGACGTCTTATTTCAGAAAGTTTATTTAGGGTTATGCGGTCATTGCAAAAACGTTAACAGATCTGTTGCGGAAGGATGTTAAATTTGAATTTAACGAGATTCATCAGGTTGCGTTTTAACAACCAAAAGTAGCTTTGACTAGTAGACCTGTCTTAGAAATGTACAATCCGAAATTGGAGACAGAAATCCACACTGATGCATCGAAAAGGGGATATGGATGTTGTTGCAAAAGAGTTTGGAAGACAGCCAATTCCATCCAGTTCAATACATGAGTCGCAGGACTAAGCCATGTGAAGAGGAATATCCTGCTTATGATCTCGAGGTTCTGGCAATTATCGAAGCTGTAGTGAAATGGCGTGTATACGCCTTATGTTTAAAGTTCAAAATTGTCACAGATTGTAATGCGTTTACTATGACCATAAAAAAGAAAGATGTAGCTTTAACAGTAGGGCCACGTACTTACAAGATTTCACTTATGTTATTGAACATCGCTCAGGGACGAAATTGAAGCACGTAGACGCATTAAGTCGTGTATCTTGTTGTATGTTGACCGAAAGTGTAGCTCATCGTTTAAAAGAAGCTCAGCTAACCGATGATTGGGTGAAGGCCGTTAAAAGTATCGTGGTAGATTTTGTTTAAGGATCCAGATAAGCTCATTGTAGTACCAGCTCAGTTAGAAAATGAAATTATATCGATAGCACATAAGCAAGGACATTTTTTAAGTAAGAAGACACAAGACATAATCGAGAAGACCTATTATATTCCTAAATTGAAAGATAAAGTATCGCGTGTAGTAAATAGTTGCGTCGAGTATATAATTGTTAATGAGAAGACAGGGAAACGTGAAGGTTATTTGCAGCAGATGGATAAAGGCGACAGGCCGTTACTAACATATCACATTGATCACGTTGGACCAATGGAAATTACCAAGAAACAGTACAATTACATACTAGTTGTCGTTGATGGGTTCTCTATGTTTGTTTGGTTATATTCTACCCGTAGTACAGGCGTTGAAGAGGTCGTTAAGTGTTTAGATATTCAAGCAACTAGTTTTGGTAATACAAGTAGAATAGTGACAGATATAGGTGCGGCGTTTACGTCCAATTTGTTCCAAGAGTATTGCGAGAGGCAGAAAATTCAGCATTTAATGATTGCCACAGGAGTTCCACGTGGGAACGGGCAAGTCGAAAGGATGTACAAGATAGTTGTCGAAATTGTGTCAGGGTAATTCCGGTAGTTGGTACAAGCATCTAAGCAAAGTACTGCAAATGATCAATAGTGTTGAACCGCGAAGTACCAAGGTAACTCCTTTCAAAATGACTGGACTAGACATGCGTATAACTGGAGCCGAACATAAAAGAGATATTAGAAAAATCACTTATCGAAGAGTTTGAAATGGAGCGCAAAAAGTTTAGAAAGGAAGTAGTTGACAACGTCGCACGGTTACAGCAGGAAAACAAAAAGAGTTTTGATTCGAATAGGAAAGAAGATAGACGTTATGTGGTGAATGATTTAGTAGCTATCTAGCGTACGCATTATGGTACTGGCTTAAAGTTACAAGGAAAATATCTAGGGCCGTATAAGGTAGTTAAGGTCTTTACCTTTATCATGGAAGGTATGAAGTCGAGAAGGTTGGTGATGCTAAGGGACCCCATAAGACTTCTACAGTTTCAATATATATGAAACCTTGGCTAGACCCATCCGAGGCGAATTGTGCGTCAGGACAGCCGAATGTAGGAAACGAACGAAAGAGAGAGACACGGAGCGGTTGTAGTTTTGTCGCGTCGTGTGCATAGAGCGATAGCGAGAGGAAAAGATCAGCCAGAAGCTCTCTGTTCAGCCACGCATCAGACGTACACGCGCATAATTAAGAGTACAGTTAATCATCACAATTGTAAAACTTGGAGCTAAATATACTATTAAGTTCAACATACTTATTCAATAAATGTTAATCGTTGCCAAAATAAACTACCACATAAATTTCCATGGTAATGGTGTCAAATGTATCTTAAGACCAATAAGTCATGTTCAAGCAGAACATAATTATTGTATCACACTGAACTGATGTATATATAACTGAGGAACGTACATAAAATAAGTAATTTATGACTGCTAGGGCGTGTGTTCATAAACATGAACAGGAACCGACAAAGGCCAACCAATAAACAATACAGTCCACTTGAAGGAGGCCACTTGAGAAAAAGGACACATAGAGTTCGACCATTACATAAAAGTTTAAATATGAAGGTATTAAAATACGGTATAAGTAGAGATTTTAAGTATTTGTGTCTTATTGTGCAGTTGTCCAATGTGTTTTTTATCTGTATATTTACGTAGGCTGCTATTTAAGTTTCTGGCCTAACAATGAAAAACACAACTTCTGAAAATGGTTTTGTTGTTTTTCAAAATATTCTCCTTGATGAATATTCTCCTTCGAATGAACCAATGAGACACTTCTAAAACATGAATTTTAAACGCATCAACCGCTTCTTTTGGCGTCGAAGACCGTTGACCGCATAGTTTTCTCTTGATGTTAGGGAACAAGAAGAAGTCAGTACGTCGGATGGCCCATCAATTTGACGTTTTGGGCGATCAAAAATGCCTTTGTCTGTGCCGATGTGTGAGAACTCGCATTGTCATGGTGAAGGATGATACAAAAAAAAACTGGCAACCACTTGTTTCGATGTGCTTCGAGAGCGAACAACTTTTGTTGGATTTGGGTATTGATTTTGGACGACCCTCACGGAATTGATCGCTGAGCGAACAGCGACCACGAGAAAACTCATTGTACCAGTTTTTTACAGTGCTAATGAAAGGTGCTTGTCCGTCGTATAACAATTTTAGTTCATCGATACATTCTTGCCTACTTAATCCATGCCGAAAGCTGTGAAAAATAATCGCTCCAAAATTTTTACGGTTTAAATCCATTTATCTGCCGAGGTACATTTTTTAATTTACCGTTAATCGATGTCAAACGTGGTCGTACATGAAAAACTTGTATGGAGGCTTAACCCATAAAAGTCCAAACTTTTTTATGCAAATGACTAATTGGTCCTAATATGGCTAGAAGTGACCGATCCCAGAAACTTAAATAGCAGCCCTCGTAGCTAAAAACTAACAAATGTGTTCCTGTTCTTTTAAGCGTAATAACACGATTAGTTCAGGTTAGCTCGAGAGTTTTGTAAAGTTTGTTAATTAAACCATTTAGAATCAGATGATATTAATCTTTTTTGCCCGCTTTTTCCCCTTTTCGTGGAAATTCACATCCTATCTATCTTTATATCCTATTTTTATATTTATTTTGCTCTTTTTCTCAAAGTTGTTTGGGAGGGGCAAACGAAAGCGTGGTCTAAACCAAAAATTAAAAATTCTTTATTAGTCTAACTAAGGTTCGTGCTAAATTTCAAGTCTCTATCTCTATATTTCAATTTTATATTAATAGTTTTCTCTTTTTCTCAAAGTCGTTTGGGGTGGAGTAGGAAAAGGCGTAGTCTAAGTCCAAAAAAAAATTCAAAATCCTAGATTAGTCTTACCACTAGCCATACAGTATAGATGTATAGATGTGCCAGTTCAACAAAATTCTGTATGTACTCCCAGTGACGTCATGGGAGTAGAACGAACGCAACGTTCGGCTCTGGGAGTAAAACGAACGAAACGGTTGGCTCATGATGCGAAGCAAGAATCGTCGGGATGGGTTTTCTGTGTTTTGTTTTGTTTCAGCGTATTTGAATGTATGGATGCACATATATATTTTCACGTACATTGTTAAAGTATTGTTGCCTGGTAGAAAAAAATTCGTCAATTCGTTTAAGATTCTTGAATTTCTGGGCTCTTGTCACCCTTTACTTTGGCATTTTTAGAGTCGACACGTTTTGAAGATACTTGCCTTATAATACCCGAACAACTCTTGTTTTGTATTCAGACCAGCAAAAGTTCTGCTGGAAGAATGTGCAATATAAAAATACTAGCGACCGAGTGTGACCTGGTGTGCATGCCCTACGGTTACACTGTATACAAATAAAATCAGTTAATAATTAAAATTTTGTATCAAAGCAAGCAGAAATGTTTTATTTGTGGTGCTGGGGGACGGATAAAGCACCGCAATATTGTATAAATTCATTTTTGCGGAACAAATATGCAATCATCTATTTCTTATTCCCTATTTATCCCCTAAATTTCATCCCTCAACAATTTCCAAGCTTTTTGGCACGTATCACCTGGAATACATACATATGAGCATATATTTACATTTTAAAATTATTTTAAATTTTACTTACTGTATCTGTATCTGTGCTTTTAAATTAAATGACAAGTGTGTATCCTACGAGACTTAGGCAAGATACATGATAAACTTAAGATATAATTTAAAATTATTACAATATGTTATTCATTTGGAAAGATTCCTGATCAGAGTAGTTAGAAAGGAAGAGTTGAAGGTGGAGAGGAAAGTAATGCCTAGTCGGACGGGATGGGACAGCAAAACTAATAAGACTAATAAGGGCAGATGATTCAACCTCACCGGAGAGAAGCTTGTGGAGAAAGAGAACTCCATGACAGATCCTACGGGACTTAAGAGATTGGAGGTTAATGAGGCGCAGTCTGCTTTCATAGGAAGGGAGATGTATCACAGGGTCCCAATTAAGTGCACGGAGTGCAAAGATGAGGAATTGTTTCTGTACGGATTCAAGCATATCTTGAAATTTTTCGTAATGTGGTGACAAGACACAGGAACCATATTCAAAGATAGGCCGGACCAGAGAAACGTATAAGACTTTAGTGGTGTAAGGGTCAGTAAATTCCTTAGACCATCTTTTGACAAAACCAAGAACTCCTTTGGCTTTATTTGAGATGGAGGAGATATGAGAATTAAAAGAAAGATTTGGAACAAAGAGGATGCCTAGGTCATTAACTTTGAACTGGCGTTCTAAGATACAGCTATTGATGGAGTAGTCAAATAGGTATGGCTTGATGCGGTGGAAAGTCATGATATTACATTTAGCAATGTTCAGTGGAAGAACGTTAATAAGGCACCAGTTATTAAGAGCGTCAAGATCCGATTGCAGAGATAACGGGGACGCAGGGTCTTTATAGGAAAAACATAGCTTAACATCGTCAGCGTACATAAGGACACGGGAGTGAGATAAGACTAGAGGAAGATCATTAATTAACAAATTAAATAAAAGGGGGCCCAGATGCCTACCTTGAGGTATACGCGATGTAACAAGAACAGGTTTAGAGAAAGAGGAGTTGAAACGGACACGCTGAGAACGATTACAAAGGTAAGAATTGGTCCAGTGGAGGAGATTAGTCGGAAACCCAAGGAGAGATAGTTTATGGATAAGGAGAAAAAGCTTTACTAAAATCAGTGTAAACTACATCAGTTTGGCACTGATTAGCAAATCCAGTAATTACGAAGTAGGAGAATTCAAGGAGGTTAGAAGTAACTGAGCGACGATTTACAAATCCATGCTGGGATTCCGAGAACAGGGAACTACAAAAGTGCTGCAGCTGAGAAGTAATGATTTTTTCAAAGATTTTAGGAATGGCAGATAAATTAGATATACAACGATAATTAGAAACATCTGATTTCAAGCCCTTTTTGTGGACAGGGATTATGTAGGACTCCTTCCAGATGATTGGAAAATCGCTTAACTCGAGCGACAAGGTGAAAAGTTTGAGAAGGGGCACGCAAAGAGAATCAGCACAAAGTTAAAGAACGGCACTGGGGACCGAATCCGGGCCAGTGGAGAACGAGAACTTACTCGATTTTAAATTGGTTAGCAGGTTAATCAAGGGCCAGTAAAAATACCCCAACTACCATGTAATATCTTTCCAGTTTATATATGCATTATTATACCCGGTACTCGAAGAGTAAAGGGGTATATTAGATTTGTGCAAAAAATGGATGTGTGTAACACCCAGAAGGAAGCGTTTCCGACCCCATAAAGTATGTATATTCTTGATCAGCATCAATAGCCTAGTCGATATAGCTATGTCTGTCTGTCCGTCTGTCCGTCTTCATTAGCGCCTATAGCTCAAAGACTATAAAAGCTAGAGGAACACAATTTTGTATCCAGACTCCTGTCCTACCGCACTGTTACAAGTATATCTTTAAATTTCGCCCCGCCCTCTTCCGCCCACTCCAAGGACGAAAATCTGTGGCATGCACAATTTTAAAGATACGAGAAAACTAAAAACGCAGAATCGCAGAGAATGACAATATCTATCAGAGTGTTGAATCTGGATCAGATCGAATCATAAATATAGCCACATTAAAAAAAACCATTTCGAAATGCATCGTTCCCTCTCGCTCTCTCTCACACATCGGGTTGGGTGCTGTGCCCATTCGTCCAGATGAGCGCCTAGATCTCAGAGACTATAAGAGCTAGAGCAACCAAACTCTCTATCCATGCTCCTGTGATATCACTTAAGTACAAGTGTATTTCAAAATTTCTCCCCGCCCTTAAAAAGGACGAAAATCTGTGGCATGCACAATTTTATAGATACGAGAAAATTAAAAACGCGAATTCATAGACCATGACCATATCTATCAGAAAATTGAATCTGTATCAGAATCTGGAATCCACAATTTTTAAGATACGTGTTCGGAGCAGAACGACAAATAATCATTTTAAAGTAAATGCCATCGAGCATCACTGTTTGGATTTGGTTGCTATTATCTAATACATGTAAGCCGGGCCTCTCTGCTTAGAGTTAGTGCAGCTCCGATCACCAAACACAATAAACATACATTATATTCTAAAATAACCTATCGTGCGATTTTTAATATAAACCTAGGTGATAATTTGATATCTTCCTTTAAACATGTGGTGACCCCGACGTGATCTGGAGCCTGTACCACGATTTAACAAGAAAATTGTCGATATCGTTCGGGCAATTTATTATTCGGTCAAGCTGTTTGTGCATAAATCGGTGCCAAGCACATAAAACACACAGAACAAACACATACAAAACGTACTGCAGTGATATTCAGTGACATTGTGCATTACCGGCATTTGGGTGCAGCTCAGTGCAAAGTTCATTTTCACGTTCCATAGCTGTATATGTAAACAAAATCGGTCTTATAACTGAGTGAAAGATCCCCGCCCAGAAACGGTGTTATTGCGCGTGTATTAGTGCAAGCGCAGTGCAAAGCCCTCAGAAGTTGAGGCAAAGACAGAACGAAAATCGAAACCGTTTGTTTGTCGTCGCTTGGCTGTTTCGGCTAGCCTGCGCATATAGGGTGTTATATCGTTCCCCTCGGAAAACTTCTTATAGCCCTAATCTTGTGGCGTTAAAAAATGGCGGAAAATCATGATATGGTTCATGCTCTGACGGCGGCGCCCAGTGAGGTGGACTTTTACAAAGCCAAAACGAGGTCTATTCAGCGGCAACTCGTGGCGATGAACAAATTCCTAACGGATGAGCCCATCCTTCAGTTTGACGAAGCTGACCTGCGTGCGCGATTAAAGCACCACGAAACAATGTACTCCGAGTTCAACGCTGCACAGAGCAGCTTGGAAAGGCTAGATCTCACGGTGCTCGACAGTGACGCGCGGTCCGAGTTCGCGAACGTGTACATGAAAATCGATGCAAAACTAAATCACGAGCTAGCAGCACTGGAGAAGGTGATCAGTGCAAACTCAACCACCATGCCTCATCATTTCGCTGGAGAAGTTTCGCTCAACGCATCAACTCGGAAGTCGAGGCTGCCGCATCTAGTATTGGCTCGTTTTGGGGGAGACTACGCAGACTGGCCAAACTTCTTCTCGATGTTTAAGACCGTTGTGGACAACGAGCAAGATCTGAGTAATTTGGAAAAGTTCCAGTATCTACGTGCTAGCCTAGACGGGGTAGCACTAGAAACCATACGTTCCATCGATATATCTGATGGGAATTATAAGACTGCTTTGGAACTGCTCACTAATCGTTTCGACAATAAATACCATCATTTTCAGGCTCACGTAAAGGCGATATTTGGGTTACAAGGCGTTGAGATGGGATCTGCGAGGAGTCTTCGGCAACTTAGCGATAAGATCAATGCTCACCTGCGTGCGATTCGGACTTTGGCATCAACTGAGGAAATTTTAGATGGACTTCTCATACACATTGTGACGCATAGGCTGGACACCAGGACCCGGGAAAAATGGGAAGAAGACTTACCGTCCGACAAGCTGCTGACATGGAAAGCCCTTGCTTCGTTTCTGGAGAAGCGATGCAGGATGATGGAGAATCAGAAAGTGATTTGGTAATCGAAACACCAAGCCATCAGGTGGGAGAAACAATACGCAAGCCTAGTCAAATTGTCCTCATTGCATCACCTAATAATGGAAATAAGTCTGGTTGTAGGTTTTGCGACGGAAAGGACCACATCATAACCAATTGCAGCATGTTTCTGAATTTGTCCCCTACTTTGCGCTATAAGGAAGCAAAGAAAATGCATCTCTGCCTCAATTGTTTGCGCAAGGGCCACGGTTTACAGCAGTGTAAGTCTGGAAGCTGCAAGCAGTGTCGTATGAAACACCATACGTTGCTCCATAAGACTCAAAGCCCGGTTCCACCTGCAATCATTGATGCAGACGAGAGCCTCCCGCAATCGCAATCATCGGCCTTGGTTTCATGCTCAGCCTCTCCACCTTACTCTCCACCTATTCCCAATATCTCGAAAGATTACGTGTTGCTGGAACGCTTGTCCCATGTCGGGCAATATTGGATTCCGCATCGCAGCTCAATTTTATAACGTCTCGTGTGGCTGGTCATCTGCAGCTAAAACATCGGCACTCGCCCGTCTCGATATCTGGCATTGGAGAATCGTCTCGAATAAAGCTGTGGAAGTCGTCATGCAGTCTCAGTATGGCAGCTATAGTTCCTCATTCACGGCGGTCATCACTGACTATCAGCCGCACTACGATGTTAATGCTGCAGAATGGGATGTACCGAAGAATATCAATTTAGCTGACCCTTTGTTTTTAAGATCTCAGCGAATCGATATGCTGTTAGGCGCTGGTATATTCTTTGATTTGCTCTATGCTGGGCAGATGCATTTGGCTGAGACGCTGCCATCACTCCAGAACACCAAACTTGGTTGGATTGTCTCTGGAGGGCTGGCTCATACCACCAGCAATCGAGTCGCTCTGGCTACGGCAACAGGAACCCACGCACCAAAGGAAGATGAAGATTCTTTGTCGAATGCTGTAAAGCGCTTTTGGGAGCAGCAGTACGAAACTACGTGTTGTTTTCGATGGATCTGCAAAGACCACATCAGGGCGCTCCCTCAATGACTTACTGCTGACTGGCCCAACGATTCAGCCAAAAATATTCAACACACTGCTTCGTTTTAGGTTCTTCAGAATTGCACTTTGTGGAGATATCTGCAAGATGTATCGCTGTGTTCGGATGTCGCACCCGGATGAATATTTGCAATGCATCCTTTGGCGCGAAAAGCCTACTGATGAAATCAAGATTTACAAGCTAGAGACCGTTACGTATGGAACGTACGACGAGGCTGCGTCATTTCCCATAGGAGCCCAAGTCGTGAGAAGGGATTTCTACGTAGACGATCTCATATCTGGTGGAGACACAATAGAGGAGGTGAATGTGATCCGTCGTCAAGTAAAAGAGATCCTGCATAAAGGACACTTTCCTATACGAAAATGGAGCTCCAATGAGCCCAGAGTGCTTGAAGAGGAGCCTACGGATGACAGGGAAAAACTGTTAAAGTTTCATGATGGAACGGATATAGCGAAAGCGTTAGGTTTGGTATGGGATCCTAGTTCGGATAACCTACTATTCAATTTTTCGCAAATCATGCCAGAAGGCCCGCCCACCAAACGTACTGTCCTGTCTTCTATAGCCAGATTCTACGATCCGCTCGGTTTGATAGCACCTATTCTGTCCAAAGCCAAAATATTCTTACAGAGTTTATGGAAGGAGGATTTAGGATGGGATGATGCACTACCTGAACATTTGTCGGCAGTTTGGTCTGATTTGACATCGCAATTACGCATCGTTCAGAATTTCAAATTTCCACGATTTGTCATGCTGCCGAACTCATCCCTCCAGTTGCACGCATTTTGTGACGCCAGCATGACCGCATATGGAGCTAGCGTTTACATAAGATCGAATATACAAGCGCAAACCGCATCTCGCTTGCTCTGCTCGAAGTCCAAAATAGCGCCTCTAAAAACGCTAACCATACCCAAATTGGAATTGTCCGCGGCGTTGCTCTTGGCTGAGCTCGTCGTAAGTGTGCAACAAAGTCTCTCATCTCCCTGTGATTTCCACTGTTGGTCGGATTCAACTATCGTGTTGTCTTGGATACGTGAAGCCCCATCAAACTTTAACGTCTTTGTTTCCAACAGAATTGCGCAAATCCAGGAGTTGACCAATGACATGGAGTGGCATCACGTCCCAACAGCTCTTAACCCAGCCGATGTCGTATCGAAGGGATGTTCTCCAATAGAGCTCTTAGATTTGAAATTGTGGCTAAATGGACCATCGTACCTTTTATCGGACTCGTCAGGATGGCCTGCTCAGGTTCCGCAAGCTGTTGACCTACCGGAGCGCCGACAGACATCATTGGTTTGAGCAGTTGCAAAGGACCTCTCATGTGACAGCAAGTCCACGAACTCGTTTTTTAAGCTCCAACGTGTCTTTGGATATATTTATCGTTTTATCTCCCTTCGAAGCAAGGAATATGTTCGATCAGGTGCCACGCTCACCGTGCAGGACCTTGCAGGTGGCACTCGTCTTCTAATAAGAAGTGTCCAGCAGGTTCATTTTGCTGAGGAGCTCAACGCACTCAACGCTAGTGCAGCACTTCCTGCCAAGAGCAAGTTGCTTTCTCTGCGCCCGATGCTCGGTGGTGATGGGCTTCTTCGTGTAGGAGGAAGGCTTCAAAACTCAAATATGGACTACGATGCAAAGCACCCAATATTGCTTCCGAAAGGTCATCCGATCACGAAGGCAATTATAACTTTCTATCATGAAAAGTTATTACATGGTGGTCCACAGGTTTTGCTTGCATCGCTTCGTCAGAAATATTGGCCTGTTGGAGGGCGGAAATTGGTGGCAAGCGTCATAAGCAAATGCGTTCGATGTTTTCGGACTAAGCCAATTTTGGCTGAGCACGTGATGGGAGACTTGCCGACGGATCGAGTCCAACCAAACCCCGCATTCCACACAACTGGAATTGATTTTTGCGGTCCGTTCTATCATAAAACTGATGTTCGAAATAGACCACCATGCAAATGCTACATTGCAATATTTGTTTGCTTTTCAACAAAGGCTGCGCATTTGGAGGTCGTCAAGGATCTAACCACAGCCTCATTCATAGCAGCATTGAGACGCTTTATCAGCCTAAGGGGCAAGCCTCGGACCTTGTGGACGGACAACGCAACCAATTTCGTGGGTGCAAGAAATGAACTGCTAGAGCTCAAGGAGTTGTTTAACAGTGAGCCAAACATCTCCTTCATCGCTTCATTTTGCCTTAGCGATGGAATCGACTGGAAGTTTATCCCTCCTCGTTCGCCTCATTTCGGCGGGTTATGGGAAGCAGCTGTCAAGTCGGCAAAATACCACTTCTATCGAGTCGTCGGCGCATCAGTGCTAAACCTTGAAGAGCTTCGCACTCTCGTATATGAGATTTCGGCAATTCTTAACTCTCGACCACTTTATCCAATTTCAGAAGACCCAGACAGTCTAGATGTGCTTACGCCTGCTCACTTTCTAAAGGGCTCGAGCTTCACAACGTTTCCAGAGCCGGACATCACGCATCTCAACGCTGACCGTCTAAGTCGCTGGCAGCAGGTGTCCCAAATGCAACAAAACTTCTGGCGAAAGTGGAGCATGGAGTATCTGTCCATGCTGCAAGAGAGGAGCAAGTGGAGAGATTCTACGGAAAACATAAGGATTGGAAGGGTCGTCCTCTTAAAGGATGAAAACTTGCCACCACTCAAATGGCTTCTCGGCCGTGTCGAGGAGGCCATACCAGGCAAGGATGGAATCGTCAGAGTCGCAATGGTTCGAACAGCGACGGGTCTAATGAAAAGAGCCGTTGGGAAGCTAGCCGTCCTGCCCGTCGACGCTGGAGTTGAAAGCCGTGCTCTTTCAACGGGGGGAGGATGTTCGGAGCAGAACGACAAATAATCATTTTAAAGTAAATGCCATCGAGCATCACTGTTTGGATTTGGTTGCTATTATCTAATACATGTAATATCTCTCTCGTCATAAGCTCCTTCCCCGCTAAAGCTTGCGCTCTCGTTTTGCGTTTTGTCTGATGAGAGCTTTCGGCTGCTGCTGCAGCCGGGCCTCTCTGCTTAGAGTTAGTGCAGCTCCGATCACCAAACACAATTAACATACATTATATTCTAAAATAACCTATCGTGCGATTTTTAATATAAACCTAGGTGATAATTTGATATCTTCCTTTAAACAATACGAGAAAACCAAAAACGCAGAATCATAAAAAATGATCATATCTATCAGAGTATTGAATCTGGATCAGATCGGATTATTAGTATAGCCAGAAAGAACAAATGAACTTTCAGTGGCCTTCCAAGAGCTTACTCATTCCCTCTCTCTCTCGCTCACAGCCGTGTATGTATATGTAGGAAGTAGATTTAGACATGTAGAGAAGACAGATTTAAAAAACTTATGTAAACAAAAATGGAAACAGATAACATCTAATATATAAAAATCTCCGAAAAGCTTCGACTTAATTTTTTTTTTTTTTAGCTTAAATTCAGTTTGTCCCTTTTTTGAACATATAATAAATTGCATAGACCGTAAGTTACATACATATATACTGACTGAGTACCGGGTGTAAAGTAGAGTCGCGGTCTTAGACGCGTTCCCCCTCGTTCTAAATTGAATTCGTGAGAGTTTTTCTCGAAATGCCTACTAAAAATATCAAAATGAATTTGAACTAACGTAAAGAAATATTTAGAAGGAGCTTTAAGCTTTAACGTACTGTTGACATAGCCAAAATTCGTATTGAGTATTAAAAACTCAGATGAACATCGGAGGTACATCCTCGGACGATTTTAAAAGATCAGAGCATTTATTGCAGTCAAACTTTTTCAGCAGCTTTTCCAATAAATACTCTGCGAAATATCGTAATGCATTAACACAAACTGCGGCTTGGACATTTAATTCTGTTCCTTCATCAGTAGATATCTTGCACCATCAACAGTTTTGAACTCTGATGCCGACTTACTTGACCCATTATCTTTTATAATGTTAATCAACGTCGTATCTTCATCGGGAGAACAGTTCCCAGATACTGTTGTTGACGTTACAACTTTCATAGAAAGCATTTTACTAATAATGGCATTGAATTCATTGGATTATTATTAGTAGCACCGCGTGACCTGATTGTTAATATCATACCTTTTATGCAATAAACTTCCTGTGGATATTTGAATTCTTCAAAATATTTTCGCATATCCGACAGGGTCGTACTGACAACATATTCCTTCTGCAATGCACTCCTATATAGGTTTTTATCAAAAAGAACATGAATTTTAAGGCTTTCAAATAACACTAGTCAACACGACATTTGCTCTGTGGCCAAAAATGACTTTTTCTGATAGATTCGGGGATATCCAAATTTTTATGGTTTTTTTTTTTAGGCACAGTTTTTTTTAAAGAATTTTCGAAGTCTGGTATTTTTGTTCATGTTTTGTTTAGAGGTAGTCCTTTCTTTTTTCACATTAATTAAGTATCATATATCTGGTTGCACTTAACTTTTCAGTTCTGTAAAGCTAAGAAATGCAGCTCTGATATTAACCCAGACATTTTGTAGCTGCAGCCTAATGTCTGGAAGATATTAAGCTTTCAAATTTAAATTTAATATTTTTTTGCGGTATTTTTTTTCGGAATTTTTTAATTAAAAAACTCAGGAAAAGTCGAAAAACAAATATTTCGTGACATACATTTTTTGTTTTACATAGACGCATTAATTTGGCGTCGCTTGTAAAAATCTATGTATAAACGGCCAAGTTGCAGCCGTTTGACCAAAACGACTCAAACCTCATTTTACCTGAAAAAATACCGTCCGGTACGTTGCTGGTCCAACTTTCCATAAGTAGCTGAGATATAGGATTTCATGCTTTAAGCAATATAACCATCAGTAATTTTCAGTCTTTTCAGTAAGTTTTAACAAAATGAAGAATTTTTATTAAATTGCTATGTTACTAAAATATTTTTAAGATTAGTGATTAATTGGGTCTTTTACTCTTTTTTACTATTTCTAAAATGGTAACTTGGCTGTCTTCTTTTGTCATAAGCATCCGATTCCCTTATGCGAGTACACACTATTTTATCATTCGAAACACCTTGATACCGTCGTTCCATAGCTTTTAATTGTTGGTGAAATATCTCTACGTTTTCATCACTAACGTGGTAATCACTAAGGTTTGGCAGAAAGAAGTCTAAGTGGCTGTGCAGGAATAGTTCCCATAATTCTTCATTAGGTCTTGAACAATATTAACGTAATCATCACTTTTGCTGTTACCAAGAACATTTTTTGTAACCAGTCGGAATGAGTTCCAGGCTACTTTTTCGTTCGTAGATACAATATTTTCAAATCCATCATCTTATAGTAGTTTTCGAATTTGATTTCCATCAAATACGCCTTCTTTAACTTTTGCCAGCGAAAGACGTAGACAAAAGTTCTTAGGTAACGCATCGACTTACCTTCCTTATCCAGTGCTTTAACAAAATTTTTTATCAGTCCTAGCTTAATGTGCAATGGTGGTAATATAATGTCTTAGACCTTCACAAGAGCTTCATTTTGCACGTTGTAATGTCCCAAAGTATTTTCGTTCCGTTTTTCCCAGCTCTTTCTTGAGTAATGCTCTTTTCTTTCTCGGCTATCCTTCAGGCACAGGAAGCAGGCAGTATTTTGTATAACCGCCTTGCAATCCAATTAACATGGTTACGTCTTTTAAGTCACACGCGACCTTCCACTGGTGTTCTTTATATTTAATATTTTCAAGAAATTATTCATTGTTTGATAGGATTCTTTCATATTAACAGCATGGGCGATGGGATCTTTTCCATTTCAACCTTTAAACTGTCCTTACTGCTTTCAACAAATAACCTCCAATCTTTTGGGTCGTAAGCGTCACCCAGTTGCTTGAAGAGTACGAGAAGAAGAGTACGAAGAGTACATAAAAAAATGCGTGAACCAAATTTCGTGTCTAGAAATGAGTTATATTGACATTTTCCTTCAATAAAAGTGCATTCTTTAAGAAAGATCCAAGAAGTTCAGCTTTTCTTTTAGGAAAATCCAGGATCCTCACCAAATCGTTCAATTTTTCCTGTGAAAGAGGCTTGCAATATATATTATTCTTATATTATTATATTCTCCTGAATGGTCATTACTTGAATCCGCTGTTTCATGGGAAGAAGAAGAAGATATTTCCTCTTTTTTGCGTTTTAGTTGCGGTATTTCCCCTGAAGGAGGAGCAGGAAGAGTAAAGCCTTGACCAGATTGTTTCGGGTAATCCCACTGCATGCTGCTTCCAAATCCAATTTTTCGGAATGAACAAAAGAAACAGTCAGAGCCGTGAATCTCGGCTTTTCTCTACAGCATTGCAGATTCAAACTTAAATTGTTTTCTAAAAAAAATATTTGTAAATAAAACGAGGGGGAACGTTGTGAGCCGTGTTTAAGGCCGCGGCTCTACTTTGTACTCGGTACTCAGTCAGTATTTATGTGAGCTTACGTTTTCTGTAATTTATACAATAAATCTTATATGTCGTTTTGTATCGCAGTTCGCAAAAATAACAAATTGAATTTTGGACAAACAAATTTTGAAATACTCTTGCAACAGTATGATAGGACAGACGGACAGACGAACGGACAGACAGACATAGCTATATCGACTCGGCTATTGATGCTGTTCAAGAATATATGTATATACTTTAGGGGTCGGAAACGCTTCCTTCTGGGTGTTACACACAACCGTTATCACCACAAAATCTGATATACCCCTATACTCTTCGAGTACCGGGTATAAAAATGAGATCCATATACTAAGACATCCATATAATTATATTAGACATTTGAGATGTATACATAAATCGGCAAAAAAATGTTCAGAAAAATTATGTTTATTATCAAACATCCAATATGGATGATTATTTTACAAAAATAAAAAAATTAGACGTCATTTTATTACTAATTTTTTTTTTTTTTAATTTGTTTGAAACTATGTTTGATTTAAAATTAAATATAAAAAAATATTTTGTATGGCAAAATTGATCATTGAAAGTTTTTTATTGATCCAAAAATATAAAAAAAAAATGAATTTTTATATGGGCAAATATGCACCAGAACAAAGTTGAAATTTTACACATTATTGTGAAGCTTCAAGACGTCGCACAGTGGATAAAATAAATACCTTTATCTAACAGAGAATTTCCCAAAGCATTCAAAAATGTTCATAATAATCAGACCTTTAGTTTAGTAGATATAAGCATTCCAAGCTGAAAATTGTTTCAGTCTGCAAACATTTATTAAACTTTTATTGATTTATTGCATCCGTCCGGGCGAGGCCCGAGTGTAATTCTCTTATTTTATAGCTAAACTCATTTTACTATTTCCTTTGCTCTCTTAGAATGATGCTCTCAATTATTATATCCTATTTATCTATACCCGCCCTTCTTATCTATGCTTTCACACGGCGTCGTTAAGCCGACGGCAGCTGCATCTGCTAAAATCAGTTACCGCTTGATATAGTTGGAGCACAGAGCTTTTTTCCCCAATCTATTACTTGGCACGAGAATGTCTCGCATGCCTCTCCAAGTTTATTAACTCGATTTCTTACATACACATTTACATTATTAAAGGCTCTGGCAATTTTCGCCACCCTCATTCTACAAAATTACACACAATAAAAATTATTAACGTATTGCAAATCATTCGTTTTTGAAATAAATTATTATAGTCAACAAAAAAGCTCGTTGTCTCAACAGCATCTTTTAGGTGGAATAAAAACTATGTGGAATAAACTATGTAACGTATAATTCTGTATTTTGTGTTTTTTTAGATATTTTCATTATCACTACCGAATAAAAACCTGGTCTGTTGCAGAGATGTTTTCTCTATATGTTCATTGAATATTCCTTTACCTAAGTTCCCAATCCCATTTTGCGATTTTGTGGCGTTTGGCCTTTAGATCAATTTAAGTGACGGTACCTCGCACGAAAAACGGTCAAAAGGGCTTAAATTAATCTAAAAGGCTGTTCGTTTTTTGATAAACTTGATAAACAATGAAAATTTGGTCGTTCGTAGAACTTTTTTAGATTTTGTTTAGCTAATCTAAACCAATTTTGTAAATACCATTTGAAGTATTTAAAAAAAACGCACTTTTTTTTTTGCAGCTTATGGAAGAGAAAGATGTGATAGTTTACCAACAAGAAATCGAACTATAAGCGACTGCAGCAATCAAATAAACCCTGGATCGAATCATGGGTTCCGATCTAACACGATTTCTGGGAACCGTCCACACTCAACTAACAAACCTAATAATAGTCCACCATTTAACACACCATTACGATGCTCGGAATCTGAAGAATCATCAATTAGTATTGACGAATCCGATGATAACGGAAGTTTTACGCCTTATCGACGAAAGTAAGTAAATTCTGACAGTCGAAATATAAGATACTAGCGAAACCTCGCCTACTTCACTGCGCCAGACACGGTCATATCGTTGCCTTTGAATAGATCAGGTCATATTTTTCAACGTAAAATCAATTAAATATTAAAAACAAATGTTTCTCATTTAAAATTAAATATTTGTAAAGAAGCCACTGGCCGGGGAGATAGAACTCAGGCAGCCAGGGTCCGTCACAAGAAATTTTATAATTCCGAGACGTCGAGACGGGCCAGGTCTATGGGCCTCTTCCCCCTCGCGATCACACTTCCCCTTTTGCTCGGTGGCTCTGCCCCCTAGACTAGCTGTGGTGAGGGCAGCCTACACTGACGGTCGGTCGGTGGCAAGGGAAAGGGAGGTAGGGTCTACCGGGATACCGGTAAGGAACTGGGACTCACCACTGGGTACTTCTTCGCCCCGAAATAATTAGAAAAACGCCGGGCAATTCCTTTCAGGGGTTTTATTCTTCCTTTTCTTTTCCTTTCCTCTTCTTGTCTTCACACTTTCACTTTTCGACTTTGCGCGAGGCCACTAGTTACGGCTATGTCTTCTCATTGACTGTCCCTCTCTTCTCGTCGATCGTCCCGAGGCCTGGCCTTCGGGCGGTGATCGGCTACGCTCTTGGCATGCGCAGTGCGCTGTGTGCCGCTATTCTCCTACTACCTCTCTGGGCAACTCAAATTTTCGCTCCATGCGACTCTTATATTATGCTTAATCCTATGCCTTAATTCTACTTAATATGATACTAACAATAGGAAATAATAACGTAATGATAATAATAAGAAACAATAATGCAATAAGGCCGTCGCTCCTCGCGGGCTTATGTCTCGCGCCCCCGTGGGTCCCTGCCGCTTCATGCGGGCCTCTGGTTCGCACGGGGGCGGGTCGCTGCCGTCGTCCTACGTGCTCCTCGCGGGCTTACGTCTCGCACCCCGTAGGTTCCTGCCGCTCCGTGCGGGCTTCTGGTTCGTACGGGGTGGGTCGCTGCCGCCGTCTTGTATGGCGGGAGCCCCGGGCTCCGGCCTTACACCCCCCCCTTTCAATCTCCTAGCACGACCGTGACAGCGCCGCCTCGCTTCCACGTGACGTGGTACGCCACCCCGTCCTCCAGCAGGGTCGCGCGGCTCCTGACCTGTATCCCCTCATGGCGTCGACGGGTCCTCTCCGCTTCGACCTGGCACAGGATGCGGCCTGGCAGCTCGGCGGGGCCGCCCCGGATGGTGTACCCCTCCGGTGCAGGGACCTTTGCCTGGAACTTGGTCATAGCCACTCCCGTCTCCTCTGGCGGCGCGGCGGTACCCGGCTGGTCCCCGCGCGACCGCATCAGGCGGCGCCTGCCCCTGCAGTCGGCCCACGCGTTCGGGTTCAGGAGTTGGGCACCCCTTCCGGTTCCTGTCGGCGCAGCCGCCAATCGTCGGCACCCGCGGTAGGAGCCCCTCAACGACGGGCGCTGGACCCAGCCGGGTGGAGGGACCCAGCTGGGGGACGGCGAGCGGGCCCTCGAGGTCGCCCTTGGGTTGGCCACTGCGGCGGGGCTCGTCTGCCCGGTCTTCCTTGGAGTGTCTGCTGACGGCTGCCGCTCCGCCTTGCCGTCACCGTCCGCCCGTTCCTCGGTGAATCGCCGCCGGAATAGGGGCCCGTCCTCTTCTCCGCTTGACGCCGCCTCGAACGTACGCACCGTTGCTGTTCCTCGATTCATGGTATTCTGTAAACACAAAGGCATTAGTATGGTTTCTCTGAATCGCCCCGGAGTGGGCGATGGTTGCCACTATGCCTCGTTTGGTCAGGGCGGGTCTAGGGCGGGTCATGCTAAAGGGTCTGATCGCCTCGTCCCCGGCTAGTTTCCCCTACATCTTCTCGGACTGCCCCTTCCGTTTCAGCCGCATAGAACGGCTTTAATTGCGCTATGTTGGCCGTTCTGGTTTTCCGCTCCCCAAACTTACTCAGCCTCACGATGTTGGGGGAGTCGAACCTGATCACCTTGTACGGGCCGTCAAACTTGGGCGCCAGTTTGGCCGCGAATCCCGCAGCTGCGTTGGACAACTGGTGTTGTCGCACCCATACGCTCGCCCCGATGGTTGGTCGCCACTCTCGCCTACGCAGGTTGTAGTGTCGAGCCTGTGTGGTGGCGGCCTTCTGCAGATATCCTCTCACGATCTCGAACACCTCCTTGAGCCGGGTGGCCTTCTCCTTTGGGGTTTGTGGGCTGGTCGCCGACCCCGGGGTGGCCTCCTCGTACAACGCTGCCGGTAGTCTTGGCTCTCGACCTTGAACCAGGAACGCCGGTGAGAACCCCGTCGAGTCGGCTATGCTCGAGTTCACGGCCAACGAGATCTCCGGTAACAGTTCGTCCCACGTACTCTGCTGGTCTCCGATAAATTGCGCTATCATCGTCTTGACGGTGCGGTTCGTCCTCTCGGTCGGGTTCTCCTGTGGGCAGTACGGCGCCGTGTGTTGTACCTCCACCCCCAGCGACGCCAAATATGCCTTGAACATCCGACTGACGAACTGTACCCCGTTGTCGCAGACGAACTTACGGGGAACGCCGAATCGACTCAGGATCCTCTCCCGAAAGGCCCGCTGCAAGTTGGCCGCCGTCGCTCGTCTTAAGGGGACGAGTTCCACCCATTTGCTAAAAGCGTCGTGGAAAACTAGCAGGACATTATTGCCATGTTTGGATCTCGGGAGGGGTCCCACGAAATCTGCACACAACACCGCGAATGGCTCACCAACCTGCCTCGTCAGCATCTGTCCTGCGGGCTTCCTCTGCTCCCCTTTGAACCTCTGGCACTTGTCGCATCCCCGCACATACCTGGCCGCATCCCGGAACATCCCTGGCCAGTAGTATCGTTGGGCCAGCCGTGATATCGTTTTCCGTACCCCTTGATGGCCAGCCGTCGGTGCATCGTGACACTCCTGCATGACCCTCCTCCGTTTACCCGACTCCACGCAGAGCTTCCAAGGGATGTAGTCTTCGTCATCCGGCCTGTGCCCCAGGTGGCGGTACAGCTGGTCATTCTCAATGACGTAATCTGGGAACTTAGAAGGGTCATTAGCGATACACTCCCTCATCCGCGCAGTCCACCGGCAAATGTCTCCCTCTTCCGTGGCCAGGTGCAACTCCTCTAGCGGCTGCCTCGACAACGCGTCGGCTACTACATTCATCTTCCCTCGTCTATAGCGTACGTCGAACTGGTATTGCTGGAGCTCGAGAGCCCATCGCGCGATTCTACCGGAGGGACTTTCAATGGAGTTCAGCCATTTCAAGGCCAGGTGGTCTGTCACGACCTCGAAGTGGTACCCCTCCAGGTAGCATCTCAGCTTCCTGATGGACCATACTATGGCTAAGCACTCCTTTTCTGTCGCGGAGTAATTCTGCTCCGCCGGCAGCAGTTTACGGCTCGCGTACGCTATCACCTTCTCCTGATCGGCGATGTTCTGGGTCAGCACCGCTCCCAGGCCGAAATCACTAGCGTCGGTCTGGAGGGTGAACCTTTCCTCAAAGTCCGGGCACGCCAGGACCGGGGCCGTGGTGAGCTTTTCCTTGAGTAGTTCCAACGCAGCCTGCTGTTCCTGGCCCCAATGCCACTTGACGCCCTTTTTGAGTAGAGTGGACAGCGGCAGTACCAGATCAGCGAAGTTCGGCACGAACCTTCGGTACCAAGATGCCATGCCGATGCACTGCCTCAGCTCCTTAAGGTTAGTCGGGGCATTCAGGTTCCGTATCGCCTCCACTTTCGCTGGGTCCGTCCCGATACCGTCCCCGGTAACCATGTGGCCCAGATATCGCATCTCCTGCCGGAAGAAATCGCACTTCTTGCGATTGACCCTCAAATTAGCGGCTCGCAGGCGCTGGAAGACCTCCTTCAGATTGGCCACGTGTTGCTCTTTGGTTTCCCCGACGACTATGATGTCGTCTAGGTAGGCAAAGGCGCACGGCTCCAATTCCGGCCCGATTACGGTATCCAGCGCCCTCTGAAATGTGGCACTGGCTGAGTGCAGCCCAAAGGGCATAACCCGCCACTGGAACAGGCCTCTTCCCGGCACTGTAAAAGCCGTGCATTCCCTACTATCCGCGGCCATCGGGATTTGCCAGTACCCATTTTTCAGGTCCAGCGTGGATATAAACTTTGCCTTCCGTAGTTTTTCCAGGATGTGGTTTATCCTGGGTGTGGGGTATGCGTCCGGGACAGAGTGTGCGTTGAGCTGCCTGAAATCCACACACATACGCCACTCCCCCGTCTTCTTCCGCACCAAGACTATCGGGGCACTGTGAGGACTTCGTGATGGTTCCACGGCCCCCGTTTCCAACAGCTCATCGACCTGTTTGTCGATCACCCTTTGCATGGCCGGGTTCTTGGGATAGTAGCGCTGCTTCAGCGGCTTGTCGTCCCTCATGATGATCCGGTGCTCTGCGATGTGGGACACGCCCTGAAGTCCCTCAAATGCTTCGAGCTCCGCCTCCAGGAACGCCTGCAGTTCGGGTTCCAAGTCCTCGGGCCACGGACGATCTTTACCCGGGTCATCGTCCCTTTCCTCCATCCACTCGGGTGTCAATACCTCGTCCCCCCTTTCGTTTCCATGGTCCCACCCCGGAGGCTTCTGACGGACCAGCCGTTCCGCCTGGTCTCCTTGCCGCCGCGCCTCTTTCTCCGTCGCCGTACCTTTGGTGTCGGTTGGCGCCTTTCCTGATTCCTCTGGTGGCGTGGGATACATCGTGGAGAGCTGGGCCTCCATTTCCCCGAACTCCGCCTTACCCATTCCCGCCTTTTGCCCGATCGCCTTCCCTCCAGGGGCCGCTGTCGTTCCTATGAGCAGCCTCTGCGACCCGCATTCCACCCGTGTCCCCACTGCGCACAAAAAGTCCATCCCCAGAATCAATGGCTCGACCATCGACGGCATCACCAGGAGTGACAGGCTCACCACTTGCCCCCAAGCCCCGATTTCCGCTCTGAGCGATCGGTTGGTGTCTAGGCAAGAGCCGTCTGCCAGTCTTATGCGCGTCCTCGCGGTCTCCATCTCTACCCCCGCTGCCAACGTTCGGGCACATTCCTCATTCGCGAAACTTCGCGTCGCCCCGGTGTCGAGCGTGGCGGAGATGAGGCGACCCCCAATCTCCACCCTTGCCACGATCCGGCCCCCCTCGACCCTCAATCGGTCTACGCTCCCCGGGCCTGCCTTTATTACGCCTCCACTCGGTCCCGACCGGAGTGGGGCTGGGATCCGTTTCCCAACCCTCCCCTTGGGCAGCACTCTCTGGTCAGCACGTTCCGTTTCCCACAACCTACACAGAAGAGGATCCTAGGATTCGGGCATTCTCGAGCGTAATGGTCGTTCTCGGCGCACCTACGACACGCCCTTCGTGGGTCATAGGGTTGCTCGTCGGCTTGAGTAGTCGCGCGATGAGCCATCTCTGCGTTCCGAGTCATTCCCGGTCCCTCGCGGAACGGGTTCTGCCTTCCCCGCACCCCCCATCTGTCACTCGTTACATTAGGGTGTTCAATCGGCCCCGCCTCAAAGCCAGGGTCTCTCTTCCGTATGTATTCCACCTCGGCCGCCCTCTGAGTGAGCTGGCTGAGATTCGCGTAGTCGCTCGGCCGGATAAACATTTTATACATGGCCGCCATGTTGTCGTATACCCGAGCGAGCCTCTTCTCGGTATCGTACCCCGCCTGGTGCATCAAGGATTGTATCGCGATGGAATACTGTAAGAAGGTCTCGCCTTTCCTTTGCAGGCGGACGCGAATCTCGTCCTCGAGCTTCTCGTAGTACCGCGGGGGCAGAAAACTGTCCAGGAAACCCGCCCTGAAAGTCGCCCACGAACCTCGACGCAGCCCACTGGCCCGCAGCCACAGCGCGGCGGCGTCAACGCAGAGTTCGTTCATCGCACTGGGCATCTCGTCCTCGTCTATCCTGTGCGAAATCATCCTCTCCTCTACCTCTTCTATGAAAGACAAGGGGTCCGTCAGCCCGTCGAACCGTACTCCCCATTTCCGCACGATCTCGGGGACCAACCTCTGATTCCTGGGCGGCCCCCACTCCCGAGTCCTCGGTTCGTCGGGACCAGCATGACGGTTTCCCCTTTCCGGCACGTTCCCCGTCGTCGCGGGCCTTGCCTCGCCCCTAAAGGAGCTCGGCCACTCGTCTAACTTGGGCACTGGTACTGGTGATCTGTTCGCTTGGAAGGCGGGTAGAACCAGAGAGGAGTACGACGCCGTACGACGCGCGGGTACTCTCAACGATGTCCCTATCTCCAGCCCCGACTGGTGTAGGGGCGTCCCCTTCTGCAGGCCGGACGGTTCCCTTTTCTCCTTAGGGGCCTCTATGTGGATATACCTGGTCATGCCTGGTCCGGCATGACGGTCCCTCCTTTCCGGTATATTTTCCGCCGTCGCGGGCCCTGCCTCGCTCCTAAAGGAGCTCGGCCCCTCGTCTGACGTCATCACCGGTACCTGTGATTTGTCCCCTGGGAAGGCGGGTAGAACCAGGGAGGAGCGTGACGCCGTACGACGCGTGGGTACGCTTAAGAGTTCTCCTATCTCCAGTTTCGACTGGTGTAGCGGCGTCCTCTTCCACAGACCGGACGGTCCCCCTTCCTTCTCATCGGCCTCTATTCTAATGTACTGGGCTCCCAACTTGGCTATCAAGTCCCATTTCTCGGCCGTGTGGCGCCCCTGGGATATGCAGCGGGCCACCCGTTTCCGCAGCTCGTCCACCTTCCCCGCACAATCTAGGTCCAACTCCAGGGCCCCGGTACACCCACCCCACACCAATGCCTGGATTCGGAGTTCGTTCCTCGGTTAGCGGGTGTGGACCCACGGCTCGCCCATCCCCTTCCATTTTTGTCTGAACACTGTCCAAATTTCCCTTCCCAATAAATTTTGTCGCTCGCGCAACCGAATCGTCCCACTGTGTGGGCCCTGCACGCACACGGCAAAGTCCACTAACACCCACACGATTTTCCGTCGATCGGATCTGCCTGCAGCTGTGCGCCGGTACCGTACGTTTTTCGGGTCCGCTTTACTCCCTCGCTCCGTTTAGCTAACTGTGCACCGTCGGTCACTCACCCGTCAGCCGCGGTGTAGAGACCGAATCAACCCCCGTCGAGCAACTCCGTTATGCTCATCAACCGTCTCTCTCACTCGACGCTGAGCCGACGCCAAATATACGAGACCCACCGGGGGAGGGGAACCTAAACGGGGGGGGGAAACGAAATGCTACCACGGTCGCGTACACAAATCGTTTCGGTCTCGCGATGCTGAAAAGTAATTTATTTGCAATAAATGAAACGGGAGAGGGGTAACATAAACGGGGGGGAATTAGAGCGCTAGCGCTTAGCCTCTACCTCGTCTCTCCACAGCCTCTCTTTCTTGTTCCACGCCTACCGGGCCGCGATGCGCGCGGGTGGAATGGAAGAATGACCGATTGTGACAAATTTTCGGTTCTTTACGCCGACAATTTGACACCCTTTGCCGTCTCGTTGTCCCTGCTCGGGCGCCACTTGTAAAGAAGCCACTGGCCGGGGAGATAGAACTCAGGCAGCCAGGGTCCGTCACAAGAAATTTTATAATTCCGAGACGTCGAGACGGGCCAGGTCTATGGGCCTCTTCCCCCTCGCGATCACACTTCCCCTTTTGCTCGGTGGCTCTGCCCCCTAGACTAGCTGTGGTGAGGGCAGCCTACACTGACGGTCGGTCGGTGGCAAGGGAAAGGGAGGTAGCGTCTACCGGGATACCGGTAAGGAACTGGGACTCACCACTGGGTACTTCTTCGCCCCGAAATAATTAGAAAAACGCCGGGCAATTCCTTTCAGGGGTTTTATTCTTCCTTTTCTTTTCCTTTCCTCTTCTTGTCTTCACACTTTCACTTTTCGACTTTGCGCGAGGCCACTAGTTACGGCTATGTCTTCTCATTGACTGTCCCTCTCTTCTCGTCGATCGTCCCGAGGCCTGGCCTTCGGGCGGTGATCGGCTACGCTCTTGGCATGCGCAGTGCGCTGTGTGCCGCTATTCTCCTACTACCTCTCTGGGCAACTCAAATTTTCGCTCCATGCGACTCTTATATTATGCTTAATCCTATGCCTTAATTCTACTTAATATGGTACTAACAATAGGAAATAATAACGTAATGATAATAATAAGAAACAATAATGCAATAAGGCCGTCGCTCCTCGCGGGCTTATGTCTCGCGCCCCCGTGGGTCCCTGCCGCTTCATGCGGGCCTCTGGTTCGCACGGGGGCGGGTCGCTGCCGTCGTCCTACGTGCTCCTCGCGGGCTTACGTCTCGCACCCCGTAGGTTCCTGCCGCTCCGTGCGGGCTTCTGGTTCGTACGGGGTGGGTCGCTGCCGCCGTCTTGTATGGCGGGAGCCCCGGGCTCCGGCCTTACATATTGTATTCAATTAACTAATATATGTTGGATGGATAGTTATAATGCTGAAAAGATATCCATCTTCACCACGTCAAAACAAAATGGGATACTGTGGGAGAAAAATGTTCATCAGGAATCAGGAATTGGCAGCAAAGAGCCTACTCGATGATAAATCTGTGTCTGAATGCATCTGCGCCTGAATGCTAATTGCATTGGGTAAATGGATATACTCTTCCAAAAGCATTTTAGCTTGGTTCAATTTAATGAAAGTAAGAAACAAATAGTTGTCAGCATTTTGACGTATCATTAAAGTTGTCCAGTATTGCGACGTGAAAGCGGATTGCGCGTTTCCAAGTTTTTATCAACAATCAGGATTGCAACTTCATCTATTTTTAGTGCTTTGAATGTGCGTTCGTGTGTTTCAGCTCTTCATTTATCCGCTCTGATGGCATGCGTTCTAATGAAGTATGTGTTTAACAGACTGACCAATGCATGATGTTCATAAAGCAGTTGCTGTAGATCTTGAAGAATTACTCTCTTCATTGCTGTGTTGATCTCTTGACGCCGATCAAGTTGCTCCTCCATATCTCCCACGAGAGTTGTAATAATTCATGTTGTACATCTTCAAAAGGCGGTAATGATCGAATTCGATGGTGAATCTGGCCTTGAATTTGTAAGTCGAGATCAAAGTCATTATTACTGATTTAAAATGCAAATTTACTCTTCAACATAAATTGCCCAGAACGTTCGCTTCAATCCATGTTCTTCTGGAACTTCCGCTGCAAATAATGTAATTTCAATGCAGCCATGGTATTTTTAAGTGTTCCTTAGAAAATGTCATGACTCTGGTGTTTCGCCTCGAAGCAAGGAATACAATAGCTCTTGTGGCAGAACCAATAATGACAATTTCACTGGGCGTTTCTCCAGCAAACTTCAAAGACCCAAAATGCTCGCAATGTCCATTGGTTCAATGCAAACGAAAGGATGCGAGCTTTATTCAATTGTGCAATCATATAGAAACGCTGCTCGATTCAAAACAACACTTGAAATATTTCTTATCTGCAAATAGCTCTGCGATTTCGCATTTCTAATCTACCCGTTTCACGGTAATGTTCCGTCGCCTAATTGCATTACGGCTCCGTTGTGAAAGATTAGATCATCTTGGTCTCCGCATTTCTGAACCAACTCACACTTTTAAAGCCATGGCTTGCTTTCTGCGTTACACTTTCCACACAAAAAATTTTTAAGTTTACTTATTTTCCGTCATGGTTATTTTCTGAGTATATTTTATATATCACTTAACATAAATAAAAATTAGTTATATTTTCTTACTTTTTTTCACGAATTTTACATTGTTTTTAATAGGTTTTCTGCTATTCCTGATAGACACAAATACAAAAAATTAAAAACCATGAAAATTGGTCCAGCCGTTCTTGAGTTATAAGTGGTCTAACTAGGTTAGGTTAGCTAAAGGCTGCCAGGCTCGCTATGAGCCCCTCACACCTAGGCCGGTTTCGTCCCGTTGTGATACCGCATGGAATTATCCCATCCTCCTGCGCTCATGAAGTTTGCTATCATTCTGGGACATAATGTGGAAATTTCCTAAATGTCTGCTATGAAGGGCGAGCCCAAGTCTTGCAGCTTTCTTCTGCTGAGAGCTGGAAAAAAGCAGAACGGGTGCTCCACCGTCTGCTCTTCTTCCTCATCTCTACAGATTCGGCAAAAATCATTATATGGGACGCCCAGTCTATTTGCGTGGGTACCTATTAGCCAATGTCCCGTGAGGGAACGTATGACTGCGCTGTAACTTCTTCTGCCGAGCTTGCATATCTCAGAGGTGAGCTTCCTATATATAGTCGGCCATGTTTGCCGAGTTATTCGACATCGTGGTACTGATTGCCACGTGTTGTCTATTAGTCGCTTAAATTGATCTTTTATGATAAGCCTACAAATATCAATTGGTATACGCGTAGTCTCCTTATATTGTATTGTACTGCCAGATCTGGCCAACTCGTCTGCTATGCAGTTGCCTTCGATGTGCCGGTGGCCCGGGACCCATATTAGGCTGAAAGCAAATTGCTGAGCGTGAAGAGATTTGTGGCATTCTGCCACGGTGGCCGAGTTCGACGAAATCGCATTAAGCGATTTGATCGCAGCTTGGCTGTCGCTATATACATTTCCCATGAGTTGCCATGACGGTAACCTCCTGAAGGCAGTTCAGTGCTTCCCTCATTGCAATGACTTCCTCTGGAAGACGCTACAGTGATCTAGAAGCCTAAAGGAGTGCATTATGTGTAACTGTTCGGAGTAGATTCCTCCTCCGACCTTGTTGTCCAGCTTTGATCCATCTGTGACGATGTTAATGGCCCCCTCTGGCCCTGGAGGTCCGTCGCGCCATTCGTCTGTGTGAGGGATGATTATATTGGATTGCTGTGAATTCCCTTGGAATGCAGGTGGCAGCAGATGGCACGCGAATCCCAGGCCGGAACGCAGCCCTCCTCCCACCCAACCGACCGAGAGGTGCTGCCGCATGACGCGCGACTCGTTAGCCGAACCGATCGCGATCATGCATGAAAGATAGATGTTAGACTAATATTCGAGGAAGAATCAGTTTTACACACAGGAATTCCAGTTCTTGTTGAAACTGGACTGTAAAATGTTCCCACGTGAAGTTAGAGTCCACTGCAATCAGAACCCCACCTGCACGTCGAGGCAAACAGTCATTCCTAAAGGTTGTGTACCGACCTGCCAAAACTTCACAACTAAGAATTTTCGGGTTTAACCAGGTCTCGGTACGTAGGATGCAAATGCGACGCTATCCTGGTACAAAGTGCTGAGCTTACTACGCAAGCCGCTAACATTCTGGTAGGTAATTAAAAGAGAGGAATTTAGTTTTTTGGAAGGATGGAGGTAGAACGGGAAGATGAGGTTGGAGCACTAGCCTGATTAGTATTGAGAGTTATTGGGGGCCTATTCTTCTTCTTAGCCTTAAACTCCTTCACCATCGCACTCTCGCTTGCATTAGGGCACGGGCAATTTGGCCCGCCTGCCTTTGATCTGTCTGTTTCGAGCAATCACTTATTGCAGATCTCATATTGAATATCGAATCGCTCTTCAACCGACACTGTCTCGAACCGACTATCGTGTCTTCGTTATGACCCCGTCTTGAATCGAGCTAAGAAAATGTCAGACTCGTCGTGCTCCAGTCGCGTATCCTACTCCAACATTCTCTATAACTTTCTCAAACACACAATAAACTCACATTAATTAATGAATTAATTAAATAACCTATCGTGCGTTATTATTTACAAATAAAGGTTATATATATGATTTCCTCCTCTAAACACCCTAATTGGCATTAAATTAAAGCTTGAACTGTTAAATTAAAAGGTTTCGTTTCCTTTAAACGCGGCTTTGAATAACATAAATGTTTTTTTTTAAGAATAAGATCTATTCGAAGTTCGAGACGTGAGTGCTAGATCAAGAAGCTCAAGTAGGTTTTAGACCAGAGGCCGGCAGCGTCCTATGCCATGTGCATACGAAAAAACCACTGGGCAGCGCAGTCAGCACACACAAAGTTTAAGAACTTCGTCTGGCTTCGGCCCTATGCAGATGGAATCGTTTTTCTGCTCGGCTGCCGCAGCGGCAAAAAAAACCGGTTTCATAATTCTTCACGGCAGCGCCCCGACAGCAGAGACGAATCAGTCTGCGTTCAGAAATCATATGGAGAAGACCACGCTGCGCAACTTCATTATTTTTTCTGCACAAACTAAATCGTACACTGCGAAAAATGTTCAACACAATGGGGGACGAAGCTTTTGCTTTTCAGAAAATATGGATGGCGGGGCTTAATTTGTCAACATATTACAGGTCGATGCGCACTATATTTTGTAGAGAGGCACTATAATATGAGGCATATTTTTTTTTTACTACGCTTGTGTTTTTTCTTCTGATTATTTTTTCTTTTGTTTTGCGCAAAACATTTTCCTTTATATGAATTAATTTCATTCAGTGCAAAGCAAGAAACGTTTTGTCTTCGTGTTCCTTCGGCCCTCCTAATAAGTCAAAAATCAAACGCACTAAAATCATCTGAATGTGTGCGTACCGACCCCTTTTTTAAACCCATGGTTTCTTCAGCAAATCTTCTTCGAATTCATCGAAAAAAATTTACCCACTCTAATATGTGTTTATTTTATTTATTTATTTAGTTACTCGCCAACGGTTAAACCTTAACTGGCTAAACTAACTTATATCTATCTTAAACAATAAACACTAAACAAAGAAAGAAAGAAGGAATAACAAATTAATTCTTCAAAATGAAAAAATCAGAAAGTGACCGTCTGACGGATGCTTTCCCATGGCAAAAGTCGAATCGCATCCCAGCTGGCAGCACATTATACTGACGAAGCATCCTACATAATGGCTCATTATTCCCGTAGTTGGTCCGGTGGAGATCAACAGCGAAAAGTGCATGGTCCCTAAGGCTCCTAGCAGGCGTGTTGAAGCCAATCCTACTAAGCAGGAAAGGGCAATCGATGTTACCCACTAATAGATCGTATAAAAATAGCTGAGCCGCAATGGTTCTTCGATCCTCAAGGGAGGAGAGATGCACGAGGCGCAATCTGCACTCATAGGACGGCAACGGACTGGAAAATTGCAAAGGCTGGAGTGCAAACTTCAAAAACTTCCTTTGCAATCTCTCGACACGCGCAATCTGAACGACCCCCATGGGATTCCAAACCACTGAAGCATACTCAAGACGGGAGCGCACAAGAAATGCATAAAGACTTAGCCTCGTATATGGGTCCTTAAACTGCGATGAATTACGCGTTTCAAAGCCGAACATGGCATAGGCTTTTGGCAAAATGAAATTCAAATGCTCGATAAAAAGAAATTTGGAATCGAACAAGACCCCCAGGTCAAGTGTCTCCGTCTGCTTCAAGAGCGGAAGGCCATCTATCGAGTATGAGGCCTGAACATTGAATACACACTTACTGAAGGACACAAAGTAACATTTGCTTACATTGAGAGGGAGCGAATTAAGTGTGCACCAACGAACGCTGTAGAAGGATACTGTCCCTAAAGTTTTGATGGAACGGAAGATTTTCAGATCATCGGCAAATGCTCAGAAGCCTGAATGCTAAGACATATGTCATTAATGAAGATAGCGAACAGCAACGGACCAAGAGCACTTCCCTGTGGAAGGCCGGAAGTAGCCAGATATGGGTCCGATTGCTTTCCATTTACCATCACAACATACTCTCGCCGCTCAAGATATGATGAAAACCGACTGAGCAGGCAGGAATGAATACTAAAGCACAGTGGGAGACTTTATTAAAAGCCTTAGCAAAGTCAACGTCCACTTGGGTGTGCATTTCAAAAGCATGTGTGAAAAAATTACTGAAGGCGATCAGATAGGTTGTCGTTGGTTGTCTACCCGGCATAAAACCATGCTTGGCGATTTGTCTGTAATTGTACCTTTCTTAAAAACGGGCGTAATCGTGGCTTTTTTCTACTTATCAATAAACCGACCCGTTCGCAGAGAATTTGTGAAAAGAATTTTAAGAGGATCACAAAATGCAAAATTGCAGCTGCGAAGCAGGATGACAGAAATTCCATCTCCGTCAGGTTTACTAGAATCATCAAGGTCGGAAATTGCTTCTAAAATGTCCGCTTCCGATACATCAAGATACCCAATATTGACCACCGAAGGGATGGTGTCTAAGACAACCGAGTCATGCCAAACTGCACACGGCTCTAAATTTCATAGCCTTTCATAGGCCAGTATGGCCCTTAGTTATCCGGATGGGGTGCATGAACCTTTACGGGGGTGGTGTCGAGGTTTGGAAGTCCTCGAGAATCGAGGTATTCTTCGCGAAAGCGAGGAGTTCCCTTGGCGTCTTCCTGGAGGCGTATTCCATTGATGCCAGCACCGGTGCGCCTAGGTGTCTACTCCTTGCCCGTGAGAGAACCGGACAGTTACATATGAGATGTTCCAGGGTTTCAATAGCCTCGGGTTCGTCGCATTTCCTGCAGCTGTCTGTACTGGTGATGCCCAGCTTGGCTGCATGCGCCGCAGACAGACAGTGACCTGTGAGTATTCCCACTAGCAGTCTGCAGTCCTTCCGTGGTAGGTGCAGTAGATAGTGACTGAGTTGTCCGTTGCGCTCCTTGCACATGGTTCTCGAGATTCTGCAGGTGGTGGTACTTCTCCACCTGCTTTCGGTCTGCACTCCGGCCTGTTTCTCCAAGTCGTTTTTTTAGCGTCCTTAGGGAGACAGGCACGTCTTCGATTCTATCGTTTGCCAGCCCGATGCCCTTCTTTGCCAGAACGTCCGCCGCTTCGTTCCCTTCGATGACCTGGTGACTGGGAACCCAATAGATCCGCACTGACTTGGTCGTGCTTAGTGTGTCTAGTGCCTCCCTGCTTGCCAGGAAATTTCTGGAACTAACCGCGGACGACTGCAGCTTTCTTGATAGCGAAGACTTCTGCCTGGAATATGCTGCATCGGTCTGGTAGCCTATATGACACCCTTATTTCGGGGTTTGTACAATATAAGCCCGCTCCTACTCCTCCGTCCACCTTGGAGCCGTCAGTATATATGTTGAGGTGTTGAGTATGGTCCCGTCCTTTTTCTAGTTTTCGGGTCCCAAAAATGTGTTGGTTTTGACCTCTAGGCAAGTTTGGGGGGTCATGTAATCAGTAGAACTGATCATGCCCCTTCCGATTGAACTGTGCCCAAATCCTTGTGGCGACATATTACCTGATGCAAATAGGCGCTGCGCTGCCTTTCCTGCAGTCAGACGAGCGTGGATGTCCAGGGGATCAATTCCTAGTATGATTTCGAGTGCTATTGTTGGGGTTGATCTCAGCGCCCCTGTAATGCAGAGCAGGGCCTGTCGCTGAGTTCTTTCCATAAGCTTCTGTTATGTTTTCTTCTCGGTGGCTTTCCACCACACTAGGATTCCATACAGCAGAGTTGGTGGCACAACCGAGATTTGGATCGCAATGGTGGCCTTCTTCACCCTTTCCATTACATTGGGTTTCCATGCTAGTTTGCTTTCCAGTACAGTGCCGAGGAATTTGACCTGTGTTTTTGAGGTTAGCCTTGTTCGGTTGATTTTTGGGGGGGTCCATGTCGGCACCTTGTACCTCTTTGTAAAGAGGATGAGGTCCGTCTTGTCCGCGTTGATACTCAGGACTCAGTATCCATCCGCCCACTCACATATCTCCCTGAGTGCTCGTTCCATTATGGAGCTGAAGGTCGATGGACAGATGCCCGTAATAATTATGCTTATGTCATCCGCATAGGCTATTATTTTAGGGGCCTTCCTCTCGAATCTCTTGATAAGGTCGTCGACCACCAGATTCCACAGGAGGTTTGACAAGACTCCTTGAGGTGTGCCTCTGTGTGCTCCCTTTACCTTGGAAGCGGTGACCCACTCTGATTACACCCGTCTACAACTGAGGAGGTTCTTTATCCATCGGTTGATTGCTGCATTATTGCGTTCGTAGCCACGTTATTAAATGCTCCAGATATATCTACGAATACTCCTAGTGCATATTTTTTGTTATTGAGAGCTTTCTCGACGGTAGCTACTAACGAATGTAGTGCTGTCTCCACCGATTTGCCTTTTGTGGAAGCATGTTGGCTAGTAGACATCAGCCCTCCTACCTCCTTCCTGATGTGTAGTAGCTTCCAGCAGCTTTTCCAGTGTTTTTAGTAGATAGGAGGTGAGGCTTATCGGTCTGTAATCCTTGGGACTAACATGGCTGCACTTTCCTGCCTTTGGGAGACAACTCTAGAGATCCTCCATTGGATTGGGATATAGCCTGTACTAAGACATGCCGAGTATATTGCGGAAAGCCATGGGGTGGTCGCCTCTTTGGTCATCTGCAGCATGGCTGGGAATATTCCCTCCAGTCCAGGTGCTTTTATGCCCGTAAAAGAATCTATGATCCAGCACCATCGAAGGTGGGCATGGGAGTTGTGGGGTCCTCTTCCATCCGCGTAAAGAGCTCATCGACCAGCCGCGCGTGAACCGTCTTTCACTGCGCCGCCGTCATCTTCCCGTTTTCGTCACTCCGGTCGATGAGCGCTACGATCATATGTCTTTTGGATACGTCACTGACCTTCGACTTCGGGAAATTCTTCAATAGAGGCTTGGCCATTTTGGGTGGGGGTGCTGCGCCCTTGGGCCCGTGTTGCCGCTTGCTCTCTGGAGTGTCCTTAGCGGCACTCTCGACCGAGCATTGCCTCTTGTTGGCCAGAATCTCCTCCACCTTGTTGGCATTCTTGCCGGTTGACGCCCTCATATGGGGCATTTGAGAGTAGTGCAATCTGCCCTCTCCCACATGCTGCTCGGCCCAGGCTAGCTTGGCTTTCTCCTCCTGGGAGATGTCCGTTTTGCTCTTAAGCCGGCTTAGTGTCTTGAGGGCCGCCTTGTACTTTTTTGGCCTTCATCCCCTCCCTGGAACGCTTTGGCCCTTCCCTGCGCAGGTTCCGGCGAGCGGAGAAGGCTTTCTTCCTCCGTCTTGCTGATTGATAACACGCTCTCCAGATCCGTGTCTATATCGACAACGGCATCCGTGCGGCTCAGCTTGGAGTGATTGAATGTGGTGTTGCCGGTAGCTTTGCAGCTGACTTGGCCTGCTCCCGCCACGTCAGAGGTGTGACAGCTGGCGACACGCAGAGAGGATTGCTCCTCCCCGTGCGTGCCGGTGGTAGCATTCACGCTTCCCACCGACGTTTGGGCTGAAATCCCATCCCGTGTTTGATCTCCTTCGCCTTCCATGTGGCCCGAAGGTCCATAGTGGTTAATGTTTTTCGGGGGGACCACCCCCTAGCGTTTTAGGCCTATCCGCAAGGCACCTCTAGCCATGGCCCTGACCCTGCGCTCCTGACTCAAGGTCGAGGAGACACCTGGCCATTGCCTTAACTAGACACTGCATTGCCTCGGACGGAGCAATCGGAAGTGCATTACCCTCGTCCGGGATAATGCAGTGCCCATTGCCCAGCCGGCACCCTCGTGGAGGGTTCAGCTAGAGGATTTTCGCCAGCCCGTGTAGGGGACCGTATAGAATTTTAAGAGTTTTAAACAATGACAGGTATGTAGTCCGAGATATAGAAGGATTTCAACTAACCCAAATCCCCTATTCAGGAATATGGGCTGTTACAATATTAAACCATGTATCTGTGATAGTAATTTAAACAATGAATTAGATAACGAAAATATAAACTAAGAATCAGAAAGCGATGATAATAATAATGATAAAGAAATACCTGGTCCAAAAAACGATATGATATCAAGCGAAAATAATAAAAAAAAAACAATGAAAAGAGATGCGAAAAAAATTATTGAGAGTAACATTGTAACAAGAGGCATGGTCAAGAGAATCTGGAAATCCTCAACGTCAGCATAGGCCGAGTTTTAGCAGTACTATCCCTAATACCATTGTATATATTCCTAATCCCACTGTAATTACTTTATAGTTTTATAGTTCTTAAGCCCACTGTGCTGTACTCTCAGTACGAACACACATATATATATATGCTCTCCTTGCAGAGAGCGGATAGAATAAGAAGAGAGAAAGAGAGGAGAATAACATTGAGAGTGAGATCAGTTTTTGATCAAGCGAGGAACAATACAGACGTGACATGGATGGTCTTGACAATAACAGTTATACTTTGGTTGGACTAAAAACTTGGTGTGCTCGCTTTAATCTACCCGCAAAAGGCACCAAGGCTTCGTTAATCGCAACATTCCGGCTAATAAGCGTGGATCTGGACAACCAAGGCGCCGTCCCAAAGCCGTTAAAATATGATATAATCAACAGCGCCATAAAAGAAGTTGGCGATCGCTCTGGGGAGTTCGACGTCGGCACTCTACCCATCACTTCGGGCAACAGTGTATCAGACAAGGACAGTTATACTGACCTGATTTTGACGCACACAACGAAACGCTGCGGAAAGAGGAATCGCCGATGAAAGTGGTGATCCAGAGCACCAAAAACATGTCGTTGAAGTTCAAATAGGACAACGAGGAAAACAACGAAAAGAACAACAAAGAAGAATTAGAAACAATAGAAAAAATTGGCAGCTCCAGCCCTTTATCGATAGATCGTTCAGAAGTGACAATTTTTGCAACACTGGAGCAAACCATCGATAAACTGCAACGTGCAACTGCAACAGCTGCGCAACAAGTCAGCTGATCCATTCAACATAATAAAAGAATGCGTTCCTGAATTTAACGGAGAAGGAGACATTGAGAATTGTTTGACTTGCATAAAAAGCGTACAAGGCATGACGTTGACACGATGCGCTCACTCATTTGCGCGTGCATTAAATGTAAAGCCAGCACTTGGTTCTTCATGAACTATTCACCCCTTTCGTCTGGCAACGATGAAATTCTAATGCAGCTTCGTATAATGTTTGGAAACAAGGACAACATTTTTGAGACTCGTCGCAAGTTTGAACAACGAAAATGGCAACACGATGAAAAGTTTGTAGTTGCGAATAGTTTCTACTTGCCAAAGCCCTTAACATGAGCGAGGCAGAGACCATACAATATCTTATTGATGGAATCTCAGATACAATTCTTGCCTCTTTGGTTTCTATAGATTTTATAGTCTCTGAGATCTAGGCGCTCATAAAGACGGACAGACAGACATGACTTTTTCGACTCGGCTATTGATGCTGAACAAGAATATATATACTTTATGGATATACACGCATCCACTATCACCGCAAATCGAATATACCCCTATACCGGGTATAATAATAGAAGAAATTTAAAGCCAGAAATACTTATAAAAAAACAAGAAAACGTAGACGTCAACGTAAAAAGCGCGTCAAACGAATTTTAAAACGAAATGCTTTCTATCAACGTGGTGCAAGACTGCGACATTATTGTACAAAGTAGAAGAAGGAATAAACTATAAAGTCAAAGAACAATATTTGCCAGCCAACAGATCTATAGAACCCAAAATAAAAACTGAAATGAAGATTGCTGTGTGGAATGAGAAATAATTGTACACCGAGCAGTTTATCATTTAAGGAGAAAGAAGAGGTACAAGAGTTATAGACGAAAACTTGGAGTTAGGTTAAATTCGTCCCAGTGAATCAGAATCTGTCTCAATAATATAATTGATTAAAAAAAGATTGGTGAGCTGAGATTATGCGCAGATTACACTACTTATCAAAATAAAACTTTTTTTTCCCGATGTGACCTAAAATTAATTTTAATAATAGATTTGGGGATTTAAAAATTGTTAAGCAATTATGGTTTTTTTTACGGCGTATTTTTTTTAACATCTGGTTGTATTGATCTTTGCAAAGCTTATTAATGCAGCTAAAAATCGGGCTCAAGCTATAAAGATAGCTGACCGTCTCGAAGATATTAGGCTTTCAAATTCAAATTTGATCATTTTTTGTTTTGTTTTTTTTCGAATTATTGACTTTGAAAACTTAGGAAAAGTCGAAAAAAAAATATTTGTTGGGCTGAATTTTTAGTTTTAGATAGGTACATTAATTGGGAGCTGTACCATCCCAGAAAACCATAATTGCTTAAAAATTTTTAAATCCCCAAATCTATCAGAAAGTCATTTTTAGCCACAGCGGAAATGTCTTGTTGACTAGTGTTATCGACGCCTGAACAAACTTACTATGAAAGACAGGTGTCCAATCCCTCTGTAGATTATCTTTTAGAAAAATGAGCAAACAAGATGTTCTTTTCCAAACTAGATCTAAGGAATGGTTTTCATGATGTATTCATGCATGAGGATTCCATCAAATATGCCTCGTTTTCAACGCCCCTAGGACAATTAGTATACACCAGAATGCCATTCGGTCTGAAAAATGCATCTCGCACACTTCAAAGATATACAAATAAGAATTTTACGGATATAATATTAACTCTTTTTACACTGGTGCGCATCATTGCATTTTTCCGTTAAATGGAACATGCGACAATGATGCCCATAAGAGCCCTGTGGATAGAAGAAGACAATGCGGCGCATCATTGGAAAGTGTTGCCGAATTCGGTTTCGTATTTTTTAGAAAATACTGAATTTATTTGCGGTATCGACGGGGTATCGAGAGCAAACATCTGTTTTAGTCAGACAGTAACCGCCAAACCATTCCTAAACATTAAAATGAGTCTCATAACAAACAACAAAATGTTTACACAACAACTTACAAGGGTCCACAAAGATCTTTTGGGACGATCTGATTCCAACTTTAAAAGTGCCAATTGAAAATTAAAAAGTCGGCAGCACGCAATTTTTGTTTGATGGAGGCAACGATAGCTTTAAATACATCGGACACCTTCTTAACAAGCATCATCAACGATTGGGTGCTCGTATTGAAACTCCCAAATGCACCGTTTTCCACATTTAAAAATAAATCACTCATTATTTTGATAATTTCTTTAAAATTCAATAAAAAAGCTATTCCTTTCTTTTTCTTAGTCACTGCGTTTGTTTACATTAGCAGGCCGAGCAGCTGACATAATGATGCGGCTTAAACAGGGCGACACTTGCGCCGTATTTTAACAGGGATGTCCTGGTTGGGATCGTCTGTGAGGAAGGTGATCAGAGCTAAGGTCGTGGCAGGAAAAAGTCCAGGCAGGAAGGCGTTTATCGGGGGTTAGAAGAGAAGTAGGTGGGGCTTTCTGTCGCAAGTACTTGGGCTGTGCAGTTACTCAGGTTATCATGCAGCGCCGCTCTACTTCGTTTTGCGTTGAAGTCGCCATCTCCACGCTGGTCAAAAATTCTTCCTCATCGAATGCATTTATTTGGTTTTCCCCACCATCAATTTTTGCAACAACATTTGTTGCTGTTGAACCAAAGTCGAAACAATAATTAAACTTTCCATATTTGTCGGATAGGTCAGTTTTTGTTGACGAGCTCGTCGAGATATTTTGACAAATAAGCACTCATTGCAAAGGTTATATGTATATCTGGCAACATTTTGACAATAATGATTTTATGTTTGGCTAAATATTTTTCAAGCTGAATCAAATAAGGCGAAGGAACTTTTTTTCGATGTTTTTTAAATCTGGGGGTACGATAGATCACTACATTCGAGGTTAAACAAAACAATGTACACGCCCAGAAAATCAGCGGTTCAACTTTTATTTGAAATGAATCTTCAAATAAAAGTTGAACCGCTGATTTTCTTCAAAATTATGAATCCGCGGAAGGAAATGTTGAGCAGCAGCTGCGCCTGGTTTTGTAGCTGCGAATGACTTCTTCGGTGGGTTCTTGGTCACCATTCAATGTAACAGCCGCTTGGTACGCATTTGATGAACCACCTTCTTGATGGGCATTCGATGAACCAGGCTCTTAATGGGCAATCGATGGACCAGCCTCTTGATGTGCTTCTTCCTCGTACGGACAATCATTTCTAAATGTCGGCATAAATTCATCTTGTGGAAAAACATCAAAGCTTTAAATGCCAATTGATCTGAGTTCAGAGACGATATTCATACTCGAAGCACCTTTCAACAACGGCTCAGCAACCAGCTCACCTATTAGATCGATGGTAATGGGAACACTAGTATAATTTAGCATACACGCCTTGCACGAATGGTCAAAATACGTTTGAGCGGTCCAAATACTACTCTATTGTTTTAGATGTCCTCTTCACTTCGTTTTGGCAAAAAATTACGCTCCTTCTCCTGTCTAAATAGTTCAAATTTACATTATAGTAGTGACCTATAGTGGCCCCAACCGGCTGACCTATTGTGCCCCCAAGCGTATGTTTCATGTTGATGTCCGTATTTTTTTCAAAACCAAAAATATTGAATAACCAACATAAAAATTCGGTTTAGCATTAATTTTTACATAAGAAAAAACTCACTTGACAATTTTTTGCATTGATTAAATGCGCTTTAATGAGGACGAAAAACAATTCGTTTTCACAGAAAAACATACGAAAAAATAAACTACGCTGTAACTAGTAAAGCTGATCCAATTTGACAGCCGAAATGACAGTTGGCAATGATGTTCTCTACCATGTATCTAATTTGCGCAAAACTAGCCACCTGTACAATAACATAGCAAAGATAATGACTCCGGCGGCTTCAACGATTGTTGGCTTGGAGACCAAATTCGCCTCTGAGTCCGCGCCTGACGCGTTTGCTCTTAGTAGTCTCATTTGAGGAATCATTTGAGAACGAACGCGTCGGGTCTGGATAGAGTGGAGGACTCGTGCTTGGAGCTAAGAGTCAAAGGCTCCAATCCTTAGAACCAATGGTGTCACATTTGAGGATCACACTGAGGGTGGTGGGCGAAATCGAGAAGGCAGAGTCGTTGTCACGGGCCTCCTGTATGAATATATGAATACATACACTCCCCGAAATTTCATATTTCAAATTCATAATTGCATGAAAAATAGTGAATAGAGATAACGGTACCTTGTATTTTTCATCCACTTTTGTTATTCTTATTCGTAGTCAATTTTAAGTTTCAGAAATGCTTTTACCGTTAGATTTCAGATTGTTTTCGCAGAATTGTCTGCTTAGTTGCAACTTTCGATGCGAAAAACTTGCTTGCAAAAAACTGTCCGTTTTGGAACTATATATTTATACTAGGGGGCAAGCCCCTAGCTCCCTCGCTTCACCCGTTCGCCCCCCGCTGCCAACCCGGTACTCGAAGAGTATAAGGGTACATTCGGTTTGTGAGCGCCTAGATCTCAGAGACTATAAAAGCTAGAGCAACCGAATTTTGTATCCAGACTCCTGTGATATCACACTGTTACAAGTGTATTTCAAAATTTCGCCCCGCCCACTCAAAAGACGACAATCTGTGGCATGCACAGTTTTAAAGATACGAGGAATCTAAAAACGCAGAATAATAGAGAATGGCCATATCTATAAGAGTGTTGAATCTGGATCAGATCGGATCATCAGTATAGCCAGAAGGAACAAATGAAATTTCAGTGTCCTTCCAAGCGCAGACTCATTCCCTCTTTCTCCCGCACACAGCCGTGTATGTATATGTAGGAGGGTAGATAAAGACATGTAGAAAAGACAGATGTAAAAAACGTATGTAAGCAAAAATGGAAAAATGGAAACATCTAATAGATAAAAATCTCCGAAAAGGTTCGACTTAATTTTTTTTTTCTTTTTTGGCTAAAATTAATTTTTCCTTTTTGCGAACATGTATTAAATTACAACAAGCTCACATAAATATATACTGACTGAGTACCGGGTATAAAGTAGAGCCACAACGTTCCCCCTCGTTTTGTTTTATACTCTGCCTGCTTCCCACCTTCGGCAAGATATATGAGTGATGCATACTAAGAAGAGCACTGGGCACCCAACAGATCAAGCAGGCCATTCCAAAATTCCAATTTGGTTTTCGACGGAACCCCTGAGCAACTTCACCGAGTGGTTTAACACGTAATCCAAGGCTTACACCAGAAACAGTACGTTGTGGCAGCGTATCTGGACATATCTGGCACATGAAATGATTTCATGAAATGGGCCTAGCATAAACACAGTAATATTTAAGTCAATAAAAGTTTTACGACTCGTGTCAAATCTTAAACTGAAACTTAATTCTGAACCTAACCGAAACATAGCCGGCGAGCCGGCTGCGCATAAACAGGAAATGCTGACCATGCAACATGCGCCAGAATCATGCGACCGCTGGCGGCCAATGGGATTAGGGAGCCGCCCGCTACGGTGACATTTGCTGCATCAGCGTTTTGAGTATCAGGCGTGGATGCGATAGGGCGGCACATGATTATTCATATTTCTTATGCGCTACGTTAGGGTGGCACATGAACATTCAAGCTTCATTTCTTATATGTTACCTCTTATGTGTTAACTACTCCCCCCTTAAATCATCTCCGTCCTCGGCGATGCCTATCTCCCTTATGACCTTTTGCAACTTGATTGAGGAGTTTCTCCGACTCCAGCATTGATGCAACAGGACAAGGCCACAGAGCATGAACCAGGTCTTGGGAGACCCACCGGATGTCACGGGGCTTCAAAGTTCTTGTATGACCCGTAGGTTGTGCTCGTGCATCCGTTGTAGTAGTGGTAGGGTTAGGACTTCATCGTGCCCCGCTATTGACAGCAAAGGCGAAGCTGCGATGCCTGGAACTTTCCTCAATGCTCTGTTGAGGTTTAAGAACAGGTTGCCGTTGATCACGGCTCTGTCTTCAAACGTGATGAGTTGGGCCCCTCTTGTCGTCATCAGGGGTCCATCGTCAACGCTGATCGTTGCCCGCTGCCCGTTTATGATGACTATGTCGTCCACTACTGTGATAGTTCCAGGTGGCAGTGTTGCGTGCGGCATGACGCTGCGCCGCCGGCGTGTACTTTGCGAGAGCAGGTGTCGTGCGTTGCTCTCTTGCAAAATGTGACGAAGCTCGTTGTGGCGCACTCGGTGACGGCTAGGATCCCGTCACGACATTGTCGTGCATTTGTAGCACGGTGTCGTTATGCGCTACCGGAAACATTAGGACTTTCTTACAGATAATCTTAACCTGGGGGTATTCTACTAAAATATGTACAATGGTGTTGGATTGAAAAATTCTTATATTCGATACTCCCATCAAATTAACTACTGGGACCTCTGTGAGTTGTTCGGTAAAAAAAATGTGTAGATCATTGTGGTCGAAAATTATGGGGTTTATTATATTCGCTTTGGCAAGTGTGATCGTAAGCATGAGATTTTGGATTTCCGAAATTAGCATCCTGTTTCTCGCTAGTAGCGTCTCATACAGGTGCGCGGTGTCCATCAAGTCGCCTTGTTTTTCTTTTAAGATCTTATTAACAGTATTGGCTAGAAGGTTAATCTGTTTCTGTGCCTCTGTGTTGATTACTACCTGTCTATTGTTTGATTCTATTAGCTGTGTTTCTGTTATTCTTATTCTTTCGATGTCCGACGCGACGGGGGTACCTGCTACGACCTTTAGGGCTGTCCCCAGGAAGTCTGTCATTAAAGCGGACAACAGATTTTTTGCATGTTCTATGTCTACCGCTAATAGTTTTCGCATATACGAATGCGGGAACAACTCGAACATTTTAACGGTGTCATCTATAATGCTCGTGAATTCGGTCAGATTAGTTGAGTGCCTCAAGTAGTTACGGTGTTCCCATACCAACACATCCCCATCCAGTACAGGGATATAGTTTAGTTTTATGAAGTTTCACCGCAGAGGCTGGCTAGCTTCTTCCAGAACTATTTGGTTTCTGAAACAGTTGAGGGGCTTATCCCAGGTTTCCACTGTGTAAGACAGAGAGAGCTCGCTGTGGAAGCATCGGACTGAGGCTCTTCTTGTAGGTTATTCATGTTTTGTCGGGACAGGGCGTCGGCCACGAAGTTTTCCTTACCCGGTTTATAGAACACCTTAGCGTTATTTTCCTCTATAAAGGCTTTCCACTGTTTGATTTTGGCATTAGTGTTCCCATCGGACACAGCAAATGTTAAGGGCTGGTGATCGGTGAAGATTCTTACTTGCTTGGTACCGTATAAGTAATTTTGTAACTTCCCTATAGGCCATACAATTGCCAACAACTCCCTTTCGTTTGTGGCGTAGTTTGATTCGCAATCTTTAAGTGTGCGCGATATCATTGTGATTGGCCTGCCGTTTTGGGACAGGACCTCCCCAATGCCGCTTGCTGAGGCATCGGTAGTTAGATCGAAGGGTAGTTTGAAATCTGGGTAGGTAAGTATGACGTCCTCTGACGCCAAAATGTTTCGCAGACGGTCGAATGGATTGCGTTGCGTTTCGCCGAACTGAACTGCAACTTCCTTGGACATGTGTTTGCTGACTGTGCCATTTTCTCCTTTGAGTAATGCGGTTAAGGGTCTCGCTATTGTCGCGAAATCTCTAACGTAGCTCCTGTAATAGCTCGCCAGCCCGAGGAAGGACCTGAGGCTGAACAGTGTTTTGGGTTCAGTGTATTCCTTTATTGCCCTTACTTTTTCTGTGTCGGTCTTGGCTCCACCCCTGGTAACTATGAAGCCTAAGAACTCTACGCTTTCTTTGTAGAACTTTGTCTTTTCTGGGGCCACTCGCATGTTTGCATCGCAGAGGCGTTCTAGCACAGTGTCGATGTGTTTAACGTGTTCATTTTCGTTTCCGGAAAAAATGATGACATCATCTACATAGACATAACATATTTTCCCAATTTGTTCTCGTAGAACATCGTCGATTGCCCTTTGGAAAATGCTCCCAGCATTTTTTAGTCCAAAGGGTAACCGGCAAAACTAGTATTTCCCTCCGTTAATTGAAAACGAAGTTTTTTTCACGGTCTTATTCCGCCATGTATATCTGGTGGTACCCTGATTTTAGATCTTGGGTAGTAAAAAATCTTGCCTTTCCCAAGTTCGCTAGAATCATGGGTATGCTTGCCATAGGCTCGTTCAGTTTCCTGAAGTCGATTACCAGCCGTTTTTTCCTGTGGCCGTTGGCGTCAGATTTCTTTTTGTCTACAACCCAAATCGGGCTGTTGTATGGCGACCTAGATGGTCTTATTATGCCGTCCTTCAGCAGTTCTTTGACTTCTTTGTTTACGAAGTCTGCTGCGCCCATAGGGTAGGGGTATAATTTCTAGTAGACTGGTTCGTCATTCTCAGTTCGGATGGTGGCGACGACTGAGGTGTTAAAGGGAAGCGCCTCGTTAGAGGTCGAAAAAACTTTAATTCTTTTCAGTATCATCTTTTTAAACCCGGATTTTACCGAGCCTGGGACCACCAGGTCATCGACTTTGTTGAAATTTACATTGTCACTGTCGTGGAACCTAAGTTGTTCAGTTACGTTTCCGTATCTGATTGTTCTGCTGCGCAGGTTCAATGCCGCTCCCGCTCGCGTTAGCAAATCGGAACCTATAATGGCATCAAACGTACTGGGGCGTTAAGCCCGAAAATCTGCATTAGGCACTTGTTTTTTATTTCACTGGAGCCATGTATTGAGCTCACGGTGAAGGGGGTGTCGACCGAAGTTACGTTTTTTAGCTCCTTTACGGGCTTTACGTAATTTTAGCCGCACCAGTGTCGATTAAAATTCGTATTGTTCTGCCTGCCAACTGTCGCTCGACGAACGGCAATTGGGAGCACTCCCTAAAAAATTCAGCAGGTCGTTGCCGCTAGCCGAGTCACTTTCTTGCATATTCTTGTTCCCCTTGGTTAGGGGCCTGCTGTACTATATTATTTACCCGTTGGCGTCTTTGCCCAGATATACGATCTGATCTGGGTTCCTTTCCTGACCTTTACCTTGCCTGGCCTGGGCCCGATGACCCTGTCTATTGCCGTCGCTTGAATGGTTTTTTTTCCTCGATCGCCTTTGCGTACGTAGTGGCAAATGCTATATCTCAATGCTATTTTCGGCCTCGCGAGCTAGGGCGGATGGCAAATCCTTTGGCTGTGCCGGGAGAACTAACGATTTTAGCGGCCTCTTGAGGCCCGCTATGAATGCGTGTAAAGCATCATTCCTAATTTCCTCGTTGAGAATGGTAGCTGCCTCCTCATGACCACTTTGTTAGTGACGAGCGTGAGCTTTCTCTCGACCTCGTCATAATATTCCATTAGATCGGTTTCACCCTGCCTAACCATTTCCAAGTGTTGACGTAACACGCGTAGGGATGTTTTGGCCGCATATGTGCAATCAATTCTAGCTATGATTGCATCAAAATTGAGCACCGTGTTGTGCGATGTGAGCAATGCTCGAGCTGTTCCACAGATTTTATTTTTTATGATGGCCACAGCCTCGTAGTGTGCCTGAATACCAGCGTAGTTTTTGAAAACTTCGTACGCATCTAGAGCAGATTGTCTCCAAGACACATACTCCTCATGATTCCTGTTGAAAGTTGGTACTGATTGCACGATATCTAATTTCACTTCACATTTTATATTATGGTCAATGGTCACTCTCTTATAAGTTTCCACCTGAGGGGCACCTACAGTTAAGGCGCTCACACAATTTCTCACTTTTTCGAGTTCCCTGCCAAATTCTGCACTCAGTCGTCGTTCTGTTCGACGAGGGCGTTGTTGATTGCGCCTTCTACTAACGCTTTTATCATTGCTGGATCCATTTCTAATTGATTCTGTACTGACTGTTTAGTTCTGACTGGGGCCTGGTACAATAAGTCTGGGCTATCTTCACCGTCGTATTCGACCTTGTTTCTATAGTCCCAACTCATGAGCGATCAGCGAAGGGGAAACAAAAATTCTTTCACAAGCTTTATTTTTTCCGAACAATCACTTACATTTTATTTTTTCTTGGGGACGTGGATCCTAAATCCCGTTGGGCGCCAATTATCTTTAAACTATGTTGGTCCGAGCTGCGGTCTCCGTTGCGTAGGCTTCGGCGGCAGCGATCAGGTTCCCGTGGCCGGCTCTGGTAGCGGGGGGCGGTGGCTTGAGGTGGTGTTGGTCCGAGCTGCGGACTCCGTTGCGTTGGCTCCGGCGGCAGTGATCGGATTCCCGTGACCCGCTCTTGTAGCGGGGGGCGGTGGTTGCCGTTCGGCAACTAGGTCTTCTACTGAAGATTATGTTGAGAGGGTGACTGCCCTCACATACATATATACTGACTGAGTACCGGGTATAAAGTAGGCAAAGGCAAAGGCCGCGGCTCACAACGTTCCCTCTCGTTTTTGTTTTATTATCATTTCATTACTTTAAATATTTTTTGACATTCCGCCTTTAGCTAAAATAAATAACCTTAATGGATAGAGAACCACCACGCATAATTGTCCGTGTGAAAAGCATGGTGTGTCTAAGTAAATCCGCAAACGGATATCGTCTGGCCTTGTGACTTATTAATAGTCATAACGAATTATAATCTAATGGGAAATTACGCGTTTGAATTCAATTGGGGCAATAATCCCAACGTTTATTGGAATGCGTGGTAGCAAAACATGTTCTCCTCTGAACTTGCAATTCAAAATGGGTGCTTTGATAACACTACTCGACAAAATTGAACTTTTTATTTCCGCTGTGGCCGAAAATGCCTTATTCTGATAGATTTCGGGATTTAATTTTTTTTTTAAGAATTATGGTTGTTTTTATGGTGTTATTTTTTTTTAAGATTTTTGGAAATTTGGTATTTTTTTCATGTTTTTTCCAGAGACTACCTCTTCTTTTTTTCACATAACTTAAGCATCTTACATTTAGCTGTTTTTTAATTTTGCAGTTCTGAAAACCTGACAAATGCAGCTATAAACCAGACCTCAAAACTTTGCAGCTGCAGCTTGCCGTCTGAAAGCTATTAATCTTTCAAATTTGATAATTTTTTTAGCTATTTTTGCCGAAATTTTGACTTTGAAAACTCAGGAAAAGTCGAAAAAAAATCAGTTTTGGTTTTAAATAGGTACATTAATTAAGCGTCGTTCAAGGTATCGTTTGTAAGAATTAATGGATAAACGGCAAAGGTGTAGCCGTTTGACCAAACCTTCGCATGCCGAATTTTGCGTTAAATTCCGTTAGCCGACATAAAATCGTTTTTTTTTCTTAAAAAAAATACACATAATCATTTTTTGTAACAGTTTTAACGGTAAAATGGCATATGGGATTTTAGAGAATGGGCAAAATTCGACATACGAATTTTTGGTCAAAGGGCTGCACCTTAGCTATTTATTCGTCGATTCTTACAAACGATACCTTAAGCAACGTTTAATTAATGTTCCTATCCGAAACCAAAAATGTTGGCCAAGAAATAATTTTCCTGAGGTTTCAAAGTCAAAATTACGGAAAAAAATACCGCAACAAATTATAAGTTTTGTATTTGAAAGCTTAATAACTTCCAGACGGTAAGCTGCAGCTACACAGTGTTTGGGTCTTATTTATAGCTGAATTTATCAGCACTACCTCTAAAAAAACATTAAAAAAATACCAGATCTTAAAAAATTCTTTAAAAAAAACTACATTATGAAATAAAACCATAATTCTTTAATAATGTTCAAATCCCGATATCTATCAGAAAAGTCATTTTTGGCCACAGCGGAATATCGTGTTGACTAGTGTAATATTTTTCATAAATATAGTTACCAATTTCACCGGTTTTACCGTTCTGCACAAATTTTATTTTATTTTGTCGTATGGAGTCCAGTCGATCACTCTCTATCTTTGCGTATATGTCAACAATTAATTCTTGGAACAGCTCACGACACCGTTGTCTTATGTTATCCTGACCGCGTCGATACGCATAAAAATCCATCGAACTGACTTTCTTGTTTGATTCGACTCATGCTGCGCCATCTCGCTGTTTAATATTTGAAGTGTTAAGTGTTTGTTTGGCATTGGCAGCAATGAGCCTACTTTGTGGTACACTTGTCCTTTGATTTGAAATTTGGAATTGTATTGTTGGCTTTCTGTTGCTCCGAACGATGTAATTTTGAAGCATTAAATGAATTTGCGAATGGACTTCGGGAAGATGTTTAAATCTGGATTCGTGTTGATGAGCAAGCTATGGAAGTGCCTCAATATCAGGTAGTTGCACTTGTCCTGATGCGCAACACATACCATTTGTTTCGTGTTTATATTTGAGCGCGTGACAGTGGGCACATTGTTTGTCCATATGATGTGCGGTATATTTAATATCTGGCTCATGTGCGAATGCGATACGAAGAAACGAAGCGGATGTAAATACTCTATATACTTGTCGGCACTGTCGCTCATTATTTCTGATATTGTCAATTATGTAGCGGCGCCAACGTCTCCGTTCCAATTTTCTTTATTTCCTTCATTTTGTACCACTTGTGATTGAAATCCACGCAATTGCGACATGCCCTCACGCACATTTTCGTTATCTTCTTCGATTCGTTCTTCTGTTCTTCCAGCTTTACTTATTTTCCAGACAGTCTATCTATCCCTTGCGCCTTTCTGGCCTTATTAAAAAAATTGAACGAATTCACAAATAACACACAGACAAATATTAGACTGAGATTATTATTATTTTTTTTTAATCGCCTATACAACAAAAAATGTATAAACGTTAATAGGTTGTTATATGAAGATGAAAATACTTTACCACCTAATCGCAGACCTCCTTAATATACAACAAAAATTTCATAAGAATAGGTCGAGCCGTTTAGGAGGAGCTCAAACACAAACACCGTGAAAGGAGATTTTTATATGTATAGATATGTAATGTTTTTATATACATTCATTTTTTCCAGCACTAGGTCTTCCAAAGGTGCTATTCCCGAAGAAAATATTGACGATTTTGCAAGTGCTGAGTTGAGTTCAACCACAGTCAAAAATGGTAATTACAGATACAAATGTGTATATGTCATAATAAACCACTAATTTTATATTTTACGGATTTAGAGAGAGTTGACAACTATATTCCGATGACTCCTATTAAGCCATTGAGTGATACTGTTCATGTAGATGAAATTGGGGCGTCTAATCATATGTTGTTGCAAAGTGCAGGCGCTGAAAAATTACATTTTAATTTTCCTGAGCATTCGTCAGAAAAACTTATTAAAGATTTGGATATAGATTCGGATAATCAGTAAGTATATATTATCATTTTAATAACCTATTCTGTACACATAATAATAACCTTGCAGGGCACAACAACTTTCTTTCTAATGCACATAATAATTAAATTTGGCGCCTATTCACTTCCTTCTTATGTACCTCTCTACAGCTGCTTCGCACCATAAGCTTCACAGCATTGTTCCTTCTTATTTATTTTGAAAAAAAGTATTTATGTCCGGTGCTCAAAGAGTACAGGGTTATATTCAATTCATAGAAATATATACATAAATGCATTTATAATTAGAATCATCACCTAGTCATTATGGCCATGTCTGTCTCACTGACGTCTAAACCTCAGAAACTAGAAGAGTTTGATCAGCTGGACAGCCCTCAGGTGCGGCTAAGCATCTTCTTGGATGCACAAAGCGCCTTCTTCACCCTTTCCCCTACATTGGGTCTCCAAGGCAGTTTTCTATCCAGTAATGTGCCGAGATATTTGACTTGTTTTTTTTGGCATTAGCCATGTTTTTGATTTTCGGGGGATCCCTGCCGGTACCTTGTACCTTTTGGTAGATAGGATGAGGTCGGTCTTGTCCGTGTTGATACTGAGTCCTACTTCGTCCGCCCACGCACATTTCTCCCTGAGTGTAAGTTCCATTATGGAACTGTCAGTCGATGGGCAAACAGCCGTTACTTATTACGGTCGTCTGCATAAGCTCTTATCTTTGTGCCTCTGTGTGCCCCCTTTACCGTGGAAGCGGTGCTCACTGTGATTGCACCCGTTTACAACTCAGGAGGTTCTTTATCTATAGGTTGATTGCTGGATGTATTTTTGTCGCTTCTAGGCGATCTATTTTAGCGTTCGTAGCCATGGTCCGGATATATCTACAAGCACTCCTAGTTCATACTTTTTGTTGTTGAGAGCTTTCTCAATTGTAGCTACTAACGAAAGTGCTGTCTCCACCGATTTTTTTTTGGTCTACAAGTCGGATGACATCATCCCCTTACCTCATTCCTGATATGTAGATCCAGCAGATTTTCCAGTGTTTTTAGTAGAAAAGAGGTAAGGCTTATCGGCCTATAATTTGTGGGGCTAACATGCCTGCACTTTCCTGCCCTCAGGAGGAAGACAACTCTAAAAGTACTCCATTGGGTAGGGATATAGCCTGTACTTAGACATGCCGAGTATATTGCGGAAAACCATGGGGTGATCATCTCTTTGGTCTCCTGCAGCATGGCTGGGATTATTCCGTCCAGTCCAGGTGCTTTTATGCCCGTTAAAGAATCTATGCCCCATTTAATTTTCTTGTGAGCGAGTTGGGACCTACGTAGGTAAATTCTTCCCCCACGTATGCTACATACTATATTAGTTGATAAAATTAAATCTAAGAGTGACTCACCTCGGTCGTTGATATCGGAGCTTCACCACACAATGTGGTGAGTATTGGCGTCCGTACCAATGAGCAGTTCGTAGTCTTTGGGGCCGTTTTCTTCAACCAGGCTCCTTAGTTCTTCAGGTGGTGCGGGCCTGCCGTATGCCATAACTTCCTGCTGCTACCATAAGGCGCTTCTCCTCACTGTTTAGCATCACCACTGTCAGGTCGTCGGTGCTGTAATAAGATATAAGCTTAGCGTGGTTTCCCTTTTGTTCGAGTACGACGGTTCTGTTCCTGCTTAACGGTGTTGGATAGAACGAATTGGACCAAAACTATGTCGACAGGCCCTTTCTCCATGCTGCATTGAGCTGCAGCACACTCAACGTCATGGGTGGCTGGCTCAACTTCGCTCGACAGGTTGATTACCAACGTCAGGTCTCCGTCCTCCTCTTCTCCTGAGTCGTTTAGCGCAAGCCCTTGGGCGGCCTGCACGATAGTTTCCAGAACTAGGTCCTTCTCCACCTCGTCTGCCGTCATGGTATGCGTGTCTTTAGCATTGGGGTGGCGCTTCTTTAGGCGTAGGTATACGCTACCCATGCTCTCGCCATCTTCCCAAATCTTGGGTAGAGGAGCTCCTCTGTCTCCATATTTATTTGGAGGATTACACACTGGCCCCCCTCGTTGGGTAGTGGGCTCCCTGATGGGATCTCTAGGTTCTGGCGCTGCAGGAGCTTCAGCGCCCGGTCCCCTTGGATCGCGGTGGGTAAGAGTACCTTCGCCTTTGGTGTGGACGGGATTAGGTCCCTGTCCTCCACCTCCTGCTTGGCCCCCTCCCACATTGCTTCCAGTCGGCAGACCTTTGACGTCAGCCACCTGAGTGTCGAGTCGGCGTTGCACTTCAGGATTTTGACCCCGTTCAGCCACTCAGCACCGTCAAAGGTGCTCCGCGTTGCGGCGGAGTGTCCTTGACGGCACTCTCGACCGAGCGTTGACTCTTGTTGGTCAGCATCTTCTCCACCTTTTTGGCTTATTTGCCGGTTGACGCCCTAATATGTGGCATTTGAGAGAAGTGCAATTTACTCTCTTTTACACGCTGCTCGGCCCAGGCTAGCTTCGCTTTCTCCTCCTGGCAGATGTCTGCTTTGCCTTGGAGCCGGCATTGTATCTTGAGGGCTGTCTTGTATTACGATTTCCCCTTCATCCCCTCCCTGGAACGCTTCGGCCCTTCCCTACGTGGGGAGCTGGTGGCGAGCGGAGAAGGCTTTCTTCCTCTCCAGCTCCGTTTCTGTATAGACAGCGGCATCCGTGCGGTTCAGCCTGGTGTGATGGAGTGGTATTTTGGCAGTAGCTTTGCAACTGGCATGGCCTGCTCTCACCACGTCAGAGGTGTGACCGCTGGCGACACATAGAGAGGATTGCTCCTCCCCGTGTCCCCGATGGTAGCAGTCACGCTTCCCACCGACGTTTGGGTTGACATCCCAACCCGTGGTTTCTAACGTCCATATACTTGAAATTGTTTGTGGGAATCACCCCTAGCGGTTTAGGCCTAGCAGCCAGGCATCTCTAGCCATGTCCCTGACTCGGCTACCTTGACACTAGGTCGAGAAGACGCCGGTCCATTGCCTTAGCTAGACACTGAATTGCCTATTTAAAAGAACCTCTCTTTAATATAATATTAACAGTAAGGTTGCGCTTATTTGTATGTTCGAAAAAAAATATTTTAGGTGCGGATTAGGTTTCAGGGACTAAAAATGTTCCTTTTGGTATAAAACAATAAAATATAAAGCTATAGCCCGATTCGATAACGTTTAAAGGTGACGACTTGAGCTCAACATTGAAAAATACGATATTTGACCAATGGTTCCTATGGCAGCTATACTATAAATACATATATATATACTATACGAAAACTACACTTTTATAAATAAGGTCAACCCTATTGTATATATGTACACTTTATCGTGATGTATTATGTAGAGAATAGCGGCCGAAAACGATAGCGAAATTTGGAGAAACATATATGTCTATAATATAAAAATTAAAGTGACATTGAAGACAAGAGTGAACTCAAGTCCAATTGAAAGTCTTGGGACGATTTTATCATGCCCAAATGCAAGGGAAGCTTAAAAAAAAAAGAGAGAGAGCTAATGCTCGAGAACAGCTTGATACTACTGTTAGCCAAATACGAGCGAAAACGAGAATAGACTATGCAGCTTTTAGCTCGTTTTAAAGGATGCTGTGGCAGTATGGCAGGATGTGTGCATGTGACGTTACGTCTCATTTCAGACATACATTCCCAAGCTGCACAGAATAACAAATCCATTTAGATATTTTAGCTGAGACATGAAATTTGAGCTTTTGCTCTCTTTGTGACCTGTCTCTGACCAAAGCTTGGCTTTTATTTCAATGTTCATTATCTTGGCTTGCGGAAAATAGGATAGTAAAACTGACAACTGCAGCCTCACAGTAACAAAAGTTCCACGTGCATCCACGGCATCGTTTACAACCGGCTTAAGAAAGCGTAACCAAAAGGTCAAGATAAAGAGTCGAAAGAAGGGCAGCTTGGTTGCTGCCGTGCTTAAGCATATAGCCATTTCTGACGCTACGTTACGTTCGTATGAAAAAATAGTTTAAACAAATAATGAAAAAGTAAAATATTTCAAAAATAAAACGAGGCGGAACGTTTGAGTCGCGGCCTTAGCCGCGGCTCTACTTTATACCGAGTACTCAGTCAGTATATACATATGTATGTACGATATATTTTCGCAAAAGGAGATTTTATATTATATGTTTTCATTTTCGTTTACATACGTTTTTTACATATACCTTCTCTACATTTCAAAATTTCAACATCTACCTATACGTCCTTACATACAGAGACTTGCATGATTACATTAATTTTCTACTCGACAGTACTGTATTGTGTACTGTACTCAAATACTGTACTCATTTCTTACTGTACAGTGTAACCCGGAAAAAGAGTGTACACCATTTTGATGGCAACCCTGAAAGTGAGTGACAGGTAAAAGTTGTACTCTCACTAAGTAAGTTATATGTTTTGTCTCGTTTCAACACATTGTACACCAAATCAAATTATGAGTGAATATTGTGTGCTCTGTCACACAGTTGTGCAAATGAGTACTACTGTAAAATGCTAGTTATTAAATGGAGAATTGGAATTTTTGATTGATTGATTGATTTTGATTTTTTGATATTTTTCTCCTTCCTATTTTAACTCGCTGTACAGTATGTAAGCTGTACACCAAAACATAGTACAGTGAATTAATATTGGTGTACAATATTATTGTACTCATTGACAGCTGTACAACTAAGGAGTTAGTGAGAACACTAGCTGTCAATACAGGCAATATGACAACATTCACTCACACTTCTTTGAAGTTGTACAGAAAAAACGTGTACCTATTTGAATGAATGATTCATTTGCCCTTTTGGATGCATTCATGCATATGTCTAACATATACGGCTCGTGGAATTGTGTGCGAGAGAGAGAGGGAATGAGTAAGCGCTTGGAAGGCACTGAAATTTCATTTGTTCCTTCTGGCTAATACTAATGATGCGATCTGATCCAGATAGCGAAATTATGACTGGAATATGACAGAAGCGTTTTCGTGGAGTTGATTTAGTCGAAAATTTTATTAGCAAAAAACCGCATGAGTTTTGCTGTACCGCCGCATTCGAACCCTCCGCTATTCATATAAACTGTAAACCGCCAAATATTACTTAATCAAGCAGGTTCCGGGTTTCATTTACTTTTGCGTTTTACATTTTTGGCAAATTCGTTTACTTTTTATTTTAAAGAGCTCCCTCTTTCACATATTCTTGTTATCGCTATGCTTCATTTTCTCATCGATTCTGGTAAACAAAAACACTGATCTGGTTGTTTTGATGCCTTTTATTTTTTTTGAAACAAAAAGACGGCAGAGAACGCTCGAATTGCGTAGATCAATATATCTGAGATGTAATACTTGTGTATTTAGTATATCTAATCTAATGAAGTGTTAGTAACAGCATGCAAATTGAAAATTGAATTGCTAATGGTCAAACAATTAATGGTTGCTCTTACATTTTGAATTACATTTGGCGGGACGTCAGCCTTTGACGTCAGTCTTCAGCAAACTGTTCTGTTATGCGCCTGGTTTTCAGTATTATTTTGTACTGTTATGCGCAAATATGTATTTTTGCCAGTTCCGATGAACGAATCGATCTCCGTCAGCTGTTGCCACGAATCCGAACGCTGAATATGCCCTGACCAATTTTTTCTGAGTCAAATTTGACGGTTGGGTTACAAAAAAATTATTTATAAAGAAGTCACAATCTAAATTTCCATAGTAATGGTGTCAAATTTATCTTAATGGACCAATAAGACAAATATTTTTTTCTCTTGCAATTAAGATTCATTTTGTTGTATAAAAAACCGTTTACTTTTCATTTCGCATAGGAAAGGGTTGACGTTTTGAAATGGGGGGTGGTGCATGGTGGCAAGCGGCGACATTTATCGAGTCAATCTGCTCTATCAAGGACTCTATATCGACATTTTAAAAAACAATTTGAAGCAAAGTGCTGCTAAATTGGGCTGGAAAATGAATATTGGTTCCAGCAAGACAATGACCCAAAGCGCACTGCACAGAATACAAAGCTTTGGCTGCTTTATAATGTAAAAAATCAGCTGCGAACACCTCCCCACAGTCCTGATCGTTGTGATCTTTGATATTGAGTATTTGTGTGATCTTCTAGAGAGAAAAATCCGAAAGTACACAATAACATCAACAAAAATGCTTAAGGATGTAATTGTGGAAAAATGGGGCAAAATTACTGCTGAGGAGAGAAAAAAAGCTCGTCGATCCCATGCCGAAACGCCTTGGGGAGACTTTGCAAAGAAAAGGATACCCTTCTAGTTATTAACGTGGAGGAACGTTGTGAGCCGCGGCAAATGACGCGGCGCTACTTTATACCCGGTACTCAGTCAGTATATATGTGAGCCTACGATTTATGTAATTTATTATATATTCGCAAATGGGACAAATCAAATCTTAGCCTATAAATTAAATTTAAAAAAAATTAAGTCAAACTCTTTCGGAAATTTTTGTGTGTTATAGATAAATTAGATATTATCTGTTTCCATTTTTGTTTACATTTGTTTTTAACATCTGTCTTCTCTACATTTCTACATCTACATACGTCTTTACTACGACTTGTGGAAATGTGTGCGAAAGAGAGGGGGGTTGAGTAAGCGCTTGGAAGGCGTTGCGTGGCCACTGAAATTTTGTTCCCTCTGGCTATAATAACCATCAGAACTGATCCAACGCCTTGATAGATATGGCCATTTTCTATTATTCTGCGTTTTTAGTTTTCTCGTATCTTCAAAATTGTAGATTTTCATCTTTTGTGGGGCGGAAGAGGGCGTGGCAAAATTTTGAAATACACTTGTACGGAAGTGATATCACAGGAGCATGGATAGAGAGTTTGGTTGCTCTAGCTCTTATAGTCTCTGAGATCTAGGCGCTGATCTGGACGAATGGGCACAGCGCCCACCCCGGTGTGTGAGAGAGAGCGAAAGGGAACGATGCATTTCGAAATGGTTTCTTCATGGTGGCTATACTAATGATCCGATCTGATCCAGATTCAACATTCTGATAGATATGGTAATTTTCTATGATTCTGCGTTTTTGGTTTTCTCCTATTTAAAAAATTGTAGATTTTCGTCCTTTGTGGGGGCGTAAGGGGGCGTGGCCAAATTTTAAAACAAACTCGTCTCGGTGTGATATTACAGGAGCTTGGATAGAAAGTTTGGTTGATCTAGCTCTTATAGTCTCTGAGAACTATGCGTCAAAAAATTCGATCAGGCATAGCGCCTACCCCTGTGTGTGAGAGGGAGCGAGAGGGAACGATGCATTTCGAAATGGTTTTCTTCATTGTGGCTATATTTATGATCCGATCTGATCCAGAATCAACACTCTGATAGACATTGTCATTCTCTACGATTCTGCGTTTTTAGTTTTCTCGTATCTTTAAAATTGTACATGCCACAGATTTTCGTCCTTGGAGTGGTCGGAAGGGGGCGGGTCGAAATTTTGAAATACACTTGGAACAGTGTGATATTACAGCAGACTGGTTGCAAAATTGCGTTCCTCTAGCTTTTACAGTCTCTGCGCTATAGGCGCTAATGAAGACGGACGGACAGACGGACGGACAGACAGACATAGCTAAATAGACTCGGCTATTGATGCTGATCAAGAATATATATACTTTATGGGGTCGGAAACGCTTCCTTCTGGGTGTTACACACATCCATTTTTTCACCAAATCTAATGTACCCCTTTACTCTTCGAGTGCCGGGTATAATTAATGAAACGTAAGTTTCAATTGATAAACAAAAAATACATGCTATACAGGCAGTATTTTTAATAGATAAGAAAAAATAACTATTTTTTTGTCGTGTAAAATAAAATTTACGCGAAAGTGGCGTGTTCAAGGCCTAAAAAATCGAGTGTGAAAAAAAATCACCAACATCGAAAAGTTCTAGGTGAAGTGGAGGCCAGCGATAAAGAAAAAACGCAAACGGCCAAATAATATAAAAGTATAATAAAAACGACTGACTGAGTGACAACTACAAAAAAAAACATTTTGTGTGTGTTTAAAAAAGAAAGCCACAACACAATCACAAAAAAGCAAGCACGACCACAACAAGCAGCCAAAATTAGTACAAAATCTGTGACAACGAGCAAGGTATCGGACATTAGCAATCCCAATACAGCGGCGCCGTAAATACGAAACTGGAATCGGTAGAAGTCCCTATCAACGCCATCAGAAGATAGCAGCGGCAAACAACAGCAGCAGCGGCATCAACAACGACGGCAGCGACCAAGAGCAGCATCCCCGGCAGCGTCAACTACGGCATCAAGCAGCAGCAGAGACAGCAGCGGCAGCAGCAGCAGCAGCAGCAGCAGCAGCAGCACTAGCAGAAGAAGAAATCCTCATTTAAGTCAGAAATAAATTTTTGTTTATATATAGATATTACTTCTAATTTACTTAATAAGATGTTGTCGGGAAAAATCATTAAGCTACTAGAGGCTCAGGCCGTAGTAGCAAATTAAGTTAAAGGGGATTGAAGCTGGTATATTGACCAGTGACGTAATCTGTAGGCTAGGAGAGCTTAAAAAAAGGCTGCAGCAAATAACACTGCATTATTGATATGTGGAGTAGTCGATCATGAGTACTACAAGAAAAATCAATTTGTTAAAATTATGCAAAATATGTAGGACATAGAAAAGAGCTGTGATGAAACTACTACTGAAACTTTGACGAAAGGAAAAGTAGAAAAAGCAAAGTTAGAACCAGTGGTGACTGGAACTTTGAAAGAAGGTATGGAGCCAAAAGTTGACCAGAGTCTTGAGAAAATATCGGACAGTATCGATACATTTGTGGAAAATCTAAGGACTTATTTAAAAGAAAGTATGGAGAGGTTAGACCAGGCTAAAGCAGGAGATTGTAACCTAAGAAAAGCCAAAATTGAATTCTTTAGTAAAAGACTAAACCAAAAATTTGTGGAATTCTACCAGCCTGTTTGCATGGGTGCCTATTAGCCAGTGTCCCGTAAGGGAGCGTATGACTGCGCTACACCTTCTTCTGCCGAGCCTGCATAGCTCAGAGGTGCGCTTTCTGTCTATAGTCGGCCATGTTTGCCGGGTTATTCGACATCGTGGTACCGATTGCCACATGTGTTCTCTTAGTCGCTTATATTGCTCTTTTATGATGAGCTTACAGGTGGCCATAGGCATACAAATATCTTCCTTATCTGGAAGGAGGGGGATAGTAGTGCCAGATCTGGCCAACTCGTCTGCTATGCAGTTGCCTTCGATGTCCCGATGACCCGGGACCCATATAAGGTTGATAGAAAATTGCTGAGCCATCTCGTGAAGAGATTTGCGGCAGTCTGCCACGGTGGCCGAGCTCGAGGAAATCGCATTTAGCGATTTGATCGCGGCTTGGCTGTCGCTGTATATGCTTACATTGGTTACCAAGATGGTAACTTCCTGAAGGCAGTTCAGTGCTTCCCTGATTGCAATGACCTCCGCCTGGAAGACGCTGCAGTGATCTGGAAGCCTGAAGGAGTGCCGTATGTTTAGCTGTTCGGAGTAGATTCCTTCTCCGACTTTGTTATCCAGCTTCGATCCATCTGTGAAGATGTTTATGGCCCTTTGTGGGCCTGGATGTCCCTGGAGCCATTCGTCTCTTTTGGGGATGATTATATTGAAGGGGGTGTCTGTGTGCTCCCTTGGTACGCAGTAGTCTGTTTTTGTGGGAACAGTACCGCTATTGAATATTGATGAGTGACCCATGAGCTGTGGAGCCCATTGGTCAGAGTCTCTCAGACGTATTGCTGCCATTTCTGCACGCTCTTTTCCTGCCAGGTCGTGGCATTTAGCGCATCATTCGGTGTGGTGCGAAGAGCTCCACTGATGCGTAAGGCAGCAGTTCTCTGAACTTTGCTCAGTTATTTGGTGATCGTCCTTTTTGATAGGGCCGGCCACCACACAGTAACTCCGTAAAGTAGGATAGGTCTAACTATTGCTAGATATATCCATTGGACTATGCTTGGGTTCATGGCCCACTTTAAGCCAATAGCTTTTTTGCATGTATAGAGGGCTATCGTAGCCTTTTTTACTTTGTCTTTTGTGTTCAGGTTCCAGTTTAGCTTCTTGTCAATTACCAACCCTAAGTAACTGGCACTGTCGCTGAAGGAGAGCCTGCAGCCGTTTAGTGAGGGGGGGTTGAGAGGCGGAATCTTATATTTATTTGTAAATAACACAAGTTCCGTTTTCGAGGGTTTAACTCCCAGACCTCAAGATTCCGTCCATTCAGACAGTTTCGCGAGCTTAGCGGTCATTAGGTCGCAGAGTGTTTGCGGGTATTTCCCCGAAAAGATAACCGCAACGTCATCCGCGTATGCCACAACTTTGCAGCCCCCTCCCTCCAGGTCACATAGGATCTTGTTGACTGCTATGTTCCATAGAAGAGGAGACAGGACACCACCTTGCGGTGTGCCTCTGTTGACATACCTTGACTGGGTGGACGATCCCATTGATGATGTCACCGTCCTGCATGTGAGCAATTGATCGATGAGCATCACCAAGTGACGGTCCACCACCAGATCAGTCAGCGCTTCCGTAATGGCATCCGGCACGACATTGTTGAAAGCTCCCTCGATATCGAGAAATGCTATTAAGGAGTATTCTTTTAGGTGAAGAGATTTCTCTATCACTGAGACTACTGCGTGAAGTGCCGTTTCCGTGGATTTTCCTTTTCGGTAGGCATGTTGTGAGCTTGATAACAACTGGGGACTTATAGTTGTCCTCAGTTGTAGCCCGAAAAGTCTCTCAAAGGTTTTGAGAAGAAAGGACGATAGGCTAATTGGTCTGAAGTCCGTTGGAGTTGAATGTGAGGCATTTCCCGCTATGGGAATGAAGACTATCTTTGCCTTAAGCCAGGCATGTGGTATTTTTCCGACCACTAGTATCTTCTTGAAGATACATTGCAGCCATTTGATGGCCATATCGCCTGCCTTTTGAAGTTGGGAATGAAGACTATCTTTGCCTTAAGCCAGGCATGTGGTATTTTTCCGACCACTAGTATCTTCTTGAAGATACATTGCAGCCATTTGATGGCCATATCGCCTGCCTTTTGAAGTTGATCCGGAATGATCCGGTCCGGGCCTGGAGATTTGAATGGATGAAAGCTGTTTATTGCCCAGCTGATGTTCCGTTTTGTAAGGATGTGCGTCATCAAAGTTGCCGAGCCTTCACTAGAGAGGCGTGCCGGCTCGGTGGTAGTACACCCGGGAAAGTGAGTGTCGCGAAGAATGTGTAGGGACTCCTTACTTGAGTTAGTCCACGTACCATCACTTCTTTTGAGGTACCCCACCGCGGGGGTCGTTTTGGAGAGGATCTTGCGTAGCCTTGCGGCTTCCGACGTTTCTTCGATTTCAGAGCAAAATTTTTGCCAAGAGGCTCTTTTTGCCTTCCTTGTTTCTTTTTTGTAAAGGGACAGACTGGTCTTATAGTCTGCCCAGTGTTCCTCCCCGTTAGCGCTTTTGGCTCTGTTGAAGAGAGTCCTGCAGCTTTTCCGTAGGATATCTATTTGTTTTGACCTCCAGGGGGTTTATTTTTTCCCTTATGTCTGTTTGGGGGGCATGCTGCCGTGAAGGCTTGGTTGCATGCTTCAGTGAGCCTTTCCACTAGACGGTTTAAGTCGTCCTCTGTGTTCGGGATTACTGGTGCTTCGGGGGGAAGAAGTTTTTCCATTTCTGTACTATATTTTTCCCAGTTGGCTTTCCTGGGATGAATGTAGTCAGTGGGTTTTGGGCTCTCGAGAGATAGTATCATCTCGATGTACCTGTGGTCAGAGAAGGAATGTTCATTTAGGACTTTCCAACTATTGACTGTGTCTGAAAGTTTGTGAGACACTAGTCTGAGGTCGACAACCTCTTGCGCGTTCTTTATTATAAATGTAGGGTCATTTCCCCGATTACAGATTAGTAGGTTAGAGTTTAGGATGAAGCTGAACATTGACTCACCCCTTACGTTTGTGTCCGAGCTCCCCCATTGGGTGTGGTGAGCGTAGCATCGCAGCCTATTATCAGGCCTACGTTTGACCTCTCGCAATCGCTGGCTAGCTTGCGAACGAGGTCACTCGGAGGATCGCATTCCTCGTGAGCCATTTAGGACGACATCAGTCTAAGATGCGTCCCCTGCAACTCTAGGCTTACAGCCGTGTTGTCGCCATTGCCAAAGTTATGGAGCAGAAAAATGTTTATGTGTTTTCTTGCAAGAATGCAGGTACGAATTTTACCTTCTTTTTGGGTTACAATCAGCTTGTACTCCTTCGTCGCTAGTCCACAGACCTTTTCTCCTACTATCCAAGGCTCCTGGACTAGGACTGTGTCGGCTACGCTCTCGATCAAGCGGAGTATGAGGGAAGCAGATGCTGCTTTACTGTGGTGGAGATTTATCTGTAGGAGTCTCAGAGACATCTTCCAGAATCTCCACCACTGTGATGTCGGCGTCTGAGTCGTCGGATACTTCCTCGCGACACATTGCCTCAAAATCGAGCAGTAGCTCTGCATCGTACGAGTAGCCTTCTTTAGCCTGCTCCAGCCTCTATCGTTGCCAGCGACTCCTTGTTGAGTACGAGCACAGCCTGGTTCATCGGTCCCTGCGTCGTTTCAACCTTCACTACCTTCCAGTTGTTAGTTGGAAGTTGTGGATTGCACCTCTGCAGCATTTTGAGGATGCGCTCAGGCTCCTTAAAGGTAGCCGGCACCCATAGTCTTGCCCGCGGTCTACTGGGCACCTCGCTCCAGTCTACTGCGACGAGCTTCGCCCCAGCATAGACCTCTCCGATCTGCGCCACCGCTGCTTTGTACAGCTTCACGGAGCGCTCGTCTTCACAGGCAATAACTTTAATATTGCCCTGGAACCCCCCCATGTCCTTGCAGACAGGAGGTGGCCCGGGGTCATTTTCGAGGAACTCGAAGCAGCGGTCGGCGAATGCCGCTTCCACCAACTTCCACTGGCTCTTAGGTATTTTACCCTCCGCGCTGCCCTTGTCAAGGACGCCGATTGGCGTCCTCTCCTTGGCAATCTGCGCGAAGGATATGTTTGGGAGAACTCTAGACCGCTTTGTAGTCGGTCCAGGCATCTCCTGTGAGCGCTGCCTTTTGGGTAGTGGCGCCTGTTGTCGCTCCGCGGTGAAATCTGGGAGCACTGCCGAGGCCCACTTTACCTTATTCAGCCAGTTTGCTGATGGGCTTGCTGTTTTGCTCGCGTTTTGCCGACGGAGTATTTGCCCGGCATTCCTCCTTTCGGCAAACGAGAACTTCCTGGCTTGGGCACTTGTCGATGGCAAGTCAGCCCCCGCCACTTTACCAGGAGGTCGGGCAGCCGCACTGATACTTTGCTGCCTTTCCAGGGTGTTGGTTTTGGGAGGTGCTTTGCCACCCACCCCAGATTCAGGGTGGGACCCCCTCGGGTCCTTACCAGCGCCTTCCACCGAGCAGGTCTTTCCTGCTGTTGAGCTGGTTTGGCCAGGCCTTGGGGCCACTGCCTTACCACGCATGGGATTGCTCCCAGTTGACTTTTGGGGAGTGCCAGACTCGGTTTTTTTGTTTTTAGTTGTTGTTTTGTTGTTTTCCATATTAGATCCCACGATTTGCAAAGACAGGACGGTCCGTCCGGGCAGAGATTCACGTTGCCCGGATAAGGCATCATTAGAACAGGGGGCTGCCAAGTCCCTGAGCTCTCCGTTAACGACTGAGCTAGTTTTAAAACCGGGCCCTCAGCCAGGCTGACTCTCGGCACGGGTCGAATGACACCTTAGTCCGGCCCGGTGTGAAGTGAGTGTGGGGGTTGGGATGTGGGTAGGTAGTGTGTAGGGATGGGATTGTGTGAGCTACTTATACGAGGCGGCACCACAAGCGCATCGTCAGTGTTGCTACTTCGCGAACACCCGCTGGCTGTCCGGGACTGCTTATTTTCGGTACTCTCCATAGGGATGCCCGTTTATTCGCAGCTGACCTACCTACCTCAGCTGGGCCCCCTTTGAGCTACCTCACCAGCTCATCAGACCAGAAAGAATAAGGTAACTTTAACAGTAAAAACTCGGGATGCCGATAAAAAAAACCTCTTATTATTGAAGCAATCATTTTCCCAAAACGTATGAAGGCTTTACCTGTAAATTCGTTCAGGATTGACAAATCGAAATGGAAAGATTATGTGTTGGCTGACCCTAAATTTAAAAAACCAAGTAGTGTGGATATAATAATTGGGGTAGATTTGTATGCCCATATTGTAAAAGACGGAGTAGTGAAAATAGATGGACTATTTGGTCAAAATACAGAATTCCGGTTGCACCAATTCAAAAGGTGATACATTGATTGTGGCGACAACAATTGAAGTCGGGTACCTAAAGCGTTTCTGGGAAATTGAAAGCGAAAGTACTGACGTGGAAGAAGATGTTTGTGAGAAGCATTTCTTGGAAACCACAAAAAGAGATCAAAACGAGGGGGAACGTTATGAGCCGCGTCTGCGCCGCGGCTCTACTTTATACCCGGTACTCAGTCAGTATGTATGTATGTGAGCTTGTTGTAATTTATTACATGTTCGCAAAAGGAAAAAATTTAATTTTAGCCAAAAAAAAAACAATTTAAGTCGAACCTTTTCGGAGATTTTGATCTATTAGATGTTTCCATATTTGTTTACATAAATTTTTTACATCTGCCATTTCTACATGTTCTTATCTACTTCCTACATATACATACACGACTGTGTGCGAGAGAGAGAGGGAATCAGTCTGCGCTAGGGAGGCCACTGAAATTTCATTTGTTCCTTCTGACTATACTTATGATCCGATCTGATCCAAATTCAATACTCTGATAGATATAGTCATTTTCTATGATTCTGCGTTTTTGGTTTTCCCGTATCTTCAAAATTGTAGATTTTCATCTTTTGTGGGGGCGGAAGGGGGCGTGGCCAAATTTTAAAACAAACTCGTCTCGGTTTGATATCACAGGAGCTTGGATAGAAAGTTTGGTGGTTCTAGCTCTTATAGTCTCTGAGAACTAGGCGTCAAAAAATTCTATCAGGCATAGCGCCTACCCCTGTGTGTGAGAGAGAGCGAGAGGGAACGATGCATTTCGAAATGGTTTTCTTCATTGTGGCTATATTTATTATCCGATCTGATCCAGATTCTACAATCAGATAGATATTGTCATTCTCTACGATTCTGCGTTTTTAGTTTTCTCGTATCTTTAAAATTGTGCATGCCACAGATTTTCGTCCTTGGAGTGGGCGGAAGGGGGCGGGGCGAAATTTTGAAATACACTTGTAACAGTGCGATAGGACAGGAGTCTGGATACAAAATAGTGTTCCTCTAGCTTTTATGGTCTATGAGCTATAGGCGCTAATGAAGACGGACAGACGGACAGACGGACGGACAGACAGACATAGCTATATCGACTCGGCTATTGATGCTGATCAAGAATATATATACTTTATGGGGTCGGAAACGCTTCCTTCTGGGTGTTACACACATTAATTTTTTGCACAAATCTAATATACCCCTTTACTCTTCGAGTACCGGGTATAAAAATGGAAGGTATGTGGTGAAAATACCATTCAAAAAAATATAAGAATCTAGGAGATTCAAAGGCACAAGCTATGTGGCGATTTTATAATTTAGAAAATAAACTCAGCAATAATAAAAAATTAAAAGAAAATTACGTAAAGTTCTTGCATAAATATAGAAAATTAGGACATATGGTAGAGTCTAAGAAAGAGAGAAAAATATTATTTACCCCATCAGTCTAACGACAAAACTCAGGGTGGTTTTTGATGCGTCAGCAAAAACCACAAATAATAAATGCTTAAATGATATCATGTGGGTGGGACCAAAAGACCACAAAAAAATATCTTCGATATTATGGTAAAATGGCCAAAGTGGCCATTTTTAGTATCAGCGGACATTGAAAAAATGTACCGGCAAATTAATGTTGATGAAGAAGATCAGCATTATTTGCATATAATCTGGAGAGACGCTCCAAACGAAAAATTAAAAGAATATAAACTAACAACCATTACGTACGGTACAGCTTCAGCACCCTACTTAGCTACTAAGGTGCTTGTTGCAAAAACAGATAATTGCGGAAATAAAGCAATTATAGAAATCATAAAAAATGATTTTTATATGGACGACCTGATGACCGGTGCTTATTTCATATTAGATGCCAAAAGGCATGTAAAGGAAGTTACCCATGAGTTTGATAAAGTTGGGTGTAACTTAAGAAAGTGGAAAACAAATATCCCAGAAATTTTTGAGGACGTCAGAGATAACGAAGAAAATAAAATATTAATCCGTCAAAACATTAGGACTTCAATGGGAGCCGGTTAAAGACGAGTTTAAGTTAAACTTCCATTATGAACCTAATAAAAAAACTAGCAAAAGAATATTTTTATCTACATTAGCAAAGATGTATAACCCTTTAGGCTGGTTGTCTCCAGTTACAATTGTTGGAAAATGGTTTATGCAAAAACTTTGGTTTTCAGACAAAAATTGTAATGAAGAACTATCAGATCAGGATTTAAAGAAAATGTAACAGTATTAGAGAGCATTCGGATACCAAGATGGCTTAATTCTCAGCATAGTAATCCGATGCAAATTCATGGTTTTGCCGATGCTTCTGAGAAAGCTTATGGTACCGTAGTATATGCCAAGGTAGATGGTTCTTCGATTATAATAGCCAGCAAAAGCAAGGTTAATCCGAAGAAGAATCGGAAAACCATTCCCAAATTAGAACTTTGTGCATCTCATCTTCTAGCAAAATTGATAAAACGGGTGAAAGTAGCGGTTGGAATTGAAGCAGAAAGTTATGCTTGGAGTGATTCTACGATTACTCTAGCCTGGATAAAGAATGGAGACAATGAAGACAAGTTTATTAGGCATAGAACTGAGGAAATTATAAAAGTTAAAGAAATTAAATGGAGACATGTCAAATCTGAAGACAATCCAGCAGATGTAGCGTCAAGGGCCATTGGTGCAGATAAGCTGAAAGATGTTGAATTTGGTGGGAGGGTCCTCAGTGGCTGGCGAAAGCTAAGGAAGATTGGCCAAAAAATGAAATTGAAGAAAAAATAATTGTTAGCACAACGTTTTATAATCGATAAAGCTAACATAATTAATGAGTTATTACAGAAATACTCGTGTATGCATAAACTAGAAAGAGTCATTGCATATATATTAAGGTTTATTTAAATGAAAACCGAAAATAAAGAATTTCCATCATATTTGACAGTCATGGAGATTAAGATCGCCAAGATATTAATATTGAAAATACAACAAGCTATTCAATTCAGTTCTGAAATAGCTAGCCTAATTAATAAAAAGGAAATAGAAACAAAAAGTAAAATTTTGGGCTTAAATCCGTTTTTAGATAAAGATGGATAACTGCGAGTTGGAGGAAGATTACAAAACTCCAGTGCAGAATTTGAGGTTAAACATCCATTGATTTTAAATAAGTGTCTCTTAACATCTTTAATTATCAATAGTGCACATACGGAAACATTGCACGTTGGAATTAATCTGATGCGAAATTATATCCAGCGAAAGTATTGGATATTTGGGCTAAGAAACTGTTTAGAGCAAAAACTTATGGAGTGTGTTACCAGTGCTAGGTATCGGCAGAATACGGCAGAACAAATGATGGGAAATCTGCCAAAACACAGAACAACAATGTCACACCCTTTTACAAATACAGGGGTAGACTTCGCCGGACCTTACCATATCCGATGTTCCAAAAACCGTGGGCAGAAAGCTTATAAGGGATATATTGCCGTATTTGTGTGCATGGCGACAAAGGCTATTCTATTGGAAGTTGTCAGCGATCTAACTTCGGAATGCTTTCTAGCTGCACTTAGAAGATTTTTTTTAAGAAGAGGAAAATGTGCAAAAATCTTTCCGGATAATGGAACTAATTTTTTGGGAGCTTTGCGTAAATTAGACGAAGAATACCAGAGAGCCCTTAAGGACAATATAAAAGTGGTTCCAATATTAGAAAGAGAACAAATCGAGTGGCACTTTATCCCCCCGGAAGGACCTCGCTTTGGAGGTATTTGGAAGCTGGGGTAAAACCGGTTAAATATCACTTAAAAAGAGTGATTGGGGACAATACTTTAACCTATGAGGAAATGGCTCTTATGTCAAATTGAAGCTGTACCGAATTCACGCCCGTTGTATACCGCTTCAAATGATATTGACGATTTGGATGTATTAACACCAGGTCATTTTACTATTGGAAAGCCAATATTTGACCCCATTGAAACAGTGTCAGATGAAAGAATTAGAAATCGGGATAAGTGGAAATTAATTCAAAAAATGAAGAGAGAGTTCTGGGTTAAATGGAAAGAAGATTATTTACACACTCTTAAACAAAGAAATAAATGGAAAATAGAAATGCAGAATATTAAAAAAGGACAGACAGTTTTAATAAAAGATGAAAACTGTCATCCAGCTAGATGTCCGTTGGAGAATCTAGAAGAAATACATAAAGGTAGGGACGATAGAGTCAGAGTAGTCACCATCAAACATCAGAATGGGTCGATTAAAAGACCGATTACTAAAGTTTGTCCATTAGCTGGAATTGAGTCTGAAGAAAAGGACTCAGAAACGCCTTCAAAAGAAGCCAGAAGTACTCGCGGTAGACCTCGAATACCCAAACTAGGACTCATGGCATTAATTTTAATGCTTATGTTATTTTGCCAAGTAGCAAATGCAAACATAGCTGCCAGAGGAAATTGAAAAAATGAACGGTTCCACTTCTATATATTTGGATCCGATGGGAGACGAGACGTAGAAATAGTTGCCTCATCTTGAGATCTAATAGTTTATTAAAATATGGACCCGTATTTTCAAATGATAAAAAAGGGAAAAGAATTGATTGGGAAAATGAGAGTTCTGTGCAGTAAACTTAACACTTTTGAAGATCAGTGCTATAACGTTTTAGATAACACTGATAGACAAATTGCAGATCTAGAAGAAAATAATAAACTTTTTATGACATAAGATAACAAAAGAAAGAAGCGAGCACCCTTCGAGTTTATGGGCTTACTTCATCATAAATTGTTCGGGATAATGCACGCCGAAGATAGGGAAACTTTGGAAGGAAAGATGAAAAATGTATTAGAAAACCAACATAATCTAGACGATTTAATAAAAAAACAAAAGTCAGTGGTAGAGTCAACGGTAAATATTCTCAAAAGAACTAACAGGGAGATAAACGTAAATTTTAGAAGTATGAGCACTAGAGTAGAAAACAAAATCGAAAAGAAAGAATCTATAAACTTCTTTATGGTAACAAAGCAACTAAGTTCATTGATTGATGAATGCGATATAATATAAGCAGGAGTCATAAGTCTACTAATAGATATTAATCATGGTAGACTGAATCCAAATATTTTAAAACCTATGCAGTTAAAAGCAGAGATATCAAAAATAAACTATAGGTTATTAGAAACATTAGTTCTTCCAGGAAAAAGAACAGTTACGGAATTGAAAGAAATGTATAGCCTATTAACCGCGAAAGGGATTTTCGTGGATAAAAAATTAATTTTGACTGTGAAGATTCCTCTGTTTGTATAGACACCCATCCCATTTGACCTTCCCTTCCCTTTCATGCTCAACTGGCATTGGAATAATCTTAGGATTTGAGCTCGAGGTACTTAGTATATAACTTCGAAATTGATTCCTATCATTCCATGACTGAAGCTACTTTAAACAAATGTCAAAAATGGCAAGCAAATAAAAGAGTATGTGAAGGTAATTGGAAAGAATCTTAGGAATCATTGGAATAATCTTAGGATTTGAGCTCGAGGTACTTAGTATATAACTTCGAAATTGATTCCTATCATTCCATGACTGAAGCTACTTTAAACAAATGTCAAAAATGGCAAGCAAATAAAAGAGTATGTGAAGGTAATTGGCCTTGGAGCAGCGCCAATGATAAGTCTTGTGAGATAACTCCATTCAAACCAAATAGTCATTCAAATTGTGTTTATAGGAAGATATCAGAGACAAGGTCATTTTGGGTCGAATTAGAAAAGAAAGGTAGTTGGCTCTTCAAAGTTGCAGTAAACACTGTTGCTAGAATTCAATGCAGAAATTCGAATCAAGAGTTAATTGATCTACCTTAACAGGGAATTTTAACAATAATAACTGGTTGTACTGTGTGTACCGATGATAAAATATTAGTACCCCATCACAGTCTTCATACAGAAACTTACGAGACAATTTCATCCTCTTATATAAGTAATATAAGTAAGATACCAAAAACTGTTTGGAATCCCATGAATATACCATTAATTAACCATACTAAAGAAATTGATAAGTTAAAAAACGAATTAAAATTGTGAAGATAGGGTCATCATGAATTAAAAGGACTTAAGTTCCATTATGTATCTGGACATGAAGCCTTGATTATCAGAATAAAAGTAATGTTAATATTAATAATCTATGCCATAAGAAGAATTAAGGTAGCGCGAAGACTTCAAACAATAGCTCTTCCCTATCCACTGTAATTTACCTTAAAATTATCATCGGTAATTGTAATTATAACTATAAAGAAAATATTTACTAATATAAAAAAAAAACAAAAACCATGCCAGTTCCGGCCCTTTGCAGAATGTTCAAGCAGAATATATTTTGTATCTAAAGAACAAGAGTCTTCACACGTTCACTGATGTAAACACAAAAAATGATCTATATATAACTGAGGAACGTACATAAAATAAGTAATTTATGACTGCTAGGGTGTGGGCGGAGAAATAATCTGTGAACTCAAGCCACACAAGACAAACCCGAGTCAAGTGGACTAGAGTCAATTATGTATCTAATGTAGTCCAAAAATACTTATAACTGAACTCAAGATTTCACCCCAAAATAGTTACGATGTACCCGTTCCGTGGGTTTAGCTATAATAATAGAATACAAGATTGTACCTCAAACATGCTGTAAAATTTACATATAAGGTAAAAATCTGAATTTACAACTCAACTCTCAAGTGTTTCGACTTTTCTTTAAGGTCTTAGCATCCACAATTTCTAGATTCTGTCGACATCTAAATCTATTTTAGTTGATAAGCGATGCTTCAATATCAAGTTGCTCTGAAATCTATCCTATAAAAGAAGGAATAAGGGAAAAGTTTTGGTATCGAGGAAAAGCGGAGAAGCATTCAAAAAAGAACATCTAGTTGCCACGGTAAAACCTGGAGGAAGCGGAATAATGGTGTAGGGGTGCATGGGAACACAAATTTTGTGTGCTGACTCCTGCGGTATCACACTGAGTAAAGTTTGTTTCCAAATTTTGGCTCCCAGAAAGGACCAAAATCTGCATAAATATAGAAAATTAGGACATATGGTAGAGTCTAAGAAAGAGAGAAAAATATTATTTACCCCATCAGTCTAACGACAAAACTCAGGGTGGTTTTTGATGCGTCAGCAAAAACCACAAATAATAAATGCTTAAATGATATCATGTGGGTGGGACCAAAAGACCACAAAAAAATATCTTCGATATTATGGTAAAATGGCCAAAGTGGCCATTTTTAGTATCAGCGGACATTGAAAAAATGTACCGGCAAATTAATGTTGATGAAGAAGATCAGCATTATTTGCATATAATCTGGAGAGACGCTCCAAACGAAAAATTAAAAGAATATAAACTAACAACCATTACGTACGGTACAGCTTCAGCACCCTACTTAGCTACTAAGGTGCTTGTTGCAAAAACAGATAATTGCGGAAATAAAGCAATTATAGAAATCATAAAAAATGATTTTTATATGGACGACCTGATGACCGGTGCTTATTTCATATTAGATGCCAAAAGGCATGTAAAGGAAGTTACCCAAGAGTTTGATAAAGTTGGGTGTAACTTAAGAAAGTGGAAAACAAATATCCCAGAAATTTTTGAGGACGTCAGAGATAACGAAGAAAATAAAATATTAATCCGTCAAAACATTAGGACTTCAATGGGAGCCGGTTAAAGACGAGTTTAAGTTAAACTTCCATTATGAACCTAATAAAAAAACTAGCAAAAGAATATTTTTATCTACATTAGCAAAGATGTATAACCCTTTAGGCTGGTTGTCTCCAGTTACAATTGTTGGAAAATGGTTTATGCAAAAACTTTGGTTTTCAGACAAAAATTGTAATGAAGAACTATCAGATCAGGATTTAAAGAAAATGTAACAGTATTAGAGAGCATTCGGATACCAAGATGGCTTAATTCTCAGCATAGTAATCCGATGCAAATTCATGGTTTTGCCGATGCTTCTGAGAAAGCTTATGGTACCGTAGTATATGCCAAGGTAGATGGTTCTTCGATTATAATAGCCAGCAAAAGCAAGGTTAATCCGAAGAAGAATCGGAAAACCATTCCCAAATTAGAACTTTGTGCATCTCATCTTCTAGCAAAATTGATAAAACGGGTGAAAGTAGCGGTTGGAATTGAAGCAGAAAGTTATGCTTGAAGTGATTACTCTAGCCTGGATAAAGAATGGAGACAATGAAGACAAGTTTATTAGGCATAGAACTGAGGAAATTATAAAAGTTAAAGAACTTAAATGGAGACATGTCAAATCTGAAGACAATCCAGCAGATGTAGCGTCAAGGGCCATTGGTGCAGATAAGCTGAAAGATGTTGAATTTGGTGGGAGGGTCCTCAGTGGCTGGCGAAAGCTAAGGAAGATTGGCCAAAAAATGAAATTGAAGAAAAAATAATTGTTAGCACAACGTTTTATAATCGATAAAGCTAACATAATTAATGAGTTATTACAGAAATACTCGTGTATGCATAAACTAGAAAGAGTCATTGCATATATATTAAGGTTTATTTAAACGAAAACCGAAAATAAAGAATTTCCATCATATTTGACAGTCATGGAGATTAAGATCGCCAAGATATTAATATTGAAAATACAACAAGCTATTCAATTCAGTTCTGAAATAGCTAGCCTAATTAATAAAAAGGAAATAGAAACAAAAAGTAAAATTTTCGGCTTAAATCCGTTTTTAGATAAAGATGGATAACTGCGAGTTGGAGGAAGATTACAAAACTCCAGTGCAGAATTTGAGGTTAAACATCCATTGATTTTAAATAAGTGTCTCTTAACATCTTTAATTATCAATAGTGCACATACGGAAACATTGCACGTTGGAATTAATCTGATGCGAAATTATATCCAGCGAAAGTATTGGATATTTGGGCTAAGAAACTGTTTAGAGCAAAAACTTATGGAGTGTGTTACCAGTGCTAGGTATCGGCAGAATACGGCAGAACAAATGATGGGAAATCTGCCAAAACACAGAACAACAATGTCACACCCTTTTACAAATACAGGGGTAGACTTCGCCGGACCTTACCATATCCGATGTTCCAAAAACCGTGGGCAGAAAGCTTATAAGGGATATATTGCCGTATTTGTGTGCATGGCGACAAAGGCTATTCTATTGGAAGTTGTCAGCGATCTTACTTCGGAATGCTTTCTAGCTGCACTTAGAAGATTTTTTTTAAGAAGAGGAAAATGTGCAAAAATCTTTCCGGATAATGGAACTAATTTTTTGGGAGCTTTGCGTAAATTAGACGAAGAATACCAGAGAGCCCTTAAGGACAATATAAAAGTGGTTCCAATATTAGAAAGAGAACAAATCGAGTGGCACTTTATCCCCCCGGAAGGACCTCGCTTTGGAGGTATTTGGAAGCTGGGGTAAAACCGGTTAAATATCACTTAAAAAGAGTGATTGGGGACAATACTTTAACCTATGAGGAAATGGCTCTTATGTCAAATTGAAGCTGTACCGAATTCACGCCCGTTGTATACCGCTTCAAATGATATTGACGATTTGGATGTATTAACACCAGGTCATTTTACTATTGGAAGGCCAATATTTGACCCCATTGAAACAGTGTCAGATGAAAGAATTAGAAATCGGGATAGGTGGAAATTAATTCAAAAAATGAAGAGAGAGTTCTGGGTTAAATGGAAAGAAGATTATTTACACACTCTTAAACAAAGAAATAAATGGAAAATAGAAATGCAGAATATTAAAAAAGGACAGACAGTTTTAATAAAAGATGAAAACTGTCATCCAGCTAGATGTCCGTTGGAGAAATTAGAAGAAATACATAAAGGTAGGGACGATAGAGTCAGAGTAGTCACCATCAAACATCAGAATGGGTCGATTAAAAGACCGATTACTAAAGTTTGTCCATTAGCTGGAATTGAGTCTGAAGAAAAGGACTCAGAAACGCCTTCAAAAGAAGCCAGAAGTACTCGCGGTAGACCTCGAATACCCAAACTAGGACTCATGGCATTAATTTTAATGCTTATGTTATTTTGCCAAGTAGCAAATGCAAACATAGCTGCCAGAGGAAATTGAAAAAATAAACGGTTCCACTTCTATATATTTGGATCCGATGGGAGACGAGACGTAGAAATAGTTGCCTCATCTTGAGATCTAATAGTTTATTAAAATATGGACCCGTATTCTCAAATGATAAAAAAGGGAAAAGAATTGATTGGGAAAATGAGAGTTCTGTGCAGTAAACTTAACACTTTTGAAGATCAGTGCTATAACGTTTTAGATAACACTGATAGACAAATTGCAGATCTAGAAGAAAATAATAAACTTTTTATGACATAAGATATCAAAAGAAAGAAGCGAGCACCCTTCGAGTTTATGGGCTCACTTCATCATATATTGTTCGTGATAATGGACGCCGAAGATAGGGAAACTTTGGAAGGAAAGATGAAAATTGTATTAGAAAACCAACATAATCTAGATAATTTAATTAAAAAACAACTGACGTTTGTAATCAACGTAGAATCAACGGTAAATATTCTCAAAAGAACTACCGAGGAGATAAACGTAAATTTTAGAAGTATGAGCACCAGAGTAGAAAACAAAGTCGAAAACAAAGAATCTATAAACTTCTTTATGGTAACAAAGCAACTAAGTTCATTGATTACTGAATGCGATAAAATATAAGCAGGAGTCATAATTCTACTAATAGATATTAATCATGGTAGACTGAATCCAAATATTTTAAAACCTATGCAGTTAAAAGCAGAGATATCAAAAATAAACTATAGGTTATTAGAAACATTAGTTCTTCCAGGAAAAAGAACAGTTACGGAATTGAAAGAAATGTATAGCCTATTAACCGCGAAAGGGATTTTCGTGGATAAAAAATTAATTTTGACTGTGAAGATTCCACTGTTTGTATAGACACCCATCCCATTTGACCTTCCCTTCCCTTTCATGCTCAACTGGCATTGGAATAATCTTAGGATTTGAGCTCGAGGTACTTAGTATATAACTTCGAAATTGATTCCTATCATTCCATGACTGAAGCTACTTTAAACAAATGTCAAAAATGGCAAGCAAATAAAAGAGTATGTGAAGGTAATTGGAAAGAATCTTAGGAATCATTGGAATAATCTTAGGATTTGAGCTCGAGGTACTTAGTATATAACTTCGAAATTGATTCCTATCATTCCATGACTGAAGCTACTTTAAACAAATGTCAAAAATGGCAAGAAAATAAAAGAGTATGTGAAGGTAATTGGCCTTGGAGCAGCGCCAATGATAAGTCTTGTGAGATAACTCCATTCAAACCAAATAGTCATTCAAATTGTGTTTATAGAAAGATATCAGAGACAAGGTCATTTTGGGTCGAATTAGAAAAGAAAGCTAGTTGGCTCTTCAAAGTTGCAGTAAACACTATTGCTAGAATTCAATGCAGAAATTCGAATCAAGAGTTAATTGATCTACCTTAACAGGGAATTTTAACAATAATAACTGGTTGTACTGTGTGTACCGATGATAAAATATTAGTACCCCATCACAGTCTTCATACAGAAACTTACGAGACAATTTCATCCTCTTATATAAGTAATATAAGTAAGATACCAAAAACTGTTTGGAATCCCATGAATATACCATTAATTAACCATACTAAAGAAATTGATAAGTTAAAAAACGAATTAAAATTGTGAAGATAGGGTCATCATGAATTAAAAGGACTTAAGTTCCATTATGTATCTGGACATGAAGCCTTGATTATCAGAATAAAAGTAATGTTAATATTAATAATCTATGCCATAAGAAGAATTAAGGTAGCGCGAAGACTTCAAACAATAGCTCTTCCCTATCCACTGTAATTTACCTTAAAATTATCATCGGTAATTGTAATTATAACTATAAAGAAAATATTTACTAATATACAAAAAAAACAAAAACCATGCCAGTTCCGGCCCTTTGCAGAATGTTCAAGCAGAATATATTTTGTATCTAAAGAACAAGAGTCTTCACACGTTCACTGATGTAAACACAAAAAATGATCTATATATAACTGAGGAACGTGCATAAAATAAGTAATTTATGACTGCTAGGGTGTGGGCGGAGAAATAATCTGTGAACTCAAGTCACACAAGACAAACCCGAGTCAAGTGGACTAGAGTCAATTATGTATCTAATGTAGTCCAAAAATACTTATAACTGAACTCAAGATTTCACCCCAAAATAGTTACGATGTACCCGTTCCGTGGGTTTAGCTATAATAATAGAATACAAGATTGTACCTCAAACATGCTGTAAAATTTACATATAAGGTAAAAATCTGAATTTACAACTCAACTCTCAAGTGTTTCGACTTTTCTTTAAGGTCTTAGCATCCACAATTTCTAGATTCTGTCGACATCTAAATCTATTGTAGTTGATAAGCGATGCTTCAATATCAAGTTGCTCTGAAATCTATCCTATAAAAGAAGGAATAAGGGAAAAGTTTTGGTATCGAGGAAAAGCGGAGAAGCATTCAAAAAAGAACATCTAGTTGCCACGGTAAAACCTGGAGGAAGCGGAATAATGGTGTAGGGGTGCATGGGAACACAAATTTTGTGTGCTGACTCCTGCGGTATCACACTGAGTAAAGTTTGTTTCCAAATTTTGGCTCCCAGAAAGGACCAAAATCTGCGGTTTCCATTATTTTGAAGATTCGAGAAAATTGTCTACGATTTCTAGAAAATTGACGTACATATAGACCAGATTGCCGGATCTGGCTTAGAACCAACGAAGTGCAGGAATGAACATTACAACAAAACCAGCGGTCGTGTTTCCTCTCTTTCATAGCAAATCCTAGGAAAATTGAGAGAAATATTGGAGAAATAGTCATAGTTGATCTTAAATACGACTTAATTTGTTGCACTTTTGAAAAACTTCTCACCCCGCTGCACAGTGGGTCAAACGGCCTATCTAGCTTATATATATACACGCATTTACT
>OZ018402.1:24249740-24390318 GCA_963969585.1 Drosophila helvetica | reverse complement strand
CATTTACTCTTTCGTAGTGTTCAGACGCGTTTTTTCATCGCGCTCCGCTAATTTTTCACTTATTTTGCATAAACAGTCGGTGTTTGTTCAAAACCTTTTCAAACTAACAAATTAACCTGCTATCATAAAATCTTTCCTGAATCGCGTACCTATTTATTGTGTAAAACATAATTTAATAATTATTTTTTGCGTCGGTTAACAGTGTGTTTTTGTTGTTTCTTTTCGTAAGTTAGCTCTCGCATTGAATTTAGCCGGCTCTTATCTTGTAGCAGCTTGCAACTGCTGAATGAGTCTGCTAGGCGCAAAAAGGTCACTCCACGGAATCTGCATGCTCCAACTGTCCCTCAGCCGCCCGTTGCCGAACAACCGACTCCGACCACTCCAATTGTGCAGCAGCCGATATCGTTTGCTATTCCAAGGGCAACGACTGCTGCTGGTGATGTCAATTCGGCTGCCGAATTTACATACAGCCGGAAACTTCTGTAGCGTCCATGTCTGTTGAGTCCGCCAACCAACTAGCTATCCCATACATTCCGATCCCACCAACAAATTTACGACCCGGGCTACCGGGTATTGCCATCACCGGTACGAGGCCTGTGGTGCCAAAACCAAGATTGGTGGTGATCCCACATAAACGACAAGTTTTTGTCTCACGGCTGGCCCCTCACTCCATTTTTAGTTTATTATTTATTTATTCAAAACAAAATAACAGCCGTCGGCTTAAAGGTGGAGAAGTTTAACTTCTCTTATGCCAGGGAGATAGCTTCATTCAAGATAAGCGTCTCCCCGACTCCATTTGACACCATTTGCTCTGTCAAATTTTGGTCAGAGAACATGGTGGTGAAGGAGTTTAAGGCTAAGAAGAAGAATAGGCCCCCAAAAACTCCTAATACTAATCAGGCCAGTGCTCTATCCTCATCTTGCCAGTCTACCTCCTCCCGTCCAAAAAACTAACTCCCTCTCTCTTAATCACCTACCAGAATGTTAGAGGCTTGCGTAGTAAGCTCAGCACCCTGTATCGGGATAGCGTCGCATTTAATTCCCATGTAATTGTGTTCAAAGAAACCTGGTTAAAACCGGAAATTCTTAGTTCTGAAGTTTTGGCAGGTCGGTACACAACCTTTAGAAATGACCGTTCGTCTTGACGTGCAGGTTGGGTTCTGTTTGCAGTGGACTCTAACTTCCCGTCGAAGCATTTTACAGTCCAGATTCAACAAGAACTGGAATCTCTGTGTGTAGAACTGATTCTTCCCGCTTTTTCAGTTTTCATTACTTGCTCGTATATTCCACCATCTTCGTATATCGCAATTTACGATTAGCACTTGTCCGCCATAAGCGCTGTTTCTTCCTCGCTATCTGATAAAGATCATATGATAGTTCTTGGGGATTTCAATTTGCTAGGAACTGTTTGGTCTTCGGTAAACGAGTCTAATAACCTAGTGCCCATGTCACGACATGACTTTATAGACGGCCTACTCGACTTATCCCTGTCTCAAGTCAACAATGTGAAAATTTGCCTGGGTCGATTGCTTGATCTGTGCTTTGTAACGGATCCGACCATAGCGTTGTTAACCCGAGTCCCTCCGCTCACTATACCTGAAGACGCCTACCATCCTACACTTGAAGTGTCGCTCGATATAGGACCAACCGCATTAGATCGGTCGGGTAAGCTACCTCGATGTGTCCGCTGCTTTCGTAAAGCCAAGTTTGCGAAGCTTAATAATCTCATTAGGGATTTTGATTGGTCCGCTTTGTATTTGTGCACTGATGTTACGATATGCACAAACATTTTCTACGTTGCACTTGACTCACTTTTTGAGTCTTGTGTCCCACTTTTCTGTCCTATTAGATCTGGGAAGCCCCCTTGGTTTACCAAAGAGTTATCCAGTCTAAAAAACTTAAAATCAAGACTTTACAAAAAAGTTCAAGAATTTGGCTCTCCTTCTTCTCTCTCTCGCTATGTAATGGATCGGTCAAACTTTTCAGTTCTTAATTCCCAGTGCTAAAGGAACTACCTATCTCGATACGTTTTTCTCAGGACCCTAAGCAGTTTTACTGCTTCGTAAACAGTAAGCGTAAAACGTCCGCTCATCCATCCTCGCTATCATTTCTTAATACGTCGGCAAATACTGATCAGGCAATTGCCGATCTTTTTGCCCAATTCTTTCAAACAACCTATTCACAGGAATGCTACTCCGGTCAGCCGTACCCATACGGTTTACCGAGGTCAAACGGCACCTTCAGTCCCTTTCTAAATGAAAGCTCTCTGCTTCATGATCTCCGGAAAGTTAAGCCGGTGTTTTCACCGGGTCCGGACGGAGTTCTCGGCTGTGTACTTAGGTACTGCGCCGAATCTCTGTGTGGACCGTTGCTTAAACTATTCAGCCTGTCCATAAACTCTTCATGCTTCCCCTCCATATGGAAGGAGTCGTCCATAATTCCTCTCCATAAGAAAGGTAGAATGTCTGACGCGTAGAACTACAGAGGTATATCCAAGTTATCCGCAATTCCTACAGTGTTTGAGAAAATTTTAACTCCGCACCTGCAGCATCTTTGCAGATCACTTATTACTCCTGACCAGCATGGACTTATAAGGCGGAGATCAACAACCACGAATTTATTGGAGTTCACCTCCTTCATCATTAAAGGCTTCCAAGGTAATCTACAGACGGATGTCATTTAGACAGATTTCAGTAAAGCATTCGACTCTGTAAACCACTCTCTCCTAGCACTAAAACTTGACCTTTTAGGGTTTCCACCCAATCTCTTGAGATGGATTTCTAGTTACCTTTGTTCCAGATCCCAAAGAGTCTTCTTCAAAAACTCCCTATCTTCACCAGTTATGGTTACTTCGGGCGTACCACAGGGCAGCCATCTAGGCCCCCTACTCTTTACACTCTTTATTAATGACCTGCCTTCGGTATTAACATACTCTCGAGTACTTATGTATGCGGATGATGTTACGCTGTGTGTCCAGTTCAAGGATAGCTTATCTCACTCCAGGTTGCAATCCGATCTTAATAGCTTTCAGTCATGGTGTTGTGCAAATCTGTTATACCTTAATGCTTCGAAATGTAAAGTAATGACATCATCGCTCCAGCGCCTTTCTGGCTCCTTACACACTAGGCGGGGGTTCTCTCGAGAGAATTACCCTAGTTGATGATCTTGGTGTTCTTTTAGATCCCAAGGTAAAGTTTTCTGAACACATTTCTGCCATGGTAAATAAGGCCATGGGAATGCTTGGGTTTATAAAGAGGTGGTCAAAGGAATTTGACGACCCCTATATATCAAAGACTCTCTATTTATCGCTTGTTCGTCCGATTTTAGAATATGGTTCTTGTGTATGGTGCCCTCAGTACAAAGTACACCAGGACTGTATAGAATCAGTGCAGAAAAACATTTCAATTTTCGCTTTACGCGGCCTCAACTGGAATGCAAGTGTGAGACTGCCGTCTTATAGTTTGGGCGTTGACGTGCAATGACTGCACCATCAAGTGGCCCATGGGACACCAGCCGAATGCTGTTACGCGCGAATCCCAGGCCGAAACGCAGCCCTCCTCCCACCCAACCGACCGAGGTGCGCTGCCGCATAACGCGCGACTCGTTAACCGAACCGGTCGCGATCATGCAGGAAAGATAGATGTTAGACTAGTATTCGAGGAAAATGAGAACTAATCTTACTAAAGGAATTAAGCATGCTTTAAAACTATCGTACTCAACTTACAATTTCTAACTACGAGAAAGGTATGTGAGTAATAGTGATTTAAGAAGAGGAAGGGAATTAGTTGTAGATATGATATGGTAGAGGGAATTATAATCCGAGCATAAAACTCTAAAAGGTTTATGCAAGGAATAATTCGATCTACAAATCGAAAGGAACAACGGTATATAGTTTCTAGTATTTCTAATAGGAATCGTGAAGTTTATTTGGCTCAACAAGTCAGGGCTATCTACGTCACCCTTGATCAAGTTGTGCACAAAAATCACACAAAGCATTTTTCTACGGTTAACTAAGGATGGAAGCTTTTTAAAAGCAATCTATTGGGGTAAGACGGCAATCTAACACTTGCATCCCAGTTGAGGCCTCTAGTAAATTGCTTTTAAGAAACCTTCCAAACCTTAAAAGTGCGATAACACCTGGCAGACAGTATTGAACTTTTACTTTAAAATTAATTAATTTACGTTGTAAATAGTTTAAATATGCGATAGGTATTTTTTTCCAACTATTTTAACTATTTAGAACGAAAAATCATTAAAGTTTGACGACGCATACAAAATATTTATTTTAGAAACTCTACCAAAAGTGATTTTCGATACATGGCGACAGCGCCACCAACTTTGTGGGTGCTGCTCGCATGCTGAAAGAGCGGTTGGAAGACTAAGAGCAGCCAGGGACGCACACAAAATATTTGTTTAAAAAATCGCGCGATTTTTGGTAGAGTTTTCTATTTTAAATCCAGCAGCAAATGTGTACTCGTATTTCGACATCTAAATAAACTACACGTGGTGTTGCCGCCGAAATTTAAACACTAACGGCCACGTAGGCGCATACGGCAACGCCACCATCCAGAAACAACACCATTGACAACAACAACTAAGCAAGAACACAAAGTTTTTTTAAAGCTCTCTCTAATATTTTATCTCACGAAAATAAATGGAATGCTACACAAATTTGTTTACTTCTTTGCTTCGAAATACCCCGTGCCCCAACATTCTTTAAAAAAACTTTCATTACGCACAAACAACAAACATAATCGTGAACCACGCTTGGATTTCAACAAATTGCGAAATACACAAAGCCGCACGCATACATAATTGCCTACATATACACACACAAGTGTAAAAGCCATGTATGTGTAATAACTTTGTTGTAGTAGATCGCGCCGAATACAAACAAACACAACAAAACTAAGTTAAAGTGCACAAGTCTATAACATATAGACTAAAATGCCTATAGAACTAGAGATTCGGTCTGCGGCGTCTACAAAAAGAGGTATAACAGAAGGTATAACAGAAGGCGTCCAAAACTGGGTGCAATGCGACAAATGCAAGACTTGGCACCACTTTGCTTGTGTTGGTGTGAACAGCACTATTGCGCAGTTGGAATGGACATGCGCCGCATGCAAGGCACCAGCAAGTGATCGCGCTTCAACCAGTAACGGTGGCGGACAGCCCCAAGATCCGGAAAACATCAGTCCTTTGGACACCATACAAGTTGACCAAGTCAATGTTGATACATTAAAACTACTTTCAGAAAAAAATCCACACAAGCTGACCCAGCATACACACACACATACCAGCTCAAGTTCCTTGATGTTGGCAATGCTGGAAGAGACACGCGAAGCTGAAAAAAGGTACATAGAGCAGAAATACATGGTTCTTGCACAAGAGCAGGGAACACAGGCTATTTCGTTCCCATCAATTGGACCAAGTGCCTCCCAGTTAGCTGCAAGACAAGTACTACCACCGGATCTGCCCACCTTTAACGGCAATCCGGAGGACTGGCCGATCTTCATAAACATGTACGAGAACAGCTGCACAGTGGCCGGCTTTTTAAACGCAGAAAACTTGCTTCGGCTCCAGAAGTGTCTTATGCAGCTTATGAGTTGGTGAGTGATAAGCTGCTGCTGACAGCATTAGTCCCAGAAGTGATCAACACCCTAAAAACATTCTTTAGGCGACAGGAACAAATCCTTGACCGTCTTATTGATAAAATTAGAAAAATCAACGTACATAGACTTTGCAATGGCAGTACGCAACGCGTGTGCAACTATGGAGGCCTGCAAATTGAACTCACACCTGGACAACCTATTTGTTTGGTAAAATCTGCCCTTCGTAGTGTCATACGATCGTAAGCCTACTCACGTCTAATTCCCTCTCTAAGAATGTAAGCCACAGCCTCTCAGTCTGTTAAGTAAACATATAAGCGATAAAGACAGTCGAATGCTTCTCACCGAACGCTCAACCGTGCCGTAATTTCTAGTTCAATCTTCGGAAGTTATTATAATCATAAATTGCATCGCCCCGACCTGTATCGCCACAAAAACGCTTGTGGCATAAACATTTTGGCGCCCAACGTGGGGCAGTGCATAAATCTGTGATAAATAACTCCGACAAGTGATATTTGGCCTCGCAAATCCGTCTCGCAGAAACTAAACAACCATTTTCATTCGCTTAGAAGTAACGGAACACTTTCGCTGTCGCCATTCTCATCGCATTCGTCGTACATGCCATTGCCCTTTCTGGTCGCAGCCGCTGCTAGCTAAGTTTGCGCTCTACGTTTCTCCAGCTCTTCATCGCATCGTTCTCGCTCTCTTCGCCACTTCCATGCACAGCTCAGCCGCTGTTTAGCGCTGCAGCTATCGCTCGTTGCCGCCAACGCTATTCCAACTCGGTGTCTGCTATTCTCGTCGCATCATTATCACGCTCTTCGACGCTAATATCGACGCTGCGTACCACCCTCGCTATTCCAGCTCTTAGGATTGTTCCCATCGGAACAGTAATCCACTCTTCATCGCCGTCAGCCACCGGAGCGCTGTCTTCGGCTCTTTCAGTGTCTCTGATACAACGGCCTTCCGCTCTTCGTCGCTTCTCTTGTGGCGTTGAAGCGCTGCCTTTACGTATCGAATTGCAATTATGTCACTCTCATTGGAAGACCTCAAACAGCAGAGGTCAAACATCAAACGAAACATTTCCCGCATTAAAACGATGTTCGACGGGCAAACAGAGGCACCGGTTAAAAAAACAGCAGCGGCAATGTCGATTGGGCATTCTGGAGTCCTACTTTAAGCAGGTATTAACCGTGCAGGCCAGCATCGAAGCTTTGGATCTAGAGGAAAATGGACGCGCAGATCTCGAAGACCATAAGCCATAAAGCTGACAATCAAACAGCTTCTTGGCGAGGACTTAAACACCATAATTCACGAAGCTATGCAAATGCCATCGCCGTCGTCAAGGCTTCCTCGATTGGCGCTGCCAACCTTCGATGGCAACCACACTGAATACAAAAACTTCATTGCATCTTTTCTGCAGCTTACCGGTCGGGAGAATTAGTCAAGCATTGAAATATTCAATCACCTAATCAGTTGCGTAAAGAGTGAGGCATTGGAAACTATCAAGGCTTTTCCAGTCACAAGTGAAAATTATCCTAAGGCCTTAGACACGCTACGTTCTTGCTATGACAAACCTGCTCTAATCTTCATGGAAACAATAGCATCACTGTTTGATTTGCAGACTTTCAGCCCATCAAATCCTCATCAATTACGCAAGTTACTTTATAACGCGGCTGACTTGTTTAGCTCTCTTTCGTCTGATACTGTCACAGCACGTCGCAGCGCTACCTCATCATTTGCACTGACGAACGCATCATGTGGACTCTGCTCAGTTCCTGGACACAGGCTGAGTGAGTGCGAGCAGTTCACCGTCATGGATGCAGTACAACGGCGAGACGTAGTAAACAGGCAGAGGCGCTGCCTGTCTAAAGGTCATCAAGTGGCAACGTGTGCCTCAATCAATCGCTGTCGGGTCTGCAGTCGCATCACACTCTATTGCACCGCAACAACATGCTGCAGGCCACTCCTTCACAACCAGCGGATTCCGCAACCCAGCCGATTGAAGCCGCTGCGCATACCCACGCTCAATCCGACTCCTGTAAGCGGGCTCAGATCATCCTGGCGACCGCAATGGTCCTGGTCAAGGACTCAATGGGTTCCTACAAATTGGGTAGAGCACTCCTGGACGGGTGCTCCCAGGTAAATTTCATCACCGATGACTTTTCCCAGAAGCTCCGCCTGCCGCGAGACAAACACGGCATTTAAATTCGCAGCATCGGTGATTCGCAAACATACATCAAGTCCCGCACCACAACTTCGATCAAATCTCGCATTTCAGCTTTTGAGCTATCGTTGGATCTTTGTGTCACGCTCACATCGCATTACAACCTGATGGCGAGATTGATATCTCTACTTGGAATCTCCCACTCAACACCACATTAGCAGACGAACGAATCTACCAAGCTCGAAACGTCGACATGTTGTTCGGCACTGAAGCATTCTTCGACATTCTTGCAGTCGGCCAAGTAAAACTTGGTCATAACTTACCTACACTACAAAAAACACTCTTTTGGGTGGGTAGTTGCTGGCAGCCATCGTCCACAACGCACCGCTGATGCAGTTGTCTGCTTAGCACACAGCGTAGCTACGAAACTAACTTGAAGCGACTGTGGGAAATCGAAACAATCTGCAGCCCAATCAAAAAACGCAATCCTGAGCATAGCATCTGTGAGGAACGATATCTACAATCAACTCGACTCAATGAGGAAGGGCGCATTGTCGTAAAATTGCCATTCAAGGACAATCCATCCCAGCTCGGCAGCTCTTTTGAGATCGCTCGTCACAGGTTCATCTGTGTGAAACGCCGACTCTCACGCTCCCCTGACATTCGCACACAATACACCGAGTTGGGTTACATGCCACTAGTCACCAGCCCGGACTTATCTGCACCTCACTATTACATACCACATCATTGTGTGATGAAGCCGAGTAGTGAATCCACAAAGCTGAGAGTAGTGTTCGATGACTCTTGCCGCACTTTCAACCAAATATCACTAAATGATATCCTGCTTGTTGGTCCAACTCTCCAAGACGATCTCCACATCTTGCTGTTTCGCATCGACCTTCATCGAGCTGAGTACCCGCGGGGCGCGGACGTCATCCAATCCTCCCTTTACGTGGATGACCTGCTAACTGGAGCTACAACACTGCGTACCATTAAGGATGAAGTCACCAAGATTCTGAGCCGAGGTCACTTTCCTCTGACCAAATGGCATTCAAATGATCCCGAGTTCATCGACAGTCTTGACAGCAAGCACTTTAACCCATGCACAGATGGTGTAACTAGTGCTCTGGGAGTCACTTGGAACCAACCTACAGATATGCTACGCCCAAGAAGATACCAAAAATCGTCACCAAGAGAGCCATCCTATCAGTTGCATCAACTCTGTTCGACCCGTTAGGACTACTGTCGCCTCTTGTTATTGTCGCTAAGATAATAGTACAAGAACTGTGGCTCGCAGGACTCCAATGGGACGAATCCGTCCCACAACACATGCATACGGCCTGGAGCGCTTGCTTATACTCTTTCAGAGCCATTTCAGCGTTGTCGGTCCCTCGGTATTGCCTCCAAGTCAGCTGCCAATCGGTCCTGATCCATGGATTTTGTGACGCTTCTATTCGAGCAGTGCAGGTGGCCTCATTTCTGTCAGCCTCCTAACGGCCAAATCAGGAGTGGCACCAGTCAAGAAAAAATCGCTGCCTAAGTTGGAATTGTGTGGAGCGCACCTGCTTGCCCATCTGTATGCAAAGGTTAAACCATTGCTGGTCGATAAGACGCACTCTACTCACTTGTGGTCAGACTCACAAATAGTTTTACACTGGTTGACGTAACATTCGGTGACCTTATCTGCGTTCGTTGGGAATCGAGTTTCCGAAATCCAGGATTTAACCCTAACAGCTAATTGGAGATTTGTGCCTACCGATTTAAACCCTGCCGACATCGTCACGCGGGGAGCCACAACGCAGGAGCTTGAAACATCAATGTGGTTCGCTGGCCCTCCGTTTTTAAATCACTCACCCGCAACCTGGCCTACGTCTCCTGAGTTCATCGATCTAGATCAAGAGGTGGTCAACACAAGACAACGGAAAAGCACCTACAGCGTCGTCATAAGCTCTAACTATCTACTCGAGAGGTTGACCAATATCAGTTCCTACACTCGTTGCCTACGTATTGTCGCCTGGATGTTTCGCTTCTACTACTCAACAAGGAAAACAAGCAAACATCAATGTTGTCTGCTGAAGAGCTGCGCCATGCATCCGACTGCATAATCTGGAATATCCAACAGCAATCTTTCGCTGACGACTGTCAGCGGCTTAATAAATCACTCACACTCAAAAGTCATTTAATTTTCTAAATCCATTTCTTGACAGCTCGTCAGGATTTCTGCTCATCTGAGTGGGTGGCAGATTGGATAACGCTCACATCCCAGAGTCCCAAAAGCACCCGCTGCTCCCACCTAGCAAGTCAAATTTTGTCTGGACTTACGCTCGTCATTTGCATCGTCGTAATTGTCATGCCGGCCCTAAGTCCCTGGTGGAGCTGCTTCGTCTGGAATACTGGATTCTGAACACCAGGGACTTAGCACGTCGCATCGTCCTTCAGCAGCAGCTCATGGGATCACTTCCTGTGGAACGTCTTCTGCCTGGGCAGCCGTTCCAGCGGTGTGGCGTCGACTTCTGTGGACCTATTAACACTTATCTTCGCATAAGAGGAAAGGGTCCGATCAAATCGTATCTGGCAAACTTCATCTGTCTGGCCTCTAAGGCTGTTCACATTGAGGTGGTATCAGAACTATCTACCAAGGCTTTCCTGGCTGCACTTGCTCGTCGCGCATTGCCCACAGACATCTTCTGTGATAATTTTACAAACTTCGCTGGATCAGCTAACCATCTCACTGACCTCAAGAAATTCCTGTTCGATCAAGCCACGCAAGATGCTATTTCGTCATATTGTTCAACTGATTTTATCAACTTTCATTTCATCCCTCCCAGGGCTCCACAATTTGGCGGGCTCTGGGAAGCCGCTGTAAAGAGCGCAAAGGGCCTCTTGCACAGGACTTTCATCAATGCAAGGCTCACGTTCGAAGAACTTGGCACTGCTGCTGTTGAAGTCGAGGCAATACTGAATTCGCGCCCTTTGTCACCAATGTCAACCGATCCAAGTGATCTCGGTGCCATTACTCCTGGCCATCTATTCGCGCGCTACTCGAGCGGACAATCCACACACCCAATCTCACCAATCTGGAACGATTCGACGAGGTTACAGCCATCAAACAACAATTTTGGCGCCGCTGGTCGTCTGAATACATCAACGAGCTCCGCACACGAAGCAAGTGGACAGCAGCATTAGAAAATGTCACCGTCGGCCCCATGCTCAGCATTCACGAGGACAATCTTGCTCCACAACACTGGAGGCTGGGACGTATCGAATCCGTCGTATCTGGGAAGGATGTCACGTCCGAGTGGTCCATCTCCGAACGTCCACCGGTCATTGCTGCCGGCCAGTCCATAAATTGGCGATTCTCCCGCTCTCTGACCCCACTGGTCCTATCAGTGCTTAAACATTGAAAGCAGATCCTTTCAAGGGGGCCGAGATGTTCGGTCAAATCTGCCCTTCTTAGTGTCATACGATCGTAAGCCTACTCACGTCCAATTCCCTCTCTAAGAATGTAAACCACAGCCTCTCAGTCTGTTAAGTAAACATATAAGCGCTAACATTCTGTTAATAAAGACAGTCGAATGCTTCTCACCGAACGCTCAACCTTGCCGTAATTTCTAGTTCAATCCTCGGGAGTTATTATAATCATAAATTGCATCGCCTCGCTTGTGGCATAAACACCATTACTCCGCGAACTCGTCGATAAATTGCCCACTCAACAAAAATTAAACTGGGCCATGCACGCTCGCAGTGACGTCATCCCAGTCATCAAATCATTCAGCGATTGGTTATACAAGTTAGCCGAAGCTGCATCCACCGTTATACCTGGACAAAGCTCAAGGACTAGCACCGTCAACACTCACGCACAGGTTCGCCATGGATTGGACAGAAACGAAAACTTTCAGTCAGAAGACGATCGGCACCAAGAAGCTATGTCAATTCTCATCTGTGTAATGTGCAAGTCTGCCTAGCAAAACGCTGCCCAGTGTGAGAAATTTCAGATGTTGACCGTCGAGGAGAGGCAGCACATTATCAACGATAGCAAGGCGTGTTATAGATGCCTGAAGACCCACCGCCGCAAATGTTTCTCCAAACGAGAGTGTGGTATCGATAACTGCCAATCTAAGCATCACCCACTTCTTCGTAAAGAAGCACCCAAGGCCGAACTCGTCAGTGCGCACCTTAAGGATAGCAACATAGCAGAACAATACTTCCGTATTTTGCCCGTCACACTACACGGAAACGGAGTTACGTTTGAAACTTACGACTTTTTCATGAAAGCTCATCCGTTACACTAATAGATGACAGCATTATGGGAATTCTTCAGGTTTCGTCGAGAGAGAGAGTTTTAACGTAGACCCAATCACATAACGGTAGCTCCACTCTGAAGATGACAAAAAGGCCATGAGTATTCTCGAAGATACTTGTAAAAAAGTTAATGGCCATTATCAAGTCGGCCTGCTTTGGCGAGATAAGGAAGCCATTCTGCCGTAAAGCTACTCCGCTGCTTTGAAGCGCCTTGAATGTCTACGAGCTAAAATCAGCAAAGATCCAGACCTGTTCGAAAAAATACAGGGCCAAATTGATAATCTGGTATCATAAGGGTACGCATTTGAAATCGAGCCCAAAGACGCAGCTAAGCAGATGGGTCGCGTATGGTATCTGCCGATCTTTATTGCCTTGAATCCAAATAAACCAATTAAAATAAGGCTAGTCTGGGATGCAGCTGCCAAGAGTCATGGAAAATCACTTAATGATTTTATTTCCAACGGACCTGACTATCTTATTCCACTAGCCGATGTTCTAATATCATTCAGATTCGGCCGAATTTCCGTGTGTGCAGACTTCGCCGAAATGTTTCATAAAGTTACGATTTTTATGGCTCCATAAAGAGAATAAAACTCCAAAAAACTCAATGACATTTGGAATTAGCTGCATTGCCCCTACCCTTTGCATTGCTCACCATGTACGCGAAAAAAACGCGCAGGAATTCAAAAATCTAAATCCAAGAGCATACGAGTCCATTACAAAAGCGCACTACCTAGAGGATCTCATTGACAGCTACAAAGACGACGATGAAGCAATTGCAGTTGCATCCGCAGTCCGAGATATCCATGCTAATAGAGGATTCACCATAAGAAACTGGAGCTCCAACTCGACCCCTGTACTTCAAAACTTTGAAGAACGACAAATCGACGTTGGTTGTTGACCCAAAACAATTAGGGGGACTGGAAAAGGTACTTGGGATGTATTGGGAACCCTTCAGAGACGTTTTTATGTATATTTTCAGATTTGCGAGACTGAAAAGAGACGTTTTGAAAGGTGAAACAGCCTCAACATGGGACGAAGAGCTTCCAGATACACTCCTTACATTTTGGACACAATGGAAAAATGTACTTCTTCAAGCTGGAGAACTGGAATTTTCTCACTACTACTCCAACCTGCTGCCTAATGCAGACCAAATCGACGTGCATACATTTGTAGACGCAAGTGAAGACGCCTATGCCGCAGTCACCTACCTTCGCATAAAGAGAGGAGAAGACATCGACACGGTATTAGTAGCAGCCAAATGTAAAGTCGCACCATTGAAACCCGTTTCAATACCACGCATGGAGCTTTTTTGGCGGCCGTAATGCGAGTGGGACTAACAAAAAGAACCATAAACACTGGATGACTTAGAGTCGATACAAGCACATACTGGTCCGACTCTAAAACCGTTCTTCAATGGTTAACTATGGACCCTCGAAAATTTCAATCCTTCGCAATCCTATGCAATTATGCATAGAGTTGGCGAGATCATGGATAACACCAACCGTAATCAGTGGTGCTGGATTCCTACGAAGGAAAACGTTGCAGACTCAGCTACAAAATTCTTCAAAACTCCCGATGCATTCAAGGCCCACAATTCCTTAGACAATCGGAAGACAAATGGCCACACCAAAGATGTCGTTGTTGATAAGAATACCGACCAATCCGTATTACGTTAGCATGTCATAATAACGAAACTCAAGCACTTCGATTGGAGAATAGACTGGAGACGTCTATATAGAGCCGTAGCGATCGTCATCCTATTTATACAGAGGCTGCGAGCAAAATGCGCCGGAAAATCACTGCTAAAATCTCTCAGTCCTGAAATCATACATGCAGCAAAGTCGTGGCTATTTAAACAATCGCAGTCAAAAGCATATTCTATGGAAATCGGCTGCCTTAAACACCATTCAGCTGTGGACAAGTCAAGCCCATTAATTTCTATGAACGTTTACCTAGACGCAGAAGACATCATACGTGTACAAGGAAGAGCAGATCGCCTGAATCCAAAAGAAGACGCCATCGTATTGCCAAAAGAGTGCAGAGTCGCCTTTTTAGTAGCAAAGTACTACCACGAAAAATCTCACCACATGCTCCACGAGTCAACTATCAACCTAATTCGAAGCACATTTTATATACCACGTCTACGAGTATTGTACAAAGCCGTACGTAAGAGATGTCAAAAATGCAAAATCGCCAATTCGACACCAAAGATACCCCAAATGGCACCTGTACCAGCTGCCAGACTAGCCTGCTTTGAAAGACCCTTTACATATACGGGTGTCGATTATTTCGGTCCCACAAGGCACAAGGAAAAGCGTTGGGGAGTCCTATTTACATGCCTCACATTGAGAGCAATACACTTAGAAGTACCACACAAGCTTGACGTAAGCTCATGTATAATGTGGCTGAAGAATTTCATGGCCCTCCGTGGGACTCCAAAAGAAATCTTCTCCGACAATGGAACTAACTTCAGAGCCACTGAAAATGTCGTAAAGGAGGAACTGAAGCAAATCAACTTTGATGATATCACCATCCACTACGAAGCTATTAAATGGAGTTTCAACCCACCAGCTGCACCCCACATGGGAGGAGCATGGGAACGACTAGTTAGATCTGTGAAGACTGTCCTAAAATCGATCTGCCCATCAAATAATTTCAATGATGAGACCCTCCGAGCCGCTCTAGTGGAAGCTGAAACCATTATTAACTCCAGACCAGACTCCAGATCTAAGGCTGCGTTGGCATCAATCGCGACTGTTCGCCGATCAATTCTGGAAGCGTTGGGTAAAAGAATATACACCAACACTGACTAGACGCAGCAAGTGGTTCACCAAACGCCCGCCAGTAGCTATAGGAGATATAGTCATCGTTATTGACGACCAGCTGCCTAGGAACCTGTGGCCAAAGGCGCGTATTAGCGACGTAGTAACAGCCAAAGATGGACAAGTTCGCAGAGCTACAGTATGGAAACCCAAAGGGATAATGGTCCGCCCAGTGGCCAAATTAGCAGTTTTGGATGTCGGCTTTAAAGAAGGTGAACATCCGAAGGATGTGGGGGGAATGTTGCCGCCGAAATTTAAACACAAACGGCCACGTAGGCGCATACGGCAACGCCACCATCCAGAAACAACACCATTGACAACACTACATCGCACTTTAAGAAGTGCAATAATGCCTGCAGGCGTTATCGCATTTTTTTGGTGCAATAACGCCTGAAGGCGTTGTTGCATTCTCCCTAAAAATACGTACTGTACAAAAGAAATATTAGTTTGCATGTTAATTCTATTTTTTTACTCGAAAAAAACACTGTAAATCATAACCTCAGTTCTTTGTATTCTTTCGTAGAGTTTATCCAAAAATGTGTAGACTTGTTTAGGATAAAACTAGTATCATTTGGTAATTTGGTTCGTTCTGATTTGGAAACAGTAAAATACCGTTGTTCTTTGTTTGCGTTTTTTTTTTTAATGAATTTTTGTATCAAAACATGCACTTTTTCCCGGAATTCAGAAATTTTAGGTCTGCTTTAGCGCCTAGATCCGACCAGGATTTAGTTTTGATTAATATTTTGTTTATTTTTGACTAGTCATTAGAAATTATTTATAGCATAATTTTTTTTTTTAATTGTAAAAACTAAAAAAATATTAGTAAAAAATAATTATCAAAACTAAAAAAAAAATTGAGTTACAACGAAAGGGAACGTCTACGGCCGCGGCTCTACTTTATACCAGGTACTCAGTCAGTATATATGTATGTGAGCTGACGATATACATACATATGTACTTTATTACATGTTTGCAAAAGGGACAAATTGAATTTTAGCCAAAAAAGAAAAAGAAAAAATTAAGTCGAACCCTTTCCATTTTTGTTTGCATTTGTTTTTTACATCTGTCTTCTCTACATTTCCATATCTACACACATACGTCTTTACTACGAATCGTCTTGTGGATTTTCGTTCTTTATGGGGGCGGAAGGGGGCGTGGCAAAATTTTTAAATCCACTTGTGCTGACGTGATATCACAGGAGTATGGATAGAGAGTTTGGTTGCTCTAGCTCTTATAGTCTCTGAGATCTAGGCGCTCATCTGGACGAATGGGCACAGCACCCTACCCGGTGTGTGAGAGAGAGCGAGAGGAAACTAGGGGGCGGGGCGAAATTTTGAAATACACTTGTAACAGTGTGATAGGACAGGAGTCTGGATACAAAATTCTGTTCCTCTAGCTTTTATAGTCTCTGAGATATTGGCGCTCATGAAGACGGACAGACGGACAGATGGACGGACAGACAGACATAGCTATATCGACTCGGCTATTGATGCTGATCAAGAATATATATACTTTACTGGGTGTTGTACACATCAATTTTTTCAACAAATCTAATATACCCCTTTACTCTACAAATACCGGGTACAAAAAAAATTCTATGATTTACTTAATAAACGTAGGAAAAAACACGAAGACAATATCTCTTTTACTTCCGACGCTATTAGTTTATATAAGCCGTATGACCAGACAATATAAATAGTAAGATGCCAAACGCCCATACAATTTCATATCGTGAGCAGCGCTAATTTCGGTGAATGCTCGAGTACACGCTGACTCGCTCGCAAGAAGAAGAGAACAGAGATAATGAGCTGTGTGAGTACACACAGAGCTGCAAGCACTTATGTGTGCGTATTTGTGGCGAGCTGCCGAATTTTGACGAGACGTAAACAAGACAGAAATGTATTTGCTGGGAGTTGAGGTGGGGGGAAAAAAATTCGTTGGCGATTGACATTTGGAAAATAAAATTGCATTATTCATTTAAATAGTAATAATAATATAATTAAATAATATACAATACCATTTTGTACATTTGATATTCCGTATATAATTATCATATTTTATAACTTTCCGTCGATCGTTCGTCTTAATTAATAGTACACATTAGTAAAAATCGCCGCTCCAATTTGCTACCGTTTTGATTCTAGTCGGTAATATTGATATGATAATAGACAATACAATTTTTGGTTATATCCAACCTGTTAAATCGCAAAATCAACCCCTATACCGCAATTTGCCTTTCAAGAAATTATATCAAATTGTCTTGTCTTCTTTGCACAAGTTTACGTACAAACACACATACATACCTGCATGCATAAGAACTTCAAAATTTTTTGCATATTGAGTCGACCCACAAATACCCAACAGACATTTAATCGAATGTGAAGTCATTTATGACATAGATTATGTATTTTTACATAGGTACATTCCTTCATTATATTCGTTTATAGTACATTAAACAAAATTAGCATATAAGGGATATACAAAATATTACTTTTTTTGTATTATGAGCAAGCGTCTTCAAATAGTGTCATAGTCCCCAATGAATTCTAAAGTAATGGGTATTTTTTTGAGCGCGGCGTCGTTAAAAACCAATGCAAAAAAGCAGACCTAACATGTGTGCACACGTACAGTTAAATCTCAGCCTCATGTATAGGGCGAGAGAGCGGTTCGCTCTCTTTCTCTCTGACTATCTGTCTCTCTCTATTTGAATCAATTCCATAATGAATTCCACAGAGCGAAAATCGACCTCAAAATTTTGTATGGCGAGATTCATCTTACTATTTATATTGTCTTTGACCCACTGTGCGCTGGAAGTTAGCAGAATTCGACAAGAAACCCAAGCAATGGGAAAGATGTTTCATAACGATATATTGAAGAACTTCCAATAGCAGGTACAGTTGTGATACTCCGTAATTGTTTGAAATCTTCATATGTGTAGCTTCAATCCATTTATGTCCGAGTCCTTTTCAGTTGTGAGGGCAGAATTTACACAAAAAAAAACCTTTTCAAATGTCTCAATTTTCGATAAAGTACTTTTATTGGTCAATTTTACTATACATAATTATTTCACATTATTATTTTTAGCTCAATGATTTTACAAAAAAAAATAATTGTTTATTCTGGAATTTAGTCTAATATATTGTTTTCTGTAAAATATGCCTCCACTTCCAATTTAGAGGGAGCAGTATCTAATAAATTTAACATTTCTAAGGAATAACTATTTGCCGATTGCCTGCTAACATGTTAAAAAGATCCCTGTTTTGGGTTTTTCGTGATATCTTGCACGTATTCATGTACCTGTTTTTCTTGTAATCCTTGTTTCTCGCTTCTTGTGCTTCCTCTGAAATCTCTCCAATTGGTAAACTCTGATATTCAATTAAAATTTGACCATGTGCCGAAATTATATGAAGGGTAGTAGTAAGCTTCTTTTCAGAATATTTTTCCAGTAACGAATTTTTCTTGAATAATTTGTTTTCTATTGTTTTGTTTTTCCTTGGCTGTCGTGCTTTTGTCAAAAGATTCTCCCTCTCACGGAATGGTATATGCAAGTTTTAAAATAAACTCCATACATCTTATTCTTGCATTCAATGGGGAAATACCACCTTCCAAGTTGTCCTCTTCAACTACAGAATCATCGAAATTTGTAAAATCCTTTTGGGTTTTCTTGCAAAATGCACATTTAGTATATTTAGTATTAGTTAGTTCGTTAAGTACTTTTCCATCAATCATTGTAAGGAAAAATTCAAAATTGACAGGAATGGTTTATTCTTCCTTGTCTATTTTTACCGGCCTTATATTGGGAATCCGGTTCTTAATATTGTTTACTGTGTACTTTATTAGCTCCGAAGATTCCTTGGCGTATTTGAATAACATTGGGCGGCAATAATGAGCAGACGAAGGTCGCGGACTTTTCCAATAATCCGATGTATCCGATTTAAGCCGCAGGGGTGCAAGAGAAGCCATAAAAATGTTAGAATCTGTTATGGTTTTATAGTCTGTGGATATTACTTGCTTATATTCACTTTGCCCAGAAGATCCATCACAGCCCCATTTTCTGATCAATGCTAGATTAAGCGGAAGAATCTCAATCTGATGGTGAGGTAAACTCTGAATAAGCCGTTTCGCAGTGTGTTCCATCAGGTCTTGAATTTTTACTTCCGCTAATATCTCTGTCGTTATTGTTCATTCCGGCACTGCCTTTAGTTTCGCTTCTGTAATGTGTCTGTATTCAGGCAGAATGCGTAAATTATGATGGATTAAGGAATTCCGTAATATTGAATATTTCTCCTTAGAGAAATTCTCCATTTCTCCATTCCCAAATTCAAAAACAATGCTAAAGTCTCTTCAAATGTGTACTTCCTCGGTTGTGAGGATGGCATGAGGATGCTATCCTTGCACCTGTCAAGTCTCACTGGGCTTGCATTAGAAACAGCTCTTGTAATACACGACCTTTTGTTTTGTATATATACCTTGCTTTAAAAACGTGTGAAAACATGATTTTGTATGGGATTTAGCACCTGCGATAGCCCTTTTTTGCCTAAAAGCCAAACCAAACGCCTCAAAATTGCAAAATGGGATTGTGAACATACGGAAAAGGAATATTCAATGAACATATACAAAAAATATCTTGGGAAAATTTGATTAAGTTTTTTTGTAGCTCAAAAATTATATTAAAAATTACAATTATATTTAATTTTATTGTTTTTGTTCATTTTAAATTGTTTTTATGTATTAGCTTATATGCTCAGCGCTGCTAACAGCGAGAGAGAATGTTATATGCACATGAAGAGGCTCATAAGAATTCCGCCGTCGAGTTATGGGAAACATACCGGCGCTGCACTTATGTCGCTCGCGGCATATTTGTGTGATCATATTATATCGCACTTAAAATTAGCTTCAGACTTCAGTTAACGTAAACATTCAAACAAAGTGTTACAATGTATTTTCTTTCGAATACACTAGGTAAAATGATTATTCATGTGCATACTACAATGCGTACACTTGCATACTACACCACCCTGTGGTGTGCTCTGTGTGCCACCTTTACCATGAACCCCACTCTGGTTGCACCCGTCTACAACTTAGGATCCTTATCCTAAGGTTTATCCAAATACTCCTATTGCATACTGTTTGTTTTTTGTTTCTCGATGGTAGCTACTAACGAGTGCAGTGCTGGCTTTACCGATCTCCCTTTGTTATAAGCATGTTAGTTGCTTGACATCAGTCCCCCTACCTCATTCCTAATGTGTACCTCAGTAAAATTGATATTTGTGCAAGATTTGTTTTCGATACTACCTTTACGTTAACCCCGGCATTGACTTTTCGAGTACGTACCTTCTATCTTCTTGGCTTTGTGATGTTTCGTCATGCATTTGTTTCTTATCAGCTCTCGATCTCTAGTACTGTTAGCATTAAGAAGAATACAAAGTCATGAGTTCCATAGAAAGTTGATATTTGTGCAAAGTTATTCTTTTACATTTTGTGTGGGACACGCTAATGATCACGCCGAGAAAAGCTTAATAAGCTTAATAAATTAAATATCGTTGTGATTTGCCGTGAATTTAATTTAAAAATCATTTAATATGCCCCGTGGGAACCTATTGTTTATGGAAGAGCAGATCATTATCAAAACTATGGCTGATTGTGGCGTCAAAGTCGGTGTTATTGCTAAAACAATAAAGCGGCATCGAAATACCGTCACAAACTTTTTAAAGTGTCCGCTAAAACATGCTCAGAACAACCGTAAAGGGGCTGTTCCTCAGACAATTCGACTGCTTAAAGGATTTAAAAAAGGCAATTGTCGATGAATGGGCAAACATTGATATTACCGTGCTCCAAAACTTGGTAAACTCAATGCTCCGACGGTTGATATTGGTAAAAAAACAGAAAGGAAACTATATCCTACTAAGAGAATAAATAAAATGTATTTGAAAAGTAATTCATATTGAAAGTCTTAATCTATTTCATTAACTCATTTTTTTGGGAAAAAGAAAACTCGGGATATAGCCTCTCTATTTCACCTCTATGGTCACCCTGCAAAATGGCTGGAAATATTCCGTCCAGTCCATGTGCTTTTATGTTTGCGAAAGAGTCTATGGCCCAGTGGATTGTATTAGAGGTTACACTAGTCAACACGACATTTCCGCTGTGGCCCAAAATGACTTCTGATCGATTTGGGGACTTAAACATTTTTAAGAAATTATTTTTTGTGGATTCATTTTTTCTTTTAGTTTTTTTAAATTCTGGTATGTTTTTTTTAGAGTTAATGTTTTTTCACATACCTTAAGCATCTTACATCTGGTTGCATTTTACTTTCCAATTCTGAAAAGCTGACAAATGAAGCTATAAATCGGAGCCAACCTCTTTGTAGCTGCAGCTTACCGTCCAGAAATTATTAAGCTTTCAAATTTAAATTTGAATAGTTTTTGCGGTATATTTTCCAGAAATGTTGAGTTTAAAAACTCAGGAAAAGTCGAATAAAAAATATTTCTTGTAGTTTTTTTTTTAAGATAGATACATTAATTAGGCGTCGTGAAAGTACAGTTTGTAAAAATCGATAGATAAACGGCTAAGTTGCAGCAGTTTGACCAAACGTTCGTGTGCCGAATTTTGCCCTTAAATTCCGTTAGTCGACATATACATAACCGTTTGCAAAGTGGCATTTGGGATGGTACCGAACAGCATTTAACGGCATACTGCGCCATATAAAGGTTTGGTCAAATTGCTGCAACTTAGCAGTTTATCCATCCAAAAAAAATGGAAACAGATAAAATCAAATATATAATAATCTCCCAAACGGTTCAATTCAATTTGTCACTTTTTTGAACAGCGATACCAAACGTTCTATAAAATATATTGTATAAATAAGATCAATCATAAGCTCAAATTTGTGTTCTGTACAACATATGGAAAACAAAGCTCGTCTTGAAACTGACAATCCACAAATAGCATCAATTATTTACTTAAATTTGCAATAAACGAAACTAACAGAATATGTTTGTCTTGTAGAAGGCTCCTTCATAGGACAAGATTATTATTAATTTATAAAAATATATGTTGTAATACCTTGTAAGTAATATTCTACAAATTAATTCTAATCATTAGTACATACATTATATAACATTGAAAACCACTTTTACTTGAAAAATATGACTTCCTCTTCGAAGTCTGCGTAATTTTATTCAATGGATCGTTTGGTCACATTAGCTGCTATTTTAAACTATTTTAACCTTTTTTTTTAGACTTTTTGTAATTTTATCTTAAAATTTGTTTCAGGTTTGATCGTCCTATTCGTGCTTACTCAATAGGTAATAAAGTTGAGTACTCAAAACTAAAACGCGTTGGATACATCCATGACACTGGAAGGAACTCACATCGTGTACGAGCGTATTCCGTTGGGTCGAAGTCGAAAATACCTCGATGTGATTTGCAACGTATTGTTCTTGTGGAAAAAGATAAAAAAAAATATGAAACGAACGGAAGCCATAATAACATTTATATAGAAGATTCTAATTTAAATGAAGTTATTCGTTCTAATACAATCCAAGACAAAAAATCAACAAGTGCTCCTTTGTTAAGCCTTAAGCATCAAATAAACACTGATCGTATGAGTGATTTGATGGAAATTGATTTTTCACAAACAGCGAATTGGGAAAAACAACAGTTCATTAAAAACATTGACATTCCCAAACATATCGAAAATGTATTTTCAACAAACATTAGAAACCCTACCTTTCGATCGGATTTAAATGTTACTACCAATCAAAATGTTTTTGGGAGGCATCAAATTAATAATGGCCTACGCACTTCAGACGGTGGATACTTGGAAATGAAACCTGTTGGTAAAGCGTACTGTGAGTCAAGTGTGTCTTTCCTTCCAAATAAAATGGAAAAGCTCAAGCTGAAAGAAGTTTTGGAAACACATATACAGGATTTAAATGATACGGCGAAAAGAGATGAGCCATCCGTAAATGCCGAAGAATTGCAGAACTCTAGTTACAATGAAATATGTAAAAAAACTTTGGAATTGGTCTCATCTGAAAGTAATGAGAATCTTGGATTAATAAGACAACAAACTTGCACGAGTCAAGAAATTGAAAGTAACAAGAAAAAAAAATTAGACGACGGGACTAGAGACCTAATCTACTCAGTCTTAGATGAAAATAAATTAGTACATTTAATAAGCAATGAAGATTATACCCAAACTGCAGAAAAAACCAGTAATTTCGCCAAATATAACGATGTTGGCTATAAAATTGTTCAAATAAATAGTGATAGCTCACTTATATCATTAAAGAATAATCAAAAGTCCATTCCTATTGACGATTCGGAGCATAGTCTAACAGAAAATTGTGTTATGATAGCTGACAAAGATCCCAGCTCAAGCACGAAATGCAATTTACAGCTTAAAATAACTGATTTAAAAAGAACAGAGACCAGTACAATATCCCAAATTCTTCCAGTTAAAAATTTGAATTTCCCATCAGGACATCCTTCACGCATATCCCAGCCTGAACTTTACTACGCAAGTCTTGATCTTCCCCATTATAGCGGGATAAACACGGGAGCGTTTTTAAAAAGAGGCTCATGTGAATCGCCACCAGTTTCATTGACTTTAGAAGCAGGGAGTGCATATGCAAAAATAGATTTTGATCAATCCGACTCATCTTCCTCCTCATCGAACTTCTATAATATTTAAATTAAATTGTTGACTATGTGTATTTGACTTTTTTAACATTGTAAATTTATTGTACATATTACTGGAAAAGCTTCAGCTGATAGATACTAAAAATAAACTGGATTTGCCAAGTAAAAAATATAGACATATATTAGGGGGCAAGCCTCCTGCACATTCTCTTCGCTCGTGCGCCAACACCCGTCTCACTTAATTAAGAAACAAAACCAAAAAGTTTTTTGTACTGCGACGCGTCTCTCGGCTGCTGCTCTTTTGCCTCTGGCTGTAGTTTCTGTGTAAAAATCTTTACACACGGTTTCCTACTAAAAGATTCTTAAGCACCTATTAAACCGAAAAATAACACTTATACTATTAGTACTGCCCTCTTTGGTTTTCTTGCTTACTATATTTCAAGTTTCTCTCTTAGACGGAGAACGCCCGTCGATGCCGGTGGTCTGCTGTTGCACGGTGGTGTATAACGAAGACTGTGACGACGGACCCCTAAGTTGTCCTTCGTGACCGTCTTCTGCCCCTAGAGGCTAGGCGCGTTCCATCTGTGGTCGATCTATGGTGCGCCTCCTAGTGGAAGAAACATCACGAGTTAGAATCTGCCCAACGATGTCCCTAAGTTTCCCTAGCCTGCCTGACGGCGCGAATTACATTTACGGGGAGTACTTAATAGCTTATCCCATAAGGGTATCTAGGTGTAGCTTACGGAGTCTCGGGTTCATGATTTTGCCCCACTTCTAAGGAAAAGGGCATTATGACGACGCACCTCTACAAGTGGCCCTTGTGAATTCGCATCGAGCTCTACTTGGATGCCCTCGGGGTCGTCTGTCTGGTGTTGGCGTCGTTTGTCGCTGGGGTCTCATCATCGTCGGTGGCGCTGCTGAAGGCGAACTATATTAGGAGAGATAAACTTAGTTACAGTTTATGGCCCCTACAGGCCAGCTTAGCGGCAAAGTTATCTGACAAATGATGCAGTCCTAGTAGGAGCAGTTACTCAATGGTGTGTCGCGACTCGCGTCTCCGGAGCTTGTAGCACTTCCGTTGTTTTTGTGTTGCTCGTTGCGTATTTTCTTGGACTATCTTGAAGATCTCCTGAAGTCAGGTCGTTTTGTCGTTTGCCGGCTCGGCTTCCTCGTCTGGTTCTGCGGTCACTGCGTTGTAGCGTGCTCCCGGTAGTTGTGGTTCCCGACCCAATACCTGGAAGGTGGTGCTGAAGCCCGTGGTGTCAGAAGTGCTCGTATTGATGGCTAGGCTCAGATTTGGCAGTAAGTACTGTGCAGTCATTGTCCTGATGGTTCGGTTTACTTGCTCCGTGGGGTTAAATGACCTTCTAGTGAATTGCGTATCGTTGTCGCATACGAACTTCTGGGGCATCCCGTACCAGATACGTTCCCTAAAAGCTTTCTCCAGCTGGGCTATGGTGGCTTTACGTTGGGGTACGAGTTCCACCCATTTGCTGAAGGCATCAAAGAACACTAGAAGCATCGTGGGGCCATGCTTTGAGTCGCTGTCGACGAGGTGCTTACCCTGTTTTCTTCCTTCGGGCGATTCCCGAGTCGCCTATAGACCTGGACACTCTCGATGACGAACTCTGAATCCGTTGCAACAGTCGGTGTATCCAAAGGCACTGAGGTGGATCCTCGTGGACTCGCAGCGTTTCGATGGTTTGGCGTGACAGTGTGTCCGCTACGATGTTTTGTAGTGGATGTCGAACCAATACAGCAGGAGCTCGAGATTGTCGTGCCTTTTTTTTTTTTTTTACGTTGATATGCAATAATTGCATCATCAATTAGCCCATAGGACCCCAGCCGAATGCTGTAACGCGGAAATCCCAGACAGGAACTTAGCCCTCCTCCCGACCAACCGACCGAAGGGCGCTGCCCTATGACGTGCGACTCGTTACCCGAACCGAACGTGATCTTGCACGAAAAATAGATGTTAGACTATAATTAAAGGAAAATTATAACTAATCTGAATTATAGAACTAAGCATGCACCTACAATTTCTTATTACGATTATGTATGTGATTATTAGTGATTAAAGGGAATTAGTGTAGATTTGATATGGGAGAGAGAATTATAAAACGAGCATGAAACCCTAAAAGGTTCATTCGAGGAATAATTCGATCTACAAGTCGGAAAGAACAATGTTATATAGTTTCTAGTGTTTCTAATAGGGGTCGTGAAGCTTATGCGGCTTAATAAGTCAGGGCTATTTACGTCACCCTTGATCAAGTTGTGCACAAAAATCACACCAAGCATTTTTCTACGATTAACTAAGGATGGAAGGTTTATTAAGAGCAATCTGTTAGGGTAAGACGGCAATCCCAAATGAGGCCGCGTGGAGCGAAAATTAAAAAGTTATTCTGGACTGATTCTATACCGTCCTGGTGTACTTTGTACTGCAGGCATCATACACAAGAACCGTATTCTAAAATCGGACGATCTAGCGATATATAGAGAGTCTTTGTTATATAGGGGTCGCCAAATTCCTGTGACCACCTCTTTATAAACCCTAGCACTCCCATGGCCTTATTTACCATGGTAGAAATGTGTTCAGAAAACTTTAACTTGGGATCTTAAATTACACCAAGATCATCAACTAGGGTAATTCTCTCAAGAGAACCAGAAAGAGAACAGAAGCCGTACTTGACCGCTGACAGTTCTATAGCCCGATCTTTCCCAAGGATTTGGTGAGGGAAACTAATACTACATTAAATATTCCACCATACGCTGCAGAAATTGAACTGGAATTAGAAGTCACAATGATACTTTTAAGGTTTAACAACTTTATTTACTCCTCTCATTTTCAGGCCCCCTCCTTTTATCCCTCCCGCACCGTTTTCTCTCCACCTTCGGGTCTTCTGTCGCTCGTTGTTGCTGCTCTCTGATTTTCGTTGCTGCTAGCGCTCTCTGCGTCCGTGATGCCGGCTGCTGCTCTTTGATTGCCGTTGCTGCTAGTGCTCTCTGCGTCAGTGATGCCGGCTGCTGCTCTTTTCGTCAGTGATGCCGGCTGCTGGTACCAGTGACTCGATGTGTGACTCGGTGTGTTACCCGTGAATGATACCTAGCTCTCATTTCTCCTTTACCTACTATATTTAATTATTTTCTCTTATAACTAAATAATACCTATGTCTAAATCTTATTGATAGAAAACAAAATCGAAAAGGGGAATAATGAAAAAACTAAAAATGCCATGTTATGGGCCTACTGCTTCACTTTCGGTGACCATTCAGGTCGGGGCTCTATCTCGTTACTCCCTTGCGGCACTCCGGGGGCGGGATGAAACGATGACCTTCCCCTGCCTCGCCCTCCTGCCGTCGTATGCTCTCTATCAAGCTCAGTAGAAGTCTGCGAGTCAAGGAATGCGCGTTGTGGCCAGTGCACGCGGGGCGCCATGGCCTCGGCATGTGCTCTGGCTGGCTCCTCCTTGGCCTGTCTGTGGACTTCCGGGTTTTCTGCCCTCTCGGGCTCGGCTCCGGCGTGCTTCTGCCCCTCCAGCCACTCTCCGACAGCCTCTCCCGATCCGTTACGTCTAGTGCCTGCAAGTCCTCCCATGCACCTGCATCTGGCATGAACTCCAGCGAGGGGCTGTTGGTTCGAGCTTGAGGTTCCGGGTCGTCGTCCGAGCTTATATCTGAGTAGTGGGGCGGATTGGGTTTCGGTTTTATCGGTACTAGTTTCTGTATCTTATTGCCACGCCTGTCGAGTAGCTATGCTTCATCGTTTTCGCTGCTGCTCCACCTTGATCCTCAGCTCCAACCTGGTGCAGCTTCTATGGGTGCGTCATGCCCTTTGTCCCACATTCGTGATGCTTGTTGGGGGTGTGGCCAGGGGCTGATTTGTCTTCGCACGGGTTCTGGGGGTGGGGGTGATTTCAACCGCTTGGGGTTGCGTCTTGTTCGCCGCTCGTAGGTGTGCCGCCACACCATGTAATGCGGTGACGGCTGCTGCTTCTGGGCGCGCAACGTTCTTGTAACGCTCGATGGCACCGGATCTGGGCTTTGGTAGTGATCGGCATGGGATTGCGCTAGCTGTTGGCATAGGTCCCGCAGGCGTTCCACTTCTCGGAGCACTTGGTTCTCCACGCGTAAGAGTTCGACGTCGTTTGGTGGTTCCTGGCGCATATTCCGCCTGGGGCTGCCCATGGTGATGGTCCGGTCTCCGGCCGCGTAAGGGCGTCGCCGGACGTCGCGGGACTTGGAGGGTCTATCGAGATCGTTACGTCGCCTTCAAGGCGTTGAATGGCGTCCCTCAGGATTGTCCCGCCGATGGGGCCGCCTGGCTGTGGTTGTAGTGTTGCGTGGGGGGCTGCTGTGTCTGCGTCGGCATGGGGCATATAATCCTCTCTGTATGGTACCACGTGAACCTTGAGGGCGCAATGACGTATTTTCTTGACGAGGTAGTTATAGGGGTCGAGGAGGGTCCTGACGCGGTGTGTCGAGCCGTGTTGCTTAGTGCTCCTTGTGCCCCGAGAGGCTGTCCGTCGTCCGCTGGGGTGTTTATTGTTTATTGTTTAAAGTTTAACAATGTGCAGTTAAACTGTAGGGGGAAATATTAAATGAAAATTACTTGACGTAGGCAAGATACATGATAAACTTAAAATATAATTTAAAATTATTACAAGATGTTATTTATTAGGATAGTTTTGACAGTGTTAGTACTAGAATCGAAGGAGAACAGATAAAAAAATTTGTTATAGAGTCGGCAAAGGCTACGGAAAGATTCCTGATCAGAGTAGTTAGAAAGACAGAGTTGAAGGTGGAGAGGAAAGTAATGCCTAGTTGGACGGGATGGGACAGCAAAACTAATGAGACTGATAAGGGCAGATGATTCAACCTCACCAGAGAGAAGCTTGTGGAGAAAGAGAACTCCATGACAGATCCTACGGGTCTTAAGAGATTGGAGGTTAATAAGACGCAGCCTGCTTTCATAGGAAAGGAGATGTAACACAGGGTCCCAATTAAGTCCACGGAGTGCAAAGATGAGGAATTGCTTCTGTACGGATTCAAGCATATCTTGAAATTTTTGGTAATGTGGTGACCAGACACAGGAACCATATTCCAAGATCGGCCGGACCAGAGATACGTACAAGGCTTTAGTGGTGTAAGGGTCTGTAAATTCCTTAGACCATCTTTTAACAAAGCCAAGAACTCCTTTGGCTTTATTCGAGATGGAGGAGATATGACAATTATAAGAGAGATTAGGAACAAAGATGATGTCTAGATCACTAACTTTGAACTGGCGTTCAAGGATACAACTATTAATGGAGTAGTCAAATAGGTATGGCTTGATGCGGTGAAATGTCATGACATTACATTTGGAAATGTTCAGTGGAAGAACGTTAATGAGGCACCAGTTATTAAGAGCGTCAAGATCCGATTGCAGAGATAACGGGGACGCAGGGTCTTTATAGGAAAAACATACTTTAACATCGTCAGCGTACATAAGGACACGGGAGTGAGATAATACTAGAGGAAGATCGTTAATGAACAAATTAAATAACAGGGGGCCCAGATGGCTTCCTTGAGGTACACCCGATGTAACAAGGACTGGTTTAGAGAGAGAGGAGTTGAAGCGGACACGCTGAGAACGATTACTAAGATAAGAATTGGTCCAGAGGAGGAGATTAGTCGGAAACCCAAGGAGAGATAGTTTATGGATAAGGAGATTGTGATTAACAGAGTCAAAGGCTTTACTAAAATCAGTGTAAACTACATCAGTTTGGCACTGATTAGCAAATCCAGTAGTTACGAAGGAGGAGAATTCCAGGAGGTTAGACGTAACTGAGCGACGTTTTACAAATCCATGCTGGGATTCCAAGAACAGGGAACTACAAAAGTGCTGCAGCTGAGAAGTAATGATTTTTTCAAAAAGTTTAGGAATGGCAGATAAATCTAAATCATCAATCCAACCAAATCCGGGCCAGTGGAGAACGAGAACTTACTCGATTTTAAATTGGTTAGCAGGCAGTTATAATCAATGAAGGGGGAATAGATACAATTTGAGCTCTTTAGCGGAAAAGGATAAGAGTACCTGGTACGATGGTCGGATGTGGAGGCCAGAATAGAGGGGAGGTTCATTGAGGGGACAAAGTAGCAACGTTGAAAAAAGGAAGCGAATAGATCCGCAATGTCACAATCATTGTCGCCAAAACTAGCATTTAAGTGTAGAGATGGAGGAAATTGAGTGGAGTTACGTTTAGAGTTAACAAACCTGAAAAATTGTTTAGGATCGCGCTTGAAGTTAAGCTTACACTTGGCCAAGTACTTGTTATAGCATAACGTATTACATAGGGAAAATTTAGATTTAGCAATTAAGTATTTAGAAAAGTCCGATTGAGACCGGATTTTTTAAATTTTTTATACATGCGGGATTTAAAATTCCTCAGGTTGATTACCCTCGGGGTGAACCAAATGGGGCCAGAAGGATTTTTCAAGGGGGTGACTAAAGGGACATAAGTAGAAAAGATGGAAAAAATGGTGGTATAGAATGCCTTAGTGGCAGGCTCTATTTCGCGGTAGTCGTCGAGGAATGACCAATCGATCTGGGACAGAGCTATATTCAGAGAGGGAAAATCGGCCTATTTAAAGCAATAGATAGGCGAGGGCTTAGGGAACGATTTAATGGGCCCAGAAGAAGGCAAGTGAAGTTCAATATCGAGTGTGGGATGATAAAGGTCTTCAGGGAAGGATAGAGGTGATCCTCTACTAACCAGAGTCATCGAGGAATCAGAAGTGAAGACGAGGTCTAAGATCCTGCCAATGTTATTACAAATGCCATTAACCTGACCCAGCGAAGTATAGGACAAGGAGTCAATAAAATCATGCTGCATGGATGGGAGCATGAGGTTAGAGTCAACAGAAGGAGTCCACGTAATGTTTGGGAGATTAAAATCCCCCAGAACAATAAGGCGATCGGAATCATTAAGTTGGGACGAGAGGGTCTGAAGATGAGCAGTGTGAAGCATATAGGTTGCGAATTCAGCAGACGGAGGGATGTATGAACAAGAAATGAATAAACTAAAAGAGCGCAGACGAATTTTAACTATGACTATTTCTAAATTGTTACACTCTTCGATGGAAAGGAGTTGAGAAGTTAAGTCAGAGCGAACGGCTATCAGAACTCCACCACCCCGAGATGGACGGTCAAGTCTATATATGTTATACTTGTCTATAAAAATCTCTGAATCCGAAATTGAGGAATTGAGCCAGGTTTCAGTAAAAGCGATAATATCAGAATCAAAAGTTGCACTATTAGAATATAGTTTGCTGAGCTTACTGCACAGGCCACGTACATTCTGATATGAGATCCTTAGTGGAGGGGGGAATTCAGTTTTTTGAAGCAGACGGAAGAGGAGTAGGAATTATACCAGCTCTAGGTTCAGGGGTACGCTTAGAAAACAGGTGAAAAATCGTATGATTCGGCCAGAAGGAGGGATCAAGTAAACTATTTACGTGTTCATCCGGCACTAGAATTTTAAATGAAGCGATTTTACGTTTTTCTTTAAAGTTAAATTTGGTGACTTCAAGGCCAGAGGAATCATCAATATTGAGTTTATAATAGATGTAGTCCCTAACGAGAACATCCGTGGTCGAGTCTAAGAGTCGGGACACAAAAATAGATTTCAGAGGAGCACGAGCAAGAAGAGTAGGTGGAGCGGTCACATGTTTAATAGGTAAGGCGGTAGTGGGAACAACCCGAGTGGCGAGTTCAGATAGAGCAGAAAGGTCCGAGGAGATGGCGATGGAAGCAGAAGTTGAAGGGGCTTCAACTTCCATTCTATCAACGGTGTCGGCGGCATCAATTGAGAGCGATGGAGCACCAGCGACATGATCGTCATTAACTTCCAATTGGACAGTTGGCACCAGAGAGGCTGCAGGAGAAGGGCCGAGTGCAGCCATCCTCATCGAAGCAGGGTCGTTATTGCCGTCGGTTTCCTTAGCACCAGAGTCGATCATGGCTGGCGAGCTTATAGGCGTAGCGGGCATATCGTTGACTGCAAGAGAATTAAGGGTTTCAGAACACGGCGAAGTACGAGTAACCTTTCTTCTCTTAGGAGACTCATTTATCATTTTTAAGTTTTTAAAATGAGTCTCCGTTGAGAGAAACTTATCCTGTAATCGCTGGAATTCGGAGTGGAGGCTGGCGAATTCATTATGAGTTTGTCTCATAAAGATTCGCATGTCGGCCTCCAGTGGCCTGCAATCAAAACAGGTCCAGTTGAGATCGCAGTCTTGACCACATCAACAATGCGACTACCGTAGTGACCAAGACCCGCACAGGTAGCGTGAGCCGTTTTAGTACACAACCAGCAGTAGATGAAGGTTTGACGGGTGGCCACCGTACAGGCAGCTTCGCACCGTTTAGCACAGCAGGAGCTCATTGTAAAAGTGATGAAAAAGAAATGTATGTGGAAAAGAAAGGTAAATTATAAGTCGGTGTGAGGCTGATGCAGTAGGTTAAGCGTGTGTTACACAATTCCGCGCGCAAGCACAAACACAACAGTCACAATAACAACAGGTGAACAGAGAGACACAGAGAGACAAAAGAAGAGAGTAAGCGCGAAGCGGCTGATAGCGCGGTGCGTGTGTGTTGGAGTGAGAACAGAAGAGAGGGTAAGATAAAAATAGAGAGCGGCTCAGAGGGAGCGAGTGCACCACACAAGCTAATAGCAACAACAAAACAGCTGCTAATGAGTAAGCGCGGAGCGGCTGAAAGCGCGGTAATGAGTAAACGCGGAGCGGCTAATAGCGCGGTGCGTGTGTGTTGGAGTGAGGACAGTAGAGAGGGTAAGATGAAAATAGAGAGCGGCTCAGAGGGAGCGAGTGCTCCACACAAGCTATTAGCAACAACAAAACAGCTGCTAATGAGAATGTACAGAGAAAGAGGAGTGCACAAAATGATTTGAAAATTGGTAATAAAATACACAATAGACGGCAAAAGGCGTAAGCACTGATATCGACTAATTACCCACACGGTTATGTACACAGGGAGTAACTAAAATACACAATTACTTTCCTTTAAGCTATAGATTTAAAAATTTTTTGGTAGGAGCGAAGTAAAACACGACCGTCAGCAACGATGTATCGATATCGATTCCATGTTACGGTTTCTACGGGGAAAGAAACCTTTGGCTTTAAGAATCTGTCTATCGTTGTGTGGTTTCCCCTATGGCCCTGCCTAACGGTGCGAGTTACATAGTTCTTCTTGTGCTCTATTCCCATAAGGGGTTATATTTATATTTCGGCATCGATGCGCGATCGACCCTTGCGGGGAGAGGACGTTACGGCACCGCACTGCCATAAGTGGCCCTCATGAACTCACGATGCGTTGGGACCCTTGGCCAGTATTGTCGTCGCCTGCTTGCTCTTGGTCATCTCTCATCTTGTCGTTGTTGTCACTTGCTTTGTCGCCGTCGTCGTCATGAAACGCTTTAAGGTCCGCCAAACCGGCGGTTTTGTGTTGTCTTCCTGGCTGCTGCTGTAGACACACTATAGTGGGAGAAAGGAATTTAATAACGCGGTAAGGTCCCTCGTATTTGGGAGCTAGCATCGCCGCGAAGTGGTCGGCCGTCTTGGACAAATGGTGTTGACGTATCCAGAACAGTCCACCTAGCGCGGGGCGCCAGGCTCGTCGTTTGAGGTTATATTGTCTGCTCTGCTCCTGTGATGCCCGCTGGGTGTTTTCATGTCCGGTTCGCGTCCGAGAACAATGAGAGCCGGGTTGAGTCCGGTGGTGTCTGAGATGCTGCTATTGATGCCAAGCTCAACTCGGGGAGCAGGTCGTCCCAAGTCCGCTGATCCCCGCTGATGTACTGAGAGATCATCGTTTTGATCGTCCTATTGGCCCGCTCGGTCGGGTTCTGTTGAGAGGTGTAGGGTGCCATGTGCTCCAATTCCATGCCCGCAAGTTTGCGAAACTTTCGGAATGATCGGCTCGTGAACTGAGTCCCGTTATCGCATACGAATTTTCAGGGATACCAAATCGACCCAAAATTCGCTCTCGAAACGCCTTCTCAAGTAGTGCTGTTATAGCTCTTCGCAGCGGGACCAGTTCTACGCACTTGCTAGAGGTGTCGAAAAAGACGAGGAGCATGGTATTTCCATGCTTGGATCGGGGGATTTCGAGTGGTTCTTGAGCTTGGCGAGTGTGCATTTGTCCGGCTGGTTTCACTCAGCTCACCTTGTATTGCTAGCAACTGGTGCATCTATGGACGTATCGTGCTACGTCTTGGTGGAGTCCTGGCCAGTAATACCGTTGTGTGACTCTGCTTGCCGTCTTCCTGATCCCCAGTCGTCCCGCGGTCGGATGATCGTGGCACTTCTCCAATACTCGCCTTCGGTGATCCTTGGCCACACATAACTTTTATTTGATGGGATCCTCTTCGCTCGATCTGCTACTTGCCTACTTATAAACTGGGCCGTTTTCCGCGATGAATGCCGGGTGTTTCCCGTGTTGTTCTTGGATCGTCTGTGTAGTCTTATGAGCCATGGGCAGGTGTTCTCCTCTTTCTCGGTGCGTTGTAGAGTCTCCACCGGTTGTCGTGAGAGGGTGTCGGCCACCATCTGTGGTCGATCTATGGTGCGCCTCCTAGTGGAAGAAACATCACGAGTTAGAATCTGCCCAACGATGTCCCTAAGTTTCCCTAGCCTGCCTGACGGCGCGAATTACATTTACGGGGAGTACTTAATAGCTTATCCCATAAGGGTATCTAGGTGTAGCTTACGGAGTCTCGGGTTCATGATTTTGCCCCACTTCTAAGGAAAAGGGCATTATGACGACGCACCTCTACAAGTGGCCCTTGTGAATTCGCATCGAGCTCTACTTGGATGCCCTCGGGGTCGTCTGTCTGGTGTTGGCGTCGTTTGTCGCTGGGGTCTCATCATAGTCGGTGGCGCTGCTGAAGGCGAACTATATTAGGAGAGATAAACTTAGTTACAGTTTATGGCCCCTACAGGCCAGCTTAGCGGCGAAGTTATCTGACAAATGATGCAGTCCTAGTAGGAGCAGTTACTCAATGGTGTGTCGCGACTCGCGTCTCCGGAGCTTGTAGCACTTCCGTTGTTTTTGTGTTGCTCGTTGCGTATTTTCTTGGACTATCTTGAAGATCTCCTGAAGTCAGGTCGTTTTGTCGTTTGCCGGCTCGGCTTCCTCGTCTGGTTCTGCGGTCACTGCGTTGTAGCGTGCTCCCGGTAGTTGTGGTTCCCGACCCAATACCTGGAAGGTGGTGCTGAAGCCCGTGGTGTCAGAAGTGCTCGTATTGATGGCTAGGCTCAGATTTGGCAGTAAGTACTGTGCAGTCATTGTCCTGATGGTTCGGTTTACTTGCTCCGTGGGGTTAAATGACCTTCTAGTGAATTGCGTATCGTTGTCGCATACGAACTTCTGGGGCATCCCGTACCAGATACGTTCCCTAAAAGCTTTCTCCAGCTGGGCTATGGTGGCTTTACGTTGGGGTACGAGTTCCACCCATTTGCTGAAGGCATCAAAGAACACTAGAAGCATCGTGGGGCCATGCTTTGAGATATCCTGCCGTGGGGTGGTCATGAAACTCCTGCAGCACTCTTTGGCGACGGTCGCTGTCGACGAGGTGCTTACCCTGTTTTCTTCCTTCGGGCGATTCCCGAGTCGCCTATAGACCTGGACACTCTCGATGACGAACTCTGAATCCGTTGCAACAGTCGGTGTATCCAAAGGCACTGAGGTGGATCCTCGTGGACTCGCAGCGTTTCGATGGTTTGGCGTGACAGTGTGTCCGCTACGATGTTTTGTAGTGGATGTCGAACCAATACAGCAGGAGCTCGAGATTGTCGTGCCTTTTTTTTTTTTTTACGTTGATATGCAATAATTGCATCATCAATTAGCCCATAGGACCCCAGCCGAATGCTGTAACGCGCAAATCCCAGACAGGAACTTAGCCCTCCTCCCGACCAACCGACCGAAGGGCGCTGCCCTATGACGTGCGACTCGTTACCCGAACCGAACGTGATCTTGCACGAAAAATAGATGTTAGACTATAATTAAAGGAAAATTATAACTAATCTGAATTATAGAACTAAGCATGCACCTACAATTTCTTATTACGATTATGTATGTGATTATTAGTGATTAAAGAAGAGGAAGGGAATTAGTGTAGATTTGATATGGGAGAGAGAATTATAAAACGAGCATGAAACCCTAAAAGGTTCATTCGAGGAATAATTCGATCTACAAGTCGGAAAGAACAATGTTATATAGTTTCTAGTGTTTCTAATAGGGGTCGTGAAGCTTATGCGGCTTAATAAGTCAGGGCTATTTACGTCACCCTTGATCAAGTTGTGCACAAAAATCACACCAAGCATTTTTCTACGATTAACTAAGGATGGAAGGTTTATTAAGAGCAATCTGTTAGGGTAAGACGGCAATCCCAAATGAGGCCGCGTGGAGCGAAAATTAAAAAGTTATTCTGGACTGATTCTATACCGTCCTGGTGTACTTTGTACTGCAGGCATCATACACAAGAACCGTATTCTAAAATCGGACGATCTAGCGATATATAGAGAGTCTTTGTTATATAGGGGTCGCCAAATTCCTGTGACCACCTCTTTATAAACCCTAGCACTCCCATGGCCTTATTTACCATGGTAGAAATGTGTTTAGAAAACTTTAACTTGGGATCTTAAATAACACCAAGATCATCAACTAGGGTAATTCTCTCAAGAGAACCAGAAAGAGAACAGAAGCCGTACTTGACCGCTGACAGTTCTATAGCCCGATCTTTCCCAAGGATTTGGTGGGGGAAACTAATACTACATTAAATATTCCACCATACGCTGCAGAAATTGAACTGGAATTAGAAGTCACAATGATACTTTTAAGGTTTAACAACTTTATTTACTCCTCTCATTTTCAGGCCCCCTCCTTTTATCCCTCCCGCACCGTTTTCTCTCCACCTTCGGGTCTTCTGTCGCTCGTTGTTGCTGCTCTCTGATTTTCGTTGCTGCTAGCGCTCTCTGCGTCCGTGATGCCGGCTGCTGCTCTTTGATTGCCGTTGCTGCTAGTGCTCTCTGCGTCAGTGATGCCGGCTGCTGCTCTTTTCGTCAGTGATGCCGGCTGCTGGTACCAGTGACTCGATGTGTGACTCGGTGTGTTACCCGTGAATGATACCTAGCTCTCATTTCTCCTTTACCTACTATATTTAATTATTTTCTCTTATAACTAAATAATACCTATGTCTAAATCTTATTGATAGAAAACAAAATCGAAAAGGGGAATAATGAAAAAACTAAAAATGCCATGTTATGGGCCTACTGCTTCACTTTCGGTGACCATTCAGGTCGGGGCTCTATCTCGTTACTCCCTTGCGGCACTCCGGGGGCGGGATGAAACGATGACCTTCCCCTGCCTCGCCCTCCTGCCGTCGTATGCTCTCTATCAAGCTCAGTAGAAGTCTGCGAGTCAAGGAATGCGCGTTGTGGCCAGTGCACGCGGGGCGCCATGGCCTCGGCATGTGCTCTGGCTGGCTCCTCCTTGGCCTGTCTGTGGACTTCCGGGTTTTCTGTCCTCTCGGGCTCGGCTCCGGCGTGCTTCTGCCCCTCCAGCCACTCTCCGACAGCCTCTCCCGATCCGTTACGTCTAGTGCCTGCAAGTCCTCCCATGCACCTGCATCTGGCATGAACTCCAGCGAGGGGCTGTTGGTTCGAGCTTGAGGTTCCGGGTCGTCGTCCGAGCTTATATCTGAGTAGTGGGGCGGATTGGGTTTCGGTTTTATCGGTACTAGTTTCTGTATCTTATTGCCACGCCTGTCGAGTAGCTATGCTTCATCGTTTTCGCTGCTGCTCCACCTTGATCCTCGGCTCCAACCTGGTGCAGCTTCTATGGGTGCGTCATGCCCTTCGTCCCACATTCGTGATGCTTGTTGGGGGTGTGGCCAGGGGCTGATTTGTCTTCGCACGGGTTCTGGGGGTGGGGGTGATTTCAACCGCTTGGGGTTGCGTCTTGTTCGCCGCTCGTAGGTGTGCCGCCACACCATGTAATGCGGTGACGGCTGCTGCTTCTGGGCGCGCAACGTTCTTGTAACGCTCGATGGCACCGGATCTGGGCTTTGGTGGTGATCGGCATGGGATTGCGCTAGCTGTTGGCATAGGTCCCGCAGGCGTTCCACTTCTCGGAGCACTTGGTTCTCCACGCGTAAGAGTTCGACGTCGTTTGGTGGTTCCTGGCGCATATTCCGCCTGGGGCTGCCCATGGTGATGGTCCGGTCTCCGGCCGCGTAAGGGCGTCGCCGGACGTCGCGGGACTTGGAGGGTCTATCGAGATCGTGACGTCGATCTCATGATGGGTGGTTTGACACCGGTAGCGCGCTGCTGGTGCCTTCAAGGCGTTGAATGGCGTCCCTCAGGATTGTCCCGCCGATGGGGCCGCCTGGCTGTGGTTGTAGTGTTGCGTGGGGGGCTGCTGTGTCTGCGTCGGCATGGGGCATATAATCCTCTCTGTATGGTACCACGTGAACCTTGAGGGCGCAATGACGTATTTTCTTGACGAGGTAGTTATAGGGGTCGAGGAGGGTCCTGACGCGGTGTGTCGAGCCGTGTTGCTTAGTGCTCCTTGTGCCCCGAGAGGCTGTCCGTCGTCCGCTGGGGTGTTTATTGTTTATTGTTTAAAGTTTAACAATGTGCAGTTAAACTGTAGGGGGAAATATTAAATGAAAATTACTTGACGTAGGCAAGATACATGATAAACTTAAAATATAATTTAAAATTATTACAAGATGTTATTTATTAGGATAGTTTTGACAGTGTTAGTACTAGAATCGAAGGAGAACAGATAAAAAAATTTGTTATAGAGTCGGCAAAGGCTACGGAAAGATTTCTGATCAGAGTAGTTAGAAAGACAGAGTTGAAGGTGGAGAGGAAAGTAATGCCTAGTTGGACGGGATGGGACAGCAAAACTAATGAGACTGATAAGGGCAGATGATTCAACCTCACCAGAGAGAAGCTTGTGGAGAAAGAGAACTCCATGACAGATCCTACGGGTCTTAAGAGATTGGAGGTTAATAAGACGCAGCCTGCTTTCATAGGAAGGGAGATGTAACACAGGGTCCCAATTAAGTCCACGGAGTGCAAAGATGAGGAATTGCTTCTGTACGGATTCAAGCATATCTTGAAATTTTTGGTAATGTGGTGACCAGACACAGGAACCATATTCCAAGATCGGCCGGACCAGAGATACGTACAAGGCTTTAGTGGTGTAAGGGTCTGTAAATTCCTTAGACCATCTTTTAACAAAGCCAAGAACTCCTTTGGCTTTATTCGAGATGGAGGAGATATGACAATTATAAGAGAGATTAGGAACAAAGATGATGTCTAGATCACTAACTTTGAACTGGCGTTCAAGGATACAACTATTAATGGAGTAGTCAAATAGGTATGGCTTGATGCGGTGAAATGTCATGACATTACATTTGGAAATGTTCAGTGGAAGAACGTTAATGAGGCACCAGTTATTAAGAGCGTCAAGATCCGATTGCAGAGATAACGGGGACGCAGGGTCTTTATAGGAAAAACATACTTTAACATCGTCAGCGTACATAAGGACACGGGAGTGAGATAATACTAGAGGAAGATCGTTAATGAACATATTAAATAACAGGGGGCCCAGATGGCTACCTTGAGGTACACCCGATGTAACAAGGACTGGTTTAGAGAGAGAGGAGTTGAAGCGGACACGCTGAGAACGATTACTAAGATAAGAATTGGTCCAGAGGAGGAGATTAGTCGGAAACCCAAGGAGAGTAGTTTATGGATAAGGAGTTTGTGATTAACAGAGTCAAAGGCTTTACTAAAATCAGTGTAAACTACATCAGTTTGGCACTGATTAGCAAATCCAGTAATTACGAAGGAGGAGAATTCAAGGAGGTTAGAAGTAACTGAGCGACGATTTACAAATCCATACTGGGATTCCGAGAACAGGGAACTACAAAAGTGCTGCAGCTGAGAAGTAATGATTTTTTCAAAAAGTTTAGGAATGGCAGATAAATTAGATATACACCGATAATTAGAAACATCTGATTTCGAGCCCTTTTTGTGGACAGGGATTATGTAGGACTCCTTCCAGATGATTGGAAAATCGCTTAACTCTAGCGACAAGGTGAAAAGTTTTAGAAGGGGCACGCAAAGAGAATCAGCACAAAGTTTAAGAACGGCACTGGGGACCAAATCCGGGCCAGTGGAGAACGAGAACTTACTCGATTTTAAATTGGTTAGCAGGCAGTTATAATCAATGAAGGGGGAATAGATACAATTTGAGCTCTTTAGCGGAAAAGGATAAGAGTACCTGGTACGATGGTCGGATGTGGAGGCCAGAATAGAGGGGAGGTTCATTGAGGGGACAGAGTAGCAACGTTGAAAAAAGGAAGCGAATAGATCCGCAATGTCACAATCATTGTCGCCAAAACTAGCATTTAAGTGTAGAGATGGAGGAAATTGAGTGGAGTTACGTTTAGAGTTAACAAACCTGAAAAATTGTTTAGGATCGCGCTTGAAGTTAAGCTTACACTTGGCCAAGTACTTGTTATAGCATAACGTATTACATAGGGAAAATTTAGATTTAGCAATTAAGTATTTAGAAAAGTCCGATTGAGACCGGATTTTTTAAATTTTTTATACATGCGGGATTTAAAATTCCTCAGGTTGATTACCCTCGGGGTGAACCAAATGGGGCCAGAAGGATTTTTCAAGGGGGTGACTAAAGGGACATAAGTAGAAAAGATGGAAAAAATGGTGGTATAGAATGCCTTAGTGGCAGGCTCTATTTCGCGGTAGTCGTCGAGGAATGACCAATCGATCTGGGACAGAGCTATATTCAGAGAGGGAAAATCGGCCTATTTAAAGCAATAGATAGGCGAGGGCTTAGGGAACGATTTAATGGGCCCAGAAGAAGGCAAGTGAAGTTCAATATCGAGTGTGGGATGATAAAGGTCTTCAGGGAAGGATAGAGGTGATCCTCTACTAACCAGAGTCATCGAGGAATCAGAAGTGAAGACGAGGTCTAAGATCCTGCCAATGTTATTACAAATGCCATTAACCTGACCCAGCGAAGTATAGGACAAGGAGTCAATAAAATCATGCTGCATGGATGGGAGCATGAGGTTAGAGTCAACAGAAGGAGTCCACGTAATGTTTGGGAGATTAAAATCCCCCAGAACAATAAGGCGATCGGAATCATTAAGTTGGGACGAGAGGGTCTGAAGATGAGCAGTGTGAAGCATATAGGTTGCGAATTCAGCAGACGGAGGGATGTATGAACAAGAAATGAATAAACTAAAAGAGCGCAGACGAATTTTAACTATGACTATTTCTAAATTGTTACACTCTTCGATGGAAAGGAGTTGAGAAGTTAAGTCAGAGCGAACGGCTATCAGAACTCCACCACCCCGAGATGGACGGTCAAGTCTATATATGTTATACTTGTCTATAAAAATCTCTGAATCCGAAATTGAGGAATTGAGCCAGGTTTCAGTAAAAGCGATAATATCAGAATCAAAAGTTGCACTATTAGAATATAGTTTGCTGAGCTTACTGCACAGGCCACGTACATTCTGATATGAGATCCTTAGTGGAGGGGGGGAATTCAGTTTTTTGAAGCAGACGGAAGAGGAGTAGGAATTATACCAGCTCTAGGTTCAGGGGTACGCTTAGAAAACAGGTGAAAAATCGTATGATTCGGCCAGAAGGAGGGATCAAGTAAACTATTTACGTGTTCATCCGGCACTAGAATTTTAAATGAAGCGATTTTACGTTTTTCTTTAAAGTTAAATTTGGTGACTTCAAGGCCAGAGGAATCATCAATATTGAGTTTATAATAGATGTAGTCCCTAACGAGAACATCCGTGGTCGAGTCTAAGAGTCGGGACACAAAAATAGATTTCAGAGGAGCACGAGCAAGAAGAGTAGGTGGAGCGGTCACATGTTTAATAGGTAAGGCGGTAGTGGGAACAACCCGAGTGGCGAGTTCAGATAGAGCAGAAAGGTCCGAGGAGATGGCGATGGAAGCAGAAGTTGAAGGGGTCACATGTTTAATAGGTAAGGCGGAAGTGGGAACTACCCGAGGGGCGAATTCAGATAGAGCAGAAAGGTCCGAGGAGATGGCGATGGAAGCAGAAGTTGAAGGGGCTTCAACTTCCATTCTATCAACGGTGTCGGCGGCATCAATTGAGGGCGATGGAGCACCAGCGACATGATCGTCATTAACTTCCAATTGGACAGTTGGCACCAGAGAGGCTGCAGGAGAAGGGCCGAGTGCAGCCATCCTCATCGAAGCAGGGTCGTTATTGCCGTCGGTTTCCTTAGCACCAGAGTCGATCATGGCTGGCGAGCTTATAGGCGTAGCGGGCATATCGTTGACTGCAAGAGAATTAAGGGTTTCAGAACACGGCGAAGTACGAGTAACCTTTCTTCTCTTAGGAGACTCATTTATCATTTTTAAGTTTTTAAAATGAGTCTCCGTTGAGAGAAACTTATCCTGTAATCGCTGGAATTCGGAGTGGAGGCTGGCGAATTCATTATGAGTTTGTCTCATAAAGATTCGCATGTCGGCCTCCAGTGGCCTGCAATCAAAACAGGTCCAGTTGAGATCGCAGCGAGTCTTGACCACATCAACAATGCGACCACCGTAGTGACCAAGACCCGCACAGGTAGCGTGAGCCGTTTTAGTACACAACCAGCAGTAGATGAAGGTTTGACGGGTGGCCACCGTACGGGCAGCTTCGCACCGTTTAGCACAGCAGGAGCTCATTGTAAAAGTGATGAAAAAGAAATGTATGTGGAAAAGAAAGGTAAATTATAAGTCGGTGTGAGGCTGATGCAGTAGGTTAAGCGTGTGTTACACAATTCCGCGCGCAAGCACAAACACAACAGTCACAATAACAACAGGTGAACAGAGAGACACAGAGAGACAAAAGAAGAGAGTAAGCGCGGAGCGGCTGATAGCGCGGTGCGTGTGTGTTGGAGTGAGAACAGAAGAGAGGGTAAGATAAAAATAGAGAGCGGCTCAGAGGGAGCGAGTGCACCACACAAGCTAATAGCAACAACAAAACAGCTGCTAATGAGTAAGCGCGGAGCGGCTGAAAGCGCGGTAATGAGTAAACGCGGAGCGGCTAATAGCGCGGTGCGTGTGTGTTGGAGTGAGGACAGTAGAGAGGGTAAGATGAAAATAGAGAGCGGCTCAGAGGGAGCGAGTGCTCCACACAAGCTATTAGCAACAACAAAACAGCTGCTAATGAGAATGTACAGAGAAAGAGGAGTGCACAAAATGATTTGAAAATTGGTAATAAAATACACAATAGACGGCAAAAGGCGTAAGCACTGATATCGACTAATTACCCACACGGTTATGTACACAGGGAGTAACTAAAATACACAATTACTTTCCTTTAAGCTATAGATTTAAAAATTTTTTGGTAGGAGCGAAGTAAAACACGACCGTCAGCAACGATGTATCGATATCGATTCCATGTTACGGTTTCTACGGGGAAAGAAACCTTTGGCTTTAAGAATCTGCCTATCGTTGTGTGGTTTCCCCTATGGCCCTGCCTAACGGTGCGAGTTACATAGTTCTTCTTGTGCTCTATTCCCATAAGGGGTTATATTTATATTTCGGCATCGATGCGCGATCGACCCTTGCGGGGAGAGGACGTTACGGCACCGCACTGCCATAAGTGGCCCTCATGAACTCACGATGCGTTGGGACCCTTGGCCAGTATTGTCGTCGCCTGCTTGCTCTTGGTCATCTCTCATCTTGTCGTTGTTGTCACTTGCTTTGTCGCCGTCGTCGTCATGAAACGCTTTAAGGTCCGCCAAACCGGCGGTTTTGTGTTGTCTTCCTGGCTGCTGCTGTAGACACACTATAGTGGGAGAAAGGAATTTAATAACGCGGTAAGGTCCCTCGTATTTGGGAGCTAGCATCGCCGCGAAGTGGTCGGCCGTCTTGGACAAATGGTGTTGACGTATCCAGAACAGTTCACCTAGCGCGGGGCGCCAGGCTCGTCGTTTGAGGTTATATTGTCTGCTCTGCTCCTGTGATGCCCGCTGGGTGTTTTCATGTCCGGTTCGCGTCCGAGAACAATGAGAGCCGGGTTGAGTCCGGTGGTGTCTGAGATGCTGCTATTGATGCCAAGCTCAACTCGGGGAGCAGGTCGTCCCAAGTCCGCTGATCCCCGCTGATGTACTGAGAGATCATCGTTTTGATCGTCCTATTGGCCCGCTCGGTCGGGTTCTGTTGAGAGGTGTAGGGTGCCATGTGCTCCAATTCCATGCCCGCAAGTTTGCGAAACTTTCGGAATGATCGGCTCGTGAACTGAGTCCCGTTATCGCAGACGAATTTTCAGGGATACCAAATCGACCCAAAATTCGCTCTCGAAACGCCTTCTCAAGTAGTGCTGTTATAGCTCTTCGCAGCGGGACCAGTTCTACGCACTTGCTAGAGGTGTCGAAAAAGACGAGGAGCATGGTATTTCCATGCTTGGATCGGGGGATTTCGAGTGGTTCTTGAGCTTGGCGAGTGTGCATTTGTCCGGCTGGTTTCACTCGGCTCACCTTGTATTGCTAGCAACTGGTGCATCTATGCACGTATCGTGCTACGTCTTGGTGGAGTCCTGGCCAGTAATACCGTTGTGTGACTCTGCTTGCCGTCTTCCTGATCCCCAGTCGTCCCGCGGTCGGATGATCGTGGCACTTCTCCAACACTCGCCTTCGGTGATCCTTGGCCACACATAACTTTTATTTGATGGGATCCTCTTCGCTCGATCTGCTGCTTGCCTACTTATAAACTGGGCCGTTTTCCGCGTTCTCCTCTTTCTCGGTGCGTTGTAGAGTCTCCACCGGTTGTCGTGAGAGGGTGTCGGCCACGGCATTCTGGCTTCCTTGTCGATAATGGATGTCAAATTGGTATTTTTGGAGCTTTAATGCCCAGCGAACGATGCGACCTGTGGGATTATCTATGCAGTTCAGCCATTTTAATGCGAGGTGGTCCGTAACCACATCAAAATGGTAGCCCTCCAAGAAGCACCGAAGTTTACGGATGGCCCAGACTGTGGCCAAACACTCTTTTTTGGTGGCGGAGTAATTTTCTTCGGCCTTGAGTAGCCGGCGTCTTCCGCGCGCACATCCGCGTTGCTCTTTGGGCGCTGTACTGCGTTGTCCTAGAGAATGGTATCTGGTGCGAAGGTGGGTGGCTTTGGACCCTATGAATCGGTGACCCTTTAGTTGATAGACGCGCTCCTGCACTCGGTATCGGTGGCCCTTGGACAGGGTATGCGAACCGCCCTAAAGATCGATGATCCTTGGCGATGGTGAACGGTACTGCGGTACACGGCGCGGTGGTGCGGGTTATCCTGTTTAAGGATACTTGACGCAGCACTGAGGTTCAGGGATCCTTGTTAAGGATATGGCCCAGTGTTTGTCAAGTGGTTCTGCGAAAGAATGCGCGGCTTGCACTGGGGTCAGGGATCCTGGATGAGGATTTGAGTGCAGTAGTAGTCGAGTGAAAAGGTACGTGGATTGTCACTGTGGTCAGGGATCCTGGATGAGAATTTGTCACTGGCTTGGGTTTGGTTGCGTAATGTTTCACTGGTAGTCCTGCACTGGAGTGTTGTTTGATAAGTGTTCCGTGTAAAGGCTCGAACTTTACTGTCCGTCTTCAGCTTGTGCTCCTCCTCATATGGCCTCTTGGTCCAGCTTCGGGGCAGAGGGCTCTGCCTTCAGCTCTACCGCCAACCGATAACGGCGTTACTCTGCGGCCGTGTCGCCGCGGTTTTCATTCCTGGGCATCTGTCGCTGTAGCCGATGCCTGGCGGTCCTTTCACAAGTGGCTCTTGCCGCTGTCACCCGACTGCTTGGCGTCTGTCTCTTTCCTCCCTTGTCGCTGTGTCGTTTTGAAATGTTTGAAATCTTCATATGTGTAGCTTCAATCCATTTATGTCCGAGTTCTTTTCAGTTGTGAGGGCGGAATTTACACAAAAAAAAACCTTTTCAAATGTCTCAATTTTCGATAAAGTACTTTTATTGGTCAATTTTACTATACATAATTATTTCACATTATTATTTTTAGCTCAATGATTTTACAAAAAAAAATAATTGTTTATTCTGGAATTTAGTCTAATATATTGTTTTCTGTAAAATATGCCTCCACTTCCAATTTAGAGGGAGCAGTATCTAATAAATTTAACATTTCTAAGGAATAACTATTTGCCGATTGCCTGCTAACATGTTAAAAAGATCCCTGTTTTGGGTTTTTCGTGATATCTTGCACGTATTCATGTACCTGTTTTTCTTGTAATCCTTGTTTCTCGCTTCTTGTGCTTCCTCTGAAATCTCTCCAATTGGTAAACTCTGATATTCAATTAAAATTTGACCATGTGCCGAAATTATATGAAGGGTAGTAGTAAGCTTCTTTTCAGAATATTTTTCCAGTAACGAATTTTTCTTGAATAATTTGTTTTCTATTGTTTTGTTTTTCCTTGGCTGTCGTGCTTTTGTCAAAATATTCTCCCTCTCACGGAATGGTATATGCAAGTTTTAAAATAAACTCCATACATCTTATTCTTGCATTCAATGGGGAAATACCACCTTCCAAGTTGTCCTCTTCAACTACAGAATCATCGAAATTTGTAAAATCCTTTTGGGTTTTCTTGCAAAATGCACATTTAGTATATTTAGGATTAGTTAGTTCGTTAAGTACTTTTCCATCAATCATTGTAAGGAAAAATTCAAAATTGACAGGAATGGTTTATTCTTCCTTGTCTATTTTTACCGGCCTTATATTGGGAATCCGGTTCTTAATATTGTTTACTGTGTACTTTATTAGCTCCGAAGATTCCTTGGCGTATTTGAATAACATTGGGCGGCAATAATGAGCAGACGAAGGTCGCGGACTTTTCCAATAATCCGATGTATCCGATTTAAGCCGCAGGGGTGCAAGAGAAGCCATAAACATGTTAGAATCTGTTATGGTTTTATAGTCTGTGGATATTGCTTGCTTATATTCACTTTGCCCAGAAGATCCATCACAGCCCCATTTTCTGATCAATGCTAGATTAAGCGGAAGAATCTCAATCTGATGGTGAGGTAAACTCTGAATAAGCCGTTTCGCAGTGTGTTCCATCAGGTCTTGAATTTTTACTTCCGCTAATATCTCTGTCGTTATTGTTCATTCCGGCACTGCCTTTAGTTTCGCTTCTGTAATGTGTCTGTATTCAGGCAGAATGCGTAAATTATGATGGATTAAGGAATTCCGTAATATTGAATATTTCTCCTTAGAGAAATTCTCCATTTCTCCATTCCCAAATTCAAAAACAATGCTAAAGTCTCTTCAAATGTGTACTTCCTCGGTTGTGAATTTGGTGGCATGAGGATGCTATCCTTGCACCTGTCAAGTCTCACTGGGCTTGCATTAGAAACAGCTCTTGTAATACACGACCTCTTGTTTTGTATATATACCTTGCTTTAAAAACGTGTGAAAACATGATTTTGTATGGGATTTAGCACCTGCGATAGCCCTTTTTTGCCTAAAAGCCAAACCAAACGCCTCAAAATTGCAAAATGGGATTGTGAACATACGGAAAAGGAATATTCAATGAACATATACAAAAAATATCTTGGGAAAATTTGATTAAGTTTTTTTGTAGCTCAAAAATTATATTAGAAATTACAATTATATTTAATTTTATTGTTTTTGTTCATTTTAAATTGTTTTTATGTATTAGCTTATATGCTCAGCGCTGCTAACAGCGAGAGAGAATGTTATATGCACATGAAGAGGCTCATAAGAATTCCGCCGTCGAGTTATGGGAAACATACCGGCGCTGCACTTATGTCGCTCGCGGCATATTTGTGTGATCATATTATATCGCACTTAAAATTAGCTTCAGACTTCAGTTAACGTAAACATTCAAACAAAGTGTTACAATGTATTTTCTTTCGAATACACTAGGTAAAATGAGTATTCATGTGCATACTACAATGCGTACACTTGCATACTACACCACCCTGTGGTGTGCTCTGTGTGCCACCTTTACCATGAACCCCACTCTGGTTGCACCCGTCTACAACTTAGGATCCTTATCCTAAGGTTTATCCAAATACTCCTATTGCATACTGTTTGTTTTTTGTTTCTCGATGGTAGCTACTAACGAGTGCAGTGCTGGCTTTACCGATCTCCCTTTGTTATAAGCATGTTAGTTGCTTGACATCAGTCCCCCTACCTCATTCCTAATGTGTACCTCAGTAAAATTGATATTTGTGCAAGATTTGTTTTCGATACTACCTTTACGTTAACCCCGGCATTGACTTTTCGAGTACGTACCTTCTATCTTCTTGGCTTTGTGATGTTTCGTCATGCATTTGTTTCTTATCAGCTCTCGATCTCTAGTACTGTTAGCATTAAGAAGAATACAAAGTCATGAGTTCCATAGAAAGTTGATATTTGTGCAAAGTTATTCTTTTACATTTTGTGTGGGACACGCTAATGATCACGCCGAGAAAAGCTTAATAAGCTTAATAAATTAAATATCGTTGTGATTTGCCGTGAATTTAATTTAAAAATCATTTAATATGCCCCGTGGGAACCTATTGTTTATGGAAGAGCAGATCATTATCAAAACTATGGCTGATTGTGGCGTCAAAGTCGGTGTTATTGCTAAAACAATAAAGCGGCATCGAAATACCGTCACAAACTTTTTAAAGTGTCCGCTAAAACATGCTCAGAACAACCGTAAAGGGGCTGTTCCTCAGACAATTCGACTGCTTAAAGGATTTAAAAAAGGCAATTGTCGATGAATGGGCAAACATTGATATTACCGTGCTCCAAAACTTGGTAAACTCAATGCTCCGACGGTTGATATTGGTAAAAAAACAGAAAGGAAACTATATCCTACTAAGAGAATAAATAAAATGTATTTGAAAAGTAATTCATATTGAAAGTCTTAATCTATTTCATTAACTCATTTTTTTGGGAAAAAGAAAACTCGGGATATAGCCTCTATTTCACCTCTATGGTCACCCTGCAAAATGGCTGGAAATATTCCGTCCAGTCCATGTGCTTTTATGTTTGCGAAAGAGTCTATGGCCCAGTGGATTGTATTAGAGGTTACACTAGTCAACACGACATTTCCGCTGTGGCCCAAAATGACTTCTGATCGATTTGGGGACTTAAACATTTTTAAGAAATTATTTTTTGTGGATTCATTTTTTCTTTTAGTTTTTTTAAATTCTGGTATGTTTTTTTTAGAGTTAATGTTTTTTCACATACCTTAAGCATCTTACATCTGGTTGCATTTTACTTTCCAATTCTGAAAAGCTGACAAATGAAGCTATAAATCGGAGCCAACCTCTTTGTAGCTGCAGCTTACCGTCCAGAAATTATTAAGCTTTCAAATTTAAATTTGAATAGTTTTTGCGGTATATTTTCCAGAAATGTTGAGTTTAAAAACTCAGGAAAAGTCGAATAAAAAATATTTCTTGTAGTTTTTTTTTTAAGATAGATACATTAATTAGGCGTCGTGAAAGTACAGTTTGTAAAAATCGATAGATAAACGGCTAAGTTGCAGCAGTTTGACCAAACGTTCGTGTGCCGAATTTTGCCCTTAAATTCCGTTAGTCGACATATACATAACCGTTTGCAAAGTGGCATTTGGGATGGTACCGAACAGCATTTAACGGCATACTGCGCCATATAAAGGTTTGGTCAAATTGCTGCAACTTAGCAGTTTATCCATCCAAAAAAAATGGAAACAGATAAAATCAAATATATAATAATCTCCCAAACGGTTCAATTCAATTTGTCACTTTTTTGAACAGCGATACCAAACGTTCTATAAAATATATTGTATAAATAAGATCAATCATAAGCTCAAATTTGTGTTCTGTACAACATATGGAAAACAAAGCTCGTCTTGAAACTGACAATCCACAAATAGCATCAATTATTTACTTAAATTTGCAATAAACGAAACTAACAGAATATGTTTGTCTTGTAGAAGGCTCCTTCATAGGACAAGATTATTATTAATTTATAAAAATATATGTTGTAATACCTTGTAAGTAATATTCTACAAATTAATTCTAATCATTAGTACATACATTATATAACATTGAAAACCACTTTTACTTGAAAAATATGACTTCCTCTTCGAAGTCTGCGTAATTTTATTCAATGGATCGTTTGGTCACATTAGCTGCTATTTTAAACTATTTTAACCTTTTTTTTTAGACTTTTTGTAATTTTATCTTAAAATTTGTTTCAGGTTTGATCGTCCTATTCGTGCTTACTCAATAGGTAATAAAGTTGAGTACTCAAAACTAAAACGCGTTGGATACATCCATGACACTGGAAGGAACTCACATCGTGTACGAGCGTATTCCGTTGGGTCGAAGTCGAAAATACCTCGATGTGATTTGCAACGTATTGTTCTTGTGGAAAAAGATAAAAAAAAATATGAAACGAACGGAAGCCATAATAACATTTATATAGAAGATTCTAATTTAAATGAAGTTATTCGTTCTAATACAATCCAAGACAAAAAATCAACAAGTGCTCCTTTGTTAAGCCTTAAGCATCAAATAAACACTGATCGTATGAGTGATTTGATGGAAATTGATTTTTCACAAACAGCGAATTGGGAAAAACAACAGTTCATTAAAAACATTGACATTCCCAAACATATCGAAAATGTATTTTCAACAAACATTAGAAACCCTACCTTTCGATCGGATTTAAATGTTACTACCAATCAAAATGTTTTTGGGAGGCATCAAATTAATAATGGCCTACGCACTTCAGACGGTGGATACTTGGAAATGAAACCTGTTGGTAAAGCGTACTGTGAGTCAAGTGTGTCTTTCCTTCCAAATAAAATGGAAAAGCTCAAGCTGAAAGAAGTTTTGGAAACACATATACAGGATTTAAATGATACGGCGAAAAGAGATGAGCCATCCGTAAATGCCGAAGAATTGCAGAACTCTAGTTACAATGAAATATGTAAAAAAACTTTGGAATTGGTCTCATCTGAAAGTAATGAGAATCTTGGATTAATAAGACAACAAACTTGCACGAGTCAAGAAATTGAAAGTAACAAGAAAAAAAAATTAGACGACGGGACTAGAGACCTAATCTACTCAGTCTTAGATGAAAATAAATTAGTACATTTAATAAGCAATGAAGATTATACCCAAACTGCAGAAAAAACCAGTAATTTCGCCAAATATAACGATGTTGGCTATAAAATTGTTCAAATAAATAGTGATAGCTCACTTATATCATTAAAGAATAATCAAAAGTCCATTCCTATTGACGATTCGGAGCATAGTCTAACAGAAAATTGTGTTATGATAGCTGACAAAGATCCCAGCTCAAGCACGAAATGCAATTTACAGCTTAAAATAACTGATTTAAAAAGAACAGAGACCAGTACAATATCCCAAATTCTTCCAGTTAAAAATTTGAATTTCCCATCAGGACATCCTTCACGCATATCCCAGCCTGAACTTTACTACGCAAGTCTTGATCTTCCCCATTATAGCGGGATAAACACGGGAGCGTTTTTAAAAAGAGGCTCATGTGAATCGCCACCAGTTTCATTGACTTTAGAAGCAGGGAGTGCATATGCAAAAATAGATTTTGATCAATCCGACTCATCTTCCTCCTCATCGAACTTCTATAATATTTAAATTAAATTGTTGACTATGTGTATTTGACTTTTTTAACATTGTAAATTTATTGTACATATTACTGGAAAAGCTTCAGCTGATAGATACTAAAAATAAACTGGATTTGCCAAGTAAAAAATATAGACATATATTAGGGGGCAAGCCTCCTGCACATTCTCTTCGCTCGTGCGCCAACACCCGTCTCACTTAATTAAGAAACAAAACCAAAAAGTTTTTTGTACTGCGACGCGTCTCTCGGCTGCTGCTCTTTTGCCTCTGGCTGTAGTTTCTGTGTAAAAATCTTTACACACGGTTTCCTACTAAAAGATTCTTAAGCACCTATTAAACCGAAAAATAACACTTATACTATTAGTACTGCCCTCTTTGGTTTTCTTGCTTACTATATTTCAAGTTTCTCTCTTAGACGGAGAACGCCCGTCGATGCCGGTGGTCTGCTGTTGCACGGTGGTGTATAACGAAGACTGTGACGACGGACCCCTAAGTTGTCCTTCGTGACCGTCTTCTGCCCCTAGAGGCTAGGCGCGTTCCATCTGTGGTCGATCTATGGTGCGCCTCCTAGTGGAAGAAACATCACGAGTTAGAATCTGCCCAACGATGTCCCTAAGTTTCCCTAGCCTGCCTGACGGCGCGAATTACATTTACGGGGAGTACTTAATAGCTTATCCCATAAGGGAATCTAGGTGTAGCTTACGGAGTCTCGGGTTCGTCTGGTTCTGCGGTCACTGCGTTGTAGCGTGCTCCCGGTAGTTGTGGTTCCCGACCCAATACCTGGAAGGTGGTGCTGAAGCCCGTGGTGTCAGAAGTGCTCGTATTGATGGCTATGCTCAGATTTGGCAGTAAGTACTGTGCAATCATTGTCCTGATGGTTCGGTTTACTTGCTCCGTGGGGTTAAATGACCTTCTAGTGAATTGCGTATCGTTGTCGCATACGAACTTCTGGGGCATCCCGTACCAGATACGTTCCCTAAAAGCTTTCTCCAGCTGGGCTATGGTGGCTTTACGTTGGGGTACGAGTTCCACCCATTTGCTGAAGGCATCAAAGAACACTAGAAGCATCGTGGGGCCATGCTTTGACATATCCTGCCGTGGGGTGGTCATGAAACTCCTGCAGCACTCTTTGGCGACGGTCGCTGTCGACGAGGTGCTTACCCTGTTTTCTTCCTTCGGGCGATTCCCGAGTCGCCTATAGACCTGGACACTCTCGATGACGAACTCTGAATCCGTTGCAACAGTCGGTGTATCCAAAGGCACTGAGGTGGATCCTCGTGGACTCGCAGCGTTTCGATGGTTTGGCGTGACAGTGTGTCCGCTACGATGTTTTGTAGTGGATGTCGAACCAATACAGCAGGAGCTCGAGATTGTCGTGCCTTTTTTTTTTTTTTTACGTTGATATGCAATAATTGCATCATCAATTAGCCCATAGGACCCCAGCCGAATGCTGTAACGCGCAAATCCCAGACAGGAACTTAGCCCTCCTCCCGACCAACCGACCGAAGGGCGCTGCCCTATGACGTGCGACTCGTTACCCGAACCGAACGTGATCTTGCACGAAAAATAGATGTTAGACTATAATTAAAGGAAAATTATAACTAATCTGAATTATAGAACTAAGCATGCACCTACAATTTCTTATTACGATTATGTATGTGATTATTAGTGATTAAAGAAGAGGAAGGGAATTAGTGTAGATTTGATATGGGAGAGAGAATTATAAAACGAGCATGAAACCCTAAAAGGTTCATTCGAGGAATAATTCGATCTACAAGTCGGAAAGAACAATGTTATATAGTTTCTAGTGTTTCTAATAGGGGTCGTGAAGCTTATGCGGCTTAATAAGTCAGGGCTATTTACGTCACCCTTGATCAAGTTGTGCACAAAAATCACACCAAGCATTTTTCTACGATTAACTAAGGATGGAAGGTTTATTAAGAGCAATCTGTTAGGGTAAGACGGCAATCCCAAATGAGGCCGCGTGGAGCGAAAATTAAAAAGTTATTCTGGACTGATTCTATACCGTCCTGGTGTACTTTGTACTGCAGGCATCATACACAAGAACCGTATTCTAAAATCGGACGATCTAGCGATATATAGAGAGTCTTTGTTATATAGGGGTCGCCAAATTCCTGTGACCACCTCTTTATAAACCCTAGCACTCCCATGGCCTTATTTACCATGGTAGAAATGTGTTCAGAAAACTTTAACTTGGGATCTTAAATAACACCAAGATCATCAACTAGGGTAATTCTCTCAAGAGAACCAGAAAGAGAACAGAAGCCGTACTTGACCGCTGACAGTTCTATAGCCCGATCTTTCCCAAGGATTTGGTGAGGGAAACTAATACTACATTAAATATTCCACCATACGCTGCAGAAATTGAACTGGAATTAGAAGTCACAATGATACTTTTAAGGTTTAACAACTTTATTTACTCCTCTCATTTTCAGGCCCCCTCCTTTTATCCCTCCCGCACCGTTTTCTCTCCACCTTCGGGTCTTCTGTCGCTCGTTGTTGCTGCTCTCTGATTTTCGTTGCTGCTAGCGCTCTCTGCGTCCGTGATGCCGGCTGCTGCTCTTTGATTGCCGTTGCTGCTAGTGCTCTCTGCGTCAGTGATGCCGGCTGCTGCTCTTTTCGTCAGTGATGCCGGCTGCTGGTACCAGTGACTCGATGTGTGACTCGGTGTGTTACCCGTGAATGATACCTAGCTCTCATTTCTCCTTTACCTACTATATTTAATTATTTTTTCTTATAACTAAATAATACCTATGTCTAAATCTTATTGATAGAAAACAAAATCGAAAAGGGGAATAATGAAAAAACTAAAAATGCCATGTTATGGGCCTACTGCTTCACTTTCGGTGACCATTCAGGTCGGGGCTCTATCTCGTTACTCCCTTGCGGCACTCCGGGGGCGGGATGAAACGATGACCTTCCCCTGCCTCGCCCTCCTGCCGTCGTATGCTCTCTATCAAGCTCAGTAGAAGTCTGCGAGTCAAGGAATGCGCGTTGTGGCCAGTGCACGCGGGGCGCCATGGCCTCGGCATGTGCTCTGGCTGGCTCCTCCTTGGCCTGTCTGTGGACTTCCGGGTTTTCTGCCCTCTCGGGCTCGGCTCCGGCGTGCTTCTGCCCCTCCAGCCACTCTCCGACAGCCTCTCCCGATCCGTTACGTCTAGTGCCTGCAAGTCCTCCCATGCACCTGCATCTGGCATGAACTCCAGCGAGGGGCTGTTGGTTCGAGCTTGAGGTTCCGGGTCGTCGTCCGAGCTTATATCTGAGTAGTGGGGCGGATTGGGTTTCGGTTTTATAGTTTAGGTTACTAGTTTCTGTATCTTATTGCCACGCCTGTCAAGTAGCTATGCTTCATCGTTTTCTCTGCTGCTCCACCTTGATCCTCGGCTCCAACCTGGTGCAGCTTCTATGGGTGCGTCATGCCCTTCGTCCCACATTCGTGATGCTTGTTGGGGGTGTGGCCAGGGGCTGATTTGTCTTCGCACGGGTTCTGGGGGTGGGGGTGATTTCAACCGCTTGGGGTTGCGTCTTGTTCGCCGCTCGTAGGTGTGCCGCCACACCATGTAATGCGGTGACGGCTGCTGCTTCTGGGCGCGCAACGTTCTTGTAACGCTCGATGGCACCGGATCTGGGCTTTGGTGGTGATCGGCATGGGATTGCGCTAGCTGTTGGCATAGGTCCCGCAGGCGTTCCACTTCTCGGAGCACTTGGTTCTCCACGCGTAAGAGTTCGACGTCGTTTGGTGGTTCCTGGCGCATATTCCGCCTGGGGCTGCCCATGGTGATGGTCCGGTCTCCGGCCGCGTAAGGGCGTCGCCGGACGTCGCGGGACTTGGAGGGTCTATCGAGATCGTTACGTCGATCTCATGATGGGTGGTTTGACACCGGTAGCGCGCTGCTGGTGCCTTCAAGGCGTTGAATGGCGTCCCTCAGGATTGTCCTGCCGATGGGGCCGCCTGGCTGTGGTTGTAGTGTTGCGTGGGGGGCTGCTGTGTCTGCGTCGGCATGGGGCATATAATCCTCTCTGTATGGTACCACGTGAACCTTGAGGGCGCAATGACGTATTTTCTTGACGAGGTAGTTATAGGGGTCGAGGAGGGTCCTGACGCGGTGTGTCGAGCCGTGTTGCTTAGTGCTCCTTGTGCCCCGAGAGGCTGTCCGTCGTCCGCTGGGGTGTGCTTCATGTTACGGTTTCTACGGGGAAAGAAACCTTTGGCTTTAAGAATCTGCCTATCGTTGTGTGGTTTCCCCTATGGCCCTGCCTAACGGTGCGAGTTACATAGTTCTTCTTGTGCTCTATTCCCATAAGGGGTTATATTTATATTTCGGCATCGATGCGCGATCGACCCTTGCGGGGAGAGGACGTTACGGCACCGCACTGCCATAAGTGGCCCTCATGAACTCACGATGCGTTGGGACCCTTGGCCAGTATTGTCGTCGCCTGCTTGCTCTTGGTCATCTCTCATCTTGTCGTTGTTGTCACTTGCTTTGTCGCCGTCGTCGTCATGAAACGCTTTAAGGTCCGCCAAACCGGCGGTTTTGTGTTGTCTTCCTGGCTGCTGCTGTAGACACACTATAGTGGGAGAAAGGAATTTAATAACGCGGTAAGGTCCCTCGTATTTGGGAGCTAGCATCGCCGCGAAGTGGTCGGCCGTCTTGGACAAATGGTGTTGACGTATCCAGAACAGTTCACCTAGCGCGGGGCGCCAGGCTCGTCGTTTGAGGTTATATTGTCTGCTCTGCTCCTGTGATGCCCGCTGGGTGTTTTCATGTCCGGTTCGCGTCCGAGAACAATGAGAGCCGGGTTGAGTCCGGTGGTGTCTGAGATGCTGCTATTGATGGCCAAGCTCAACTCGGGGAGCAGGTCGTCCCAAGTCCGCTGATCCCCGCTGATGTACTGAGAGATCATCGTTTTGATCGTCCTATTGGCCCGCTCGGTCGGGTTCTGTTGAGAGGTGTAGGGTGCCATGTACTCCAATTCCATGCCCGCAAGTTTGCGAAACTTTCGGAATGATCGGCTCGTGAACTGAGTCCCGTTATCGCAGACGAATTTTCAGGGATACCAAATCGACCCAAAATTCGCTCTCGAAACGCCTTCTCAAGTAGTGCTGTTATAGCTCTTCGCAGCGGGACCAGTTCTACGCACTTGCTAGAGGTGTCGAAAAAGACGAGGAGCATGGTATTTCCATGCTTGGATCGGGGGATTTCGAGTGGTTCTTGAGCTTGGCGAGTGTGCATTTGTCCGGCTGGTTTCACTCGGCTCACCTTGTATTGCTAGCAACTGGTGCATCTATGGACGTATCGTGCTACGTCTTGGTGGAGTCCTGGCCAGTAATACCGTTGTGTGACTCTGCTTGCCGTCTTCCTGATCCCCAGTCGTCCCGCGGTCGGATGATCGTGGCACTTCTCCAACACTCGCCTTCGGTGATCCTTGGCCACACATAACTTTTATTTGATGGGATCCTCTTCGCTCGATCTGCTGCTTGCCTACTTATAAACTGGGCCGTTTTCCGCGATGAATGCCGGGTGTTTCCCGTGTTGTTCTTGGATCGTCTGTGTAGTCTTATGAGCCATGGGCAGGTGTTCTCCTCTTTCTCGGTGCGTTGTAGAGTCTCCACCGGTTGTCGTGAGAGGGTGTCGGCCACGGCATTCTGGCTTCCTTGTCGATAATGGATGTCAAATTGGTATTTTTGGAGCTTTAATGCCCAGCGAACGATGCGACCTGTGGGATTATCTATGCAGTTCAGCCATTTTAATGCGAGGTGGTCCGTAACCACATCAAAATGGTAGCCCTCCAAGAAGCACCGAAGTTTACGGATGGCCCAGACTGTGGCCAAACACTCTTTTTTGGTGGCGGAGTAATTTTCTTCGGCCTTGAGTAGCCGGCGTCTTCCGCGCGCACATCCGCGTTGCTCTTTGGGCGCTGTACTGCGTTGTCCTAGAGAATGGTATCTGGTGCGAAGGTGGGTGGCTTTGGACCCTATGAATCGGTGACCCTTTAGTTGATAGACGCGCTCCTGCACTCGGTATCGGTGGCCCTTGGACAGGGTATGCGAACCGCCCTAAAGATCGATGATCCTTGGCGATGGTGAACGGTACTGCGGTACACGGCGCGGTGGTGCGGGTTATCCTGTTTAAGGATACTTGACGCAGCACTGAGGTTCAGGGATCCTTGTTAAGGATATGGCCCAGTGTTTGTCAAGTGGTTCTGCGAAAGAATGCGCGGCTTGCACTGGGGTCAGGGATCCTGGATGAGGATTTGAGTGCAGTAGTAGTCGAGTGAAAAGGTACGTGGATTGTCACTGTGGTCAGGGATCCTGGATGAGAATTTGTCACTGGCTTGGGTTTGGTTGCGTAATGTTTCACTGGTAGTCCTGCACTGGAGTGTTGTTTGATAAGTGTTCCGTGTAAAGGCTCGAACTTTACTGTCCGTCTTCAGCTTGTGCTCCTCCTCATATGGCCTCTTGGTCCAGCTTCGGGGCAGAGGGCTCTGCCTTCAGCTCTACCGCCAACCGATAACGGCGTTACTCTGCGGCCATGTCGCCGCGGTTTTCATTCCTGGGCATCTGTCGCTGTAGCCGATGCCTGGCGGTCCTTTCACAAGTGGCTCTTGCCGCTGTCACCCGACTGCTTGGCGTCTGTCTCTTTCCTCCCTTGTCGCTGTGTCGCCGCTGCTGCGTTCCAAACGGGTTTTGTTCCACGGGTTCCAGTTCTGAGGTTTTGGGTTAGAGTTCAATAAGAATACAACTGTCCACTTTAGGTTTCAAATCGATTCTGTTCTTTATTTCTGAATTTTGCTTTTGAGTTAATTACAATGTGCTGAGTCTGCTACTAATGAGTGCCCGAGAATCTGCTGATATGTGAGTGTGGTCCGCTGATGCAATTGGAGCGGATGTGAGTTTGCGGTGCGAGTTGATGTGTTGGTGGTCACTACATTGTTAGGCCATCTGAAGGGTTTCCGGAGGGTGAAGACCGAGGGTAGCTGCTAAGGTGGTAACAGTTTTTTTTATTCTTAAATGTATATAATTTTCCTATTTGTTGTCACTTATTTCCATAGTAATATATATCTTGGTCATTACATGCTACAAAATTCCTCTTTACCCAGCTAGATAAATATTCACGAAAACCGAGTTCGATATGCAACCAATTCGCAGAGTGATTAGCATATACTGTGTTTATGCTATGCTCATTTCATGAAATCATTTCATGCAATGGGGAAAAAAGTGTGTGCATAAACACCATTTCATGTATTCGTTAACACACGATAGTTGACTATGAATTCAGCCTGAATTCATGAAATGGTATAGTCTGACCAGATTGAGTTTGTACAAATTAGGTGGCAACGCCGGGCGAAAAAAATTCAAAATTCGCATCGCCTTCAAGAGAGCCATCAAACGTTTGTGCCTCCACTCAGCGGACTTAGAAATAAATTTTGTTGGTCGCTTTTGACGATTATTAAAATACATTTGCGCTTTGCCAACTATAAATAGTGTGACCAGAGTTTACTTCAAAATGTTTGGCAAATTACACGTCTGGCAACTCTGCTGATATGATTTCATGTATTCGTCTCCGTCGGATAAACAGGGGCTAATTTAATTTCACGCATTCAAGAATTCATGAAATTCATAGCATAAACATAGTAATAGAACTGAATTGAGCAATTTCGGCAGATCAAAGCTAGAGCCGAAGCGGCGGCTGCAGAGAGCCCTTAACAGAGAGAGCGCAGCAGCGCTGCGTAACGTTAGCGTTTACATATGTTGTTTGGAATGTTACATGTATTCTTATAGGCAACGGAACTATTAGGATGAATTAGCTGCTGGCCCGAACATACTCCCCCCATTGGAAGCTGGTCTTTCAACAGGGACAGTAGACATAGCCGAATAATGGCCCTCCTGATGTTTCCTGATGCAGTCTTCAAGTTCGCTACGCCGCACACGCCATATTTGCCGTGGACGACATCGACCACTCTAGCCAGTCAACAACGACTAGGAGGAAAATTTTCATCCTTTATCTGAACGACATCGTTCACGCAGAGGTTTCGACCGCTCTTGCAAAGAGTGAGGTACATTCAGACGATTGTAGTTGAGCTTCGTTAGGTGAGGCTCGAGGGTTGTCTCATGCGGGTCGCCTAGAAGCAGATAAGCAGGGGTCAAGACATCTAGATCATCAGGATTTTCTGAAAGCGAGAGCAAAGGGCGAGAATTTACAATTGCCGTGATCTGGAAGATCAGAGTGTGCAGCTCGTCGAAGCCAAGCACAGAGGGCCCAACTGAGCGGTACAGGTGATGCTTTACAGTCTTCACTGCCGCTTCCCACAATCCGCCAAAGTGCGGAGAGCGTGGTGGGATGAAGCGCCAGTCGATCGAGTCAGCCAAGCAGGTTTCATAGACGACCAAAGCTCGTTCTTTGCGCCAACGAATTTTGTCGCATTGTCAGACCAAATTTGTCTTGGCCTTCCTCAAGTGGAAGTAAAACGCTTTAATGCGCCTAGAAACAAAGCGGTGGTCAGGTCCTATACGAGCTTCATGTGTATTGCCTTGGAAGTGAAGCAAATGAATACACTGATGTAGCAATGAATAGGAGGCCTCGAGCGGATTTCTGATAGGTAAAAAAGGGCCCACAATAATCCATTCCAGTGACTTCATATGGGCGAGTTTTCAAACGCACCTTAGGCAAATCTCCCATGATGTGCTGAGCCTAGTCATGAAACAGCTCACACTCTTGCTGACTACCTTTGACACTGTCTTAATTCCTCAAATTGGCCAATACTCTAACCGGATTTTGGCAAGAAGGGTGCGAGGTCTGACGTGAAGGTTCCTCTCGTGATAATATATTATCAGTGCACAAGCTATGGGATGTCCCTTTGGCAGGAAAGGCTGGTACTGAGCATCTAATCCTAGAGCTGCCAAGGCGACCTCCAACTCTAAGTAATCCAGACTGATCTATAAGCGGAGAGAGCAAACTGATGGAACTGGATTTCTTGACATGACCATTGCGTTGAATCTCCTTTATGTCCATACACAAGTTTGCCAGCTGAATGTGTCGAATTAGAAGATGCGTTCTTTGCTGAATATCAGAAACGGTGAGTCCAGAGTGCCGAAGACGATGTACAAATTTATGCATGTAGGCGAATGTGCGCTGCATGCCAAAAAAAGAGTTTGCAAATGTGCATCCTGAGGTGAGATCGGTATGTGGAGACGCGATGTATGTGATCAAGGCACCTTAGTGAATGGATGCCGGTCCGGTGTGCGACGGACAGCGAGGCTCCCACGTCCTCTTACCGCCTATATACTGGGACCAGTTGATTGCCGTTAATAGGAACCACTTGCGTCGTCCCAAAGGGAACATAACCCAAGCGCCGTCACCTCAGGCCATTGCCCCCGCGTCTCGACGCCTGTATGAGGAAATGCAAAACGGCAAATCAACCTGGAACAGAGTTCAGTAATCGGGAAAATTTACAAAGTTCATCCGTGGGCCAAGTCCCAGCAGCAGTCTGTTTGTTTAAGATCGTAGTAGATTAGTTTATGACCTGATATGACCCCCTTTTTCTTATTTTTGATTCGTTGATTAGAAAAATGGAGTAAATGGCAACAGAGATACCATTGAATTAGATAATCTTGTAAGATAACCTGCTTGTAGATGGATTAATTAATTTGATTAATTTGAAACTTCTTACTAATTGAAAATCCGAAAGAATTTTTCCGGAACGAAATGGATTTTAGATTCCGGTCCAGCGGGCTCTCGATGGCTATGGTCACAACAATTTTTAGGAGACGAAAAATCAAAAACACAATTCACAATTCAATGTATTTATTACACTGGTCGCAGCCAGCGATCTCCAAAAAAAAAACTACCCGGCTCCAAAGCAGAGCCGATCTTACATGCTGAGAGAGAGAGAGAGAGAGTACGCGAGAGCAGCGCGCGAGAACCAAATGCTGTCATATCGTGATTCATGCGATCTCTTGCTGCAACATTCCGGCCCCGTTGAAGGCCTATGGCGCTTCAACCGTCTATTGGCAATTTTGCCAGCTTGTGGATGGGGCGTTTAATAACGCCTGCGGCCGTTCGCACCTCGGCCACGCGTACTCTCCCATCGTCTCCTGCGATTGCCGCCACCACTCGTCCTGTGGTCCACTTCTGGAGCGGGGTGTTGTCCTCGTGGACGAGCACCAGACGGCCAATATCCAGATTTGGCTGTTCGGTTGCCCACTGATGTTGCTGCTGCAGGCTGACCAGGTAGTCTTTGGACCAGCCCTGCCAAAACTGCTGCTTGATCGCTGACAGCATTCACCACCGCTTCAAATACGCGAAGCCTCCCCTGTTGCATGTGGCACCTTGCTTTGATTCGGGTGGCAACGAAAGAAGTGGTTGCCCGATCAGCAGGTGCCCTGGCGTTAGCGCTTCTCCATCGTTGGGATCGTTGCCCGGAGATGCGATTGGCCGGGAGTTGAGCAGGGCTTCTACCTCTACCAGGTGTGTGCTCAGTTCGTCTGCGTAAGCTTCCCGTTGCCAACTCCGCGGACCAACCTCTGCTTGGCGGTCTTGATGGCTGCCTCCCACGACCCGCCGAAGTGCGGTGCTGTCGGTGGCACGAAACACCACTCGACGCCTTGGCGCGCTGCGTACTCCTTGAGCCGGTCCTGGACCCTCTGGAACGCTTGATGGAGCTCGCTCCCACGAAATTGATGGCGTTGTCGCTGTAGACCTTCACCGAAAGGCCTCTTCTCCCGATGAATCTTTTAAAAACAGACAAAAAACTTTCAGTGGATAAATCTGCAACAAGCTCCAGGTGAACAGCCTTTGACAAAAAACAAACGAAGACGGGAACACATGTTTTAATAGGGGGCCTGCCGCGAATCTTGAGGGACACATAAAATGGACCGCAGAAATCTACCCCACAAATTAAACGAGGGGGAACGTTATGAGCCGCGTCTGCGCCGCGGCTCTACTTTATACCCGGTACTCAGTCAGTATATATGTATGTGAGCTTGTTGTAATTTATTATATGTTCGCAAAAGGAAAATATTAAATTTTAGCCAAAAAAAAACAATTTAAGTCGAACCTTTTCGGAGATTTTGATCTATTAGATGTTTCCATATTGGTTAACATAAATTTTTTACATCTGCCATTTCTACATGTTTTTATCTACTTCCTACATATACATACACGGCTGTGTGCGAGAGAGAGAGGGAATCAGTCTGCGCTTGGAAGGCCACTGAAATTTCATTTGTTCCTTCTGACTATATTTATGATCCGATCTGATCCAAATTCAATACTCTGATAGATATAGTAATTTTCTATGATTCTGCGTTGTTGGTTTTCCCGTATCTTCAAAATTGTAGATTTTCATCTTTTGTGGGGGCGGAAGGGGGCGTGGCCAAATTTTAAAACAAACTCGTCTCGGTTTGATATCACAGGAGCTTGGATAGAAAGTTTGGTGGTTCTAGCTCTTATAGTCTCTGAGAACTAGGCGTCAAAAAATTCGATCAGGCATAGCGCCTACCCCTGTGTGTGAGAGAGAGCGAGAGGGAACGATGCATTTCGAAATTGTTTTCTTCATTGTGGCTATATTTATGAGTCGATCTGATCCAGATTCAACACTCTGATAAATATTGTCATTCTCTACGATTCTGCGTTTTTAGTTTTCTCGTATCTTTAAAATTGTGCATGCCACAGATTTTCGTCCTTGGAGTGGGCGGAAGGGGGCGGGGCGAAATTTTGAAATACACTTGTAACAGTGCGATAGGACAGGAGTCTGGATACAAAATAGTGTTCCTCTAGCTTTTATGGTCTTTGAGCTATAGGCGCTAATGAAGACGGACGGACGGACAGACGGACGGACAGACAGACATAGCTATATCGACTCGGCTATTGATGCTGATCAAGAATATATATACTTTATGGGGTCGGAAACGCTTCCTTCTGGGTGTTACACACATTAATTTTTTGCACAAATCTAATATACCCCTTTACTCTTCGAGTACCGGGTATAAAAAGGGCGAGCTCTTCGCATTTTATCAGCTGGTAGGTTTCCCATTATCTGTCCCAGTAGGACTGGCTTATATCGGAAACAATGCACACAATTTCTTATGACTCTTGTGCATGCTTCTCGAGCATTAATTAGCCATATCTTCTGCCTTAATAATGACACCATAACTTTGCCACCTGCATGATAGTGAGTCCGATGCAAGTTGCGCAAGAATAGCGTTACGAACTGCGATTTTTGCGACAGCAGCAGGGAAAATTTGGCATCGTATTGAATTTCTGCGTTAAGCAACCTGCCTCCCACTCGAATCAATGGAAACGTTACTCCCTCGAGCCCGCTCGTATGTATGAACGGGCTGAGTCGTTGAAGGTGTGGTGACAGGGTTTCTGACCTCTCCAGCTTGCAGAATTCCGGTCCCAGTTCGTATCTTTGGACTACTTGTACCAGCCTTAGAAATGAGACCTTTAGTTCTTTAGCTGATAGGGCTACCTCTCGACTATGCTTGCGTCCTTGAAGGAACCGATTCACATATGCCATTATACGGAGCAATTTCTCAAACGATGAGCATCTTCCAATTAACTCAATAAACTTATTAGTCTGACAATTTGCCACTGAATGTCCTGCCACACTTTTCCAGTTCTCTGACCGCTCCAAGGCCACTTCTCAGAATTCCGGAGTAGAAGATTTGGCCCATCGGTCAACAATGAACCCTATTGGCCACAAACGTTGCCAGCGTGGCTGAATCCCTTTCCAGCCAGTACAAGGTGACTTGGGAGTCCGACCAAAAGTTTACACTCTCGATCACAAACGTGTCCATGAGAGGTTTGACTTGAGTCCATAAGGTGGATAACTTCCACTTGATTTGACTCTGCACTTGCTTCCTCTGCGCACTTGACTGTCTCTCGCCACTGCCGCTGGCCTCCACCGAGAGGCTCGGTGCAGGCCAGCGGCAGTGGCGAGAGACAGTCAAGTGCGCAGAGGAAGCAAGTGCAGAGTCAAATCAAGTGGAAGTGCATCGGAGTGACGCAGAAAACAGTGATATACGGAAGACATCGACGGAACGATCTCGACAAACAGGCCCGGAGAGCAGCCCGACAGACCCCGATCAGAGCTGTGAGCGGTGGACAGAGCGATAGCCGAGTCAGAACCCCCAGCCAGAGTACCATCGGAGTAGTGGTCGGTAGAGGTACCACTGAGAACCACAGCGACTGATACAGCCATAAGATAGCCGTAAGATAGCCATAAGATACCAATAAAGCGATGTAATCTTAGAATACCCAACCCGAGTGTATTGGACTTCGCATAGATCTCTGCCAATTCAACGAGACAACGGATGGCAAGAAACAGAGCTGAGGCTGTCCCATAAGTTACCGTGTTCAGGCGATATGTTTGAACATCTACATTCGCCTTCTCCCTCCACAGAATCAACTAGAAATTTCGGTCCTCTTCGGCGACCTGAACTTGCCTATTTATCTTGAAGATGTCAGCTGTGAGCGCAAAACGATTTAGTCTAAATCGGGCTAAAGTTTCGTAAAGCTACCTCTGAATAGTTGCACCCACCATCAAAGTCTCATTTAAAAAGATTGAAGTCGACGTTTTGCTAGATCGAAAACGACGCGGAGCTTGGTGGTGCTACTATCAGTTCTCAGCACACATTGATATGGAATAGTAATGGTGTCCTGGAGGAGTGCCCTGAAGTAATGACATGTAGCCAAGTATGATATACTCCTATCCACCTTAGCCGGCTTGAAAAACTGCGGATCGGCCAGCTCAAGGTTTGGCGGTATCTTCTATTGGGCGAAATTAACGACGTGATCGGGTTGGTATGTGGAAATAGATCTTAATACCCAAAAATCGGAATCAAAGTTATGATCGTTAATGCGAGATTGGCGGACGAATTTTTCCCCACAGTTGTTATATTGAGGCATTAGACATCACGGCGCAGCCGCATGCGCTGTGCGTCGTACCGCAGGGACTTAGGTACCCTCTTTACTACTACGCATCCCCACAACTATTAGCGGTTAGCAAAAATGTAAATTAGTCATTAACTATTAGTAAATTAGTAAATAAAGAGACACAGATAAAAAACAAAAAGAAAAAGCGCTGTGCTAGATCTTCGGATATAAAATTAATTTGGGAGCCCGAATCTAACAGTGCCCTTGCATACTGGAATTGTCCGGACCAATCTCTCACCTTTACAACAGCAGTAGCGAGAATGACCTGTTCAGTACTCGCACCATGACTAGAATAGGCTGTTTGAGGTTCAGAAGATGACTGCTGTTCTACAGGCACAGAACTAGGCGCAATTTGCTGTGGATCTACTCCGTATCGGTGAAGTAACGTGTTATGGGGCTTAGAGCATACTCGACATTTTGCTGTTTTGCACATTGTCACTGTATGACCTGACCTCAAACATTTTATGCACAAGCGAAGTTGCTTGGTAATATCAATCCGTTGAAGAACAGGAAGCGCAGTAAAAGACTGACAATTGCTCATGGTATGGTTCCCCGCTGACAATAACTACATTTCGAATCAAATCGCCGATCCGTCTTTGCACATGAAAAGGAAGATTTTGTGTGTCCTTTATTTGTCTCTTTATTCTTCATTCCCTTATTTCGCGTTGACTCTTCAGCAGCTAGATGCTGATAGCGCCGATTCAACTGGGCTGCGCACTTAGACCAAGACGGTAATTTATCGTAATCCAGTTGCTCTTCGAACCGAGACTTCGTCGTGGGATCTACCTTAGACAACGCTATGTGAATTAACAATGCACTAGGCATAGATGGCTGACATCGTATCAATGACGGACCTAAGGTTTGAAGCAGAAGGTTTTGTTGTGCTAGGCAAACAACTGCGATACTGTATTAGAGAAGATCAAATATTTTTTGTAATAAACATTCTTCAAACTATCAAGAGCCTTTTCATAATTGTCGTCACAGATTTGGAACGGCTTCACTGTTCCCAATGTATCATCAGACAGAAACGACAGTAAGTGATTCAACTTTTCTACATTTGTTAGTGCTGTGTCGTTACTCTCGTAAAGGCTTATAAAGTTCTTAAATTCGGCATGTTGGCCACTAAACTTGGGGAGATTCATTTTGGGCAAATGTGACGAATGAGGACGGTCACCAATATACCTCCTTTGTACTCGCTGACCCTCGGGTTTTTTAAGTGCCGACATATACAGCGCCTTTGTGATGACACACATATCCTCTACCGATCCGCGTAGCTCGTTATTGGCATTCAACAAATCCACGTCCGCCTGTATGTCCATCAACTTTTCGCAATAATCTTCGATCAGATTTAGTCTGCATTTAATTTGAAGAGAGTCAAACGAAATGGTTTTTTCCTCAAATGGCGTCCTAATACGCCTAAGATCGCCCATCACTTTATCGTGTCTTTGAATTGCTGCCAATAACTAACGATTTCCTTTTCTTTTTCACTCATGCTGACGCTTTTTTGTTAATCCACTTGAGTCAAAAAGTAATGCACTGTTTAATGATAATGTTTAACCGAAAAATTGCAGGGTATGCCACTATCAAGCGAAACCACCGCAAAACCAACAAAGGCGGATTTCCAAACTAAAAACCGTATCGATTTGAATAAGCAAATGCAACGGCAGCAGCGAATAAATTAACAATTATAATGCCGATGCAACCAACAAAAAGAATGCAATGCACACAACCAAACGCCGCCAAATTATGCACAATTTGGCGCAACGCTAGCGTTACCGAAGCAAACGCAGCACCAATAGGCGGTACTTCACAAAAGGGAATTGAAAACAGCGGTAATGACCGGTGCTTTTCGATTAGCGAGTACAGTAAACGATAAGTATATGCACTTTTTCCCAATTCCACCTAGTTTTCACATACAAATAATTATTTTTCTTGTTTCGGCTGTTCACTTTGGTTGATTTTATTATTTATGTTTTTATTTAATTGGTATTCCAATTCACAAAGTGCCAAAAATTGAGAGGCCAACCGGTACTGAGAAAACCTCACCCAATGCATAAAATTGTGGCTTGATTCGAACACTCAATTTTTTCACACTACAATACCTGTGAATCTGGCATAGAATTTCCGAAAACTTTCCTTTTTTATTTAAACGATGACTTCAATCCTGGACTCGATCGCTGGTGAAGTCACGCGGATGGGTGCCCGTGTCATGGCATTGGAGAGTGAGGTGGTTGACCTTCGCTCTCAGAGAGAGCAACTGGGGGAGCGGGTCGAGCGGCTGGACCGGGAGGTGATGGATTTGCGAGCACTGAGTAAGAGAGTGGGGGGCATCGAGATACAATTGGTGACCGACCACATCGCAACCAGCGCGTGTGATCTGCGCATCCACAGTGTCCCTTATGTGGAGGGAGAGAATGCCAGAGCGTTATACAACAAGCTCTGCTTCAATCTACAGCTGACCCCACCACCTAGAGTCCGTGATGTTTTTCGAGCCAGACAAACACAGAACACTAATGTCGATCCCGTTATTATTGTTAAAATGGAAAACGTCCGCGAGAAGGTTAACCTACTTAAAACAATTGCGATATACCGGCGCGAGAATAAGAGCCAACTGAGCTTACAGATCATGGGGTTCGACTCGGAGGCTGTTGTCTACGTAAATGAGCAGCTTTTAAGAGAGCATTACCAAATTTTTAAAGAGGCCATGCGAATAAAGAAGCATAAAATGCTGTCAGCTGTCTTCACTCGGCGCGGCCTCGTGCACGTTCGTAGTAATACGAGAGAGGACGTTCAATGCGTTGAGCGCATGGATGAGCTTTTATCGCTCGCGCCAGCTAGCGAGCCTCTCACCCGCTCTACAGCTGCCTCCCCCACTGACGCCTTGGCTGAATCGGAAGACGCAGCAGGGGTCTTAAATAGCTTTCGCTCTTAAGCACCTATGTATTACTCAGTTATTCTTTATAGTTAGGCCTTTAGTATCAATATTCAATTATCACAGCTTTTATTATCAACTAATTAATTGTCTTGAGTTTGCGCCCCTAATATGTTCACTTTCTATCAATGAACGGTGAGATAGGTAGTTCAATGGCTGGTAGCATGATTAAAATTATTAGCAACCATCGAAAGGGTCTCAAAGTCGTACATATGAATGCACAAAGCTTGCTTAGGAAAATCGGTGATTTAGATTATTGTTTACCCATTCAAATGTAGATGTTATATGTGTGTCTGAGACGTGGTTTGTACCTGAGTTATGTGACTTGTCAATTGTGTGTGACGGCTATGTTGTTTTTCGTTCGAATCGCATTGGACATGCAGGTGGTGTTGCTATATATGTTAATACTAGATTCAAATGTAATGTTATATGTAAACAACCGAGTGAATGTCCCATAGAATATTTAATGTTGGAAATCACAAGTAAAATGAGTGAGAAAATTCTACTTGGCTGTATTCCGACCCCATCGTACTATAGACTATCAGCCGCTATTGGATATTATCTCAGACATTTCAGTGTCATACACAGACATCATTCTGGCGGGCGATCTCAATAGCAATCTATTGTTGGAGAGTCATCTCTTGGATAGTTTTGCTTCCTTGGGGTTGCTTGCCGTAAATGTAACCATGCCTACTCACTTCAGCAGTACCTGTGATACACTTCTTGACATCTTTTTCACCAATGACCCCAGTAAGACTCTACTATATGACCAGGTTTCAGTACCAGCTTTCTCTAAACATGACCTTATCTTTCTGACATATGACTTGACATTGAATTATAAAACTAATTCATTTACGTATAGAGACTATAAAAATATAGACTATAATGAACTAGAACAAGACTTTAATGCATGTGACTGGGAATCAATATACCAATCTTCGCATGTTGATTTTCAATTGAGTGTTCTAAACAGCCATATTCTGTACCTCTACAACAAGTTTGTACCACTAAAAACCAAGATTATATAACCAAGACAGAATGCTTGGTTCACCAGTGAAATTAAAAGACTCAGTCTTCAGCGTGATGTTGCTTTCATTAAATGGAAGCGATACAAAACTCTCGACTTTCGTTTAAGGTACAAAGAGTTAAGAGCCACTGTTAACAAAGGAATAAGGTCTGCTAAGTGCGAATACTATAAATCCAAGTTTCGTAATTGTTCTACCATTAAGCAAAGATGGAGTGAGATGAACAGTTTAGGTATAGGAAAATGCAAGCAGAAGACTGAGAGTTCTCAACAAAAAGTTTTCGGTAATTGATGTACCTGAAGCGACTTGTAACAAGTACCTGAATAAAATCACACTCTGTGATAATAGTTTTAGCTTTGTATGTGTCAGTCGCTGTGATGTCCTTGCGTGTATACTTAAGGTGAAGTCTAACCCTGAAGGCCTAGATAACATTAGCCCGAAATTTTTAAAAATCTTACTCCCCAAAATCTTATCCCACGTTACCTATATTCTGAACACGGCCATAACTACGTCCATGTTCCCGACTGAATGGAAAACTGCGAAAATTCTGCCGATCCCAAAATCCAACAATGACTTTAGACCCATCCCATCTTAGGAATAAATCCAAAAAAATCGAAGTGCATGGTAATTGCTAAAAAGGTGATTGATACTGACAATCTCGACCACATATACATAGACAATACACCTATCTGCTATGAAGACCATGCTGTTAATCTGGGTTTAACCTTCAGTAGGGCACTGTCAAAGGCAACTGGACGAACTTATGGTCTGTTGCGTCAGCTTTCAGCGTCTAAAACCTTCTTGCCAGAACAAATAAAAATATTAATTTCCAAAGTCATTCTTATCCCCACTCTCTTTTATGGTGTAGAAATATTTGGTCATTGTGACGCAAGTGACATGCGTACCCTAGTAGTAGCCTTTAATTCAATAGTTCGATATGTGTTTAATTTAAGACGTTTTGACCATGTATCACACTTGACTCATAATATACTTGACCTTAACTTGACCACCTGGATAGATTTTAGAACTCTAGTGTACTTTCATAAAATTGTGATGACCAAAGAACCGATCTACTTATACCGCAAGCTTATCCCTGCTACATCACAACGAACTAACAATTATCTATGCCCTCGAATTCAAACACTTTGCTCGAAGAGGCAGTTCTACTTCAATGCTATCCGCCTTTGGAACAATCTTCCCCACCACCTTAAATCAATTAGGATCGCAACCCAATTTCAAAATAATATTAAAACATATTTAAGAAATAAGTAAAAGATAAAGAGAGAAAAATAAAAAAAATAAAATAATAATAAATAAACGCTTAAAAAATAAAAATAAATAAACAAAAAAAAAAATAAATAAAAAATAAAACCTAATTTATAAGTACTTATGTCAAAATATTAATATATACGTATTAGTTTTAAGAAGATACTCCTCCAAACGATTTATACAACCAAATTGACTAGCGCAATAAAAATAAGTTAATACTTGTAGCGTTAGGATATAGCATGAAATAAATAAATAAATAAAAACAATGACTTGTGCGGAGACGACGAAAATGCACTGTAGTTCAATGGTGTGTCAAGCGAATTTCCACGAAAATACTGGATGCCGAGGTCCCTGCTCGGGCGCCAATAAAAATACGGAAGAATTTTTCCGGAACGAAATGGATTTTAGACTCCGATCCAGCGGGCACTCGATGGCTATGGTCACAACAATTTTTAGGAGACGAAAAATCAAAAACACAAGTGCTGCAATTCAATGTATTTATTACACTGGTCGCAGCCAGCGATCTCCAAAAAAAACTACCCGGCTCCAAAGCAGAGCCGATCTTACATGCTGAGAGACAGAGAGAGTACGCGAGAGCAGCGCGCGAGAACCAGATGCTTAGATAATAAATGAAATATCGAAATTCATGTCATATCGTGATTCATGCGATCTCTTGCTGCAACACTAATGTCATTATAATTCACATTATAATTCACCATCAAATTAACATTCATCTACACATTCATCTACACATTCATCTAATCATTCATCTACTTATCAATGTACTCATAAAAAACATCACAGCGAATACAAGGAAATATCTTTCTGCGTGAAGCAACATTACACCCAGTATCGTAAGTGATTAACCTTTCCACGAATACTGAACTTGCTGGTCTTTCGTCATGAACGAGTGCCCTGAATATCTGTGCACTATCCAAATGATCGTATGGCATGAATATCTTTGTTCCTATTCTTAACTTGAATTTCATTTCATTTTTCATTTTCATTTTATTTAGAATTATTCGCAGTGCCACAAGTAAAATAAACTTATTTTTAATGCACTAGTCACTATACAGTTATGGTTTAAATATTCTTTTTATCTTAAATCTAAACATTTCATTCCTAAAAAGTTACTTTAATTTTTTTTCATTTACTTTATTTATTAAATTTTTTGTTATTTTTTTTTATTTTTAGTTAATTTTTTTTTTTAGTTTTGTTTATTTATTTTTGAGTGTTTATGTTTTTTTTTTATGATTGTAGGTATTTTTTTAAGTTTTTCTTGTATTGCGTTATGTTGCTCAATGACTTTATGCGATGGGGCAGTTGGTTCCATATGCGAGTTGCATGTATAAAATATTGCCGTTCTGAATTTAATGTTTTGTATCGAATACTCTTTATGTTAATGGTTCTTGTGGAGTTGACGAAGTTCAGTTTCTGGTAAAGGTATGCCGTCTCTTTAGTATAAATTATTTTATGTAACAATATTAGTTTTTTAAAGTTCATCCATTTTAAAAAGTCAAGTTCAAATATCGTAAAAGCTATGTCTGTTATTCTGTCTCTCCTAGTCAAGTCGTAAATATATCTTGCTATATCATTAAGTGCTACTGTCAATTTGTGTCTACTACTGGAGTCACAGTTTCCAAAAACTTCAACGCCATACATGAGAACTGGAATGAGATATGCTTTGGCAAGCATCATACGGGTTTGAGTCGGCAAAAAGCGTTGAGTTAATTCAAGTGATCTTAAAACTCCATATGTTCTTCCCAAATATAAACCTTAAGTTGCTTGCTTTGTCGCAGTACTCAGTCTCAGTCTCAGTATATTAATGTCAATCTTCTTTATGTTTTTGTATATGACAAGATATTTTGACTTCAGGGGGTTGAGAGAAAGCCCACCGGAATTGGCCCATTTGTTAATTTTATCAAGTTCCCTATTGCACCGATTTATACATTCATTTAATTCACATAGAGGTCGACTTACATATAGTTGGACATCATCTGCATACATATGACAATTGGACTCATACAGAACAGATGGCAGATCGTTAGCATATAGAGTAAATAGCAATTTTCCGAGAAATGATCCCTGAGGTACACCACGTTTAACAAGTAATGACGACGACGGTTGTTGTGACAACTGTTTGGCATCTATAACTCAAGTATGAGGTCATTAGTTTAACAGCCGTTGCAGAGAAGTTGCACTCATTGAAAAGTTTTTCAAGTAGGATTTTATGATCAACGGTGTCAAAGGCTTTGCTGAAGTCGAGTAGTGTCAGGAATGTTATTTTGCCCTCGTCCATTCGTTCTCTTATATCTTCAACTATTTTTATTATGGCTATTGTGCAGCTTCTATTTCTCCTAAATCCAGACTGATTGTCATTTAGTATGCTGTTTTCTGTGAGAAACTCAGTGATTTGTGTAGCCATTAACATTTCAAAGCCTTCGATAGCATTGGAAGAATTGATATTGGTCTGTAATCTTTTGAGTTTGGTTTTGGGATGGGTATAATCTTAGCTTCTTTCCAACTTTGAGGGAATGTAGACGTCATTATAGCAGTATTGAATATGTGTGAAATTGGCATAATTATATATGGAAGTATAAGTTTAATAAATATCGGATTCATATCATCCAGACCAGTTGCGTTAGACTTAATTTTTAGAATACAATCAAGGACATCACTCAAATTCACGCACATAAAGTTCGGAAATCTATGATTATCAGGTACAGAGCTTAGTCTTGTATGGTTTGTAATGACAGGTACTGGTGGAGTCAATCTGACGTCATGAATTGTACGGTGTTCAATAATTTCTAGTTTCTGATACGTAATTTTAGTCATTTTCCATATCGACATCTATCATCGTACCCATATATTCCTAGCAAGTAATCACATTGAAATCATTTATTCGTAGTACTTTATTTTTGCTAAGAATACATCATTATTACCTCCCACTACTATATACTACTATATACTTTGCCCGAAATGCCGTCTTTCTCACTGAATAAATGTAGATTAAGTAAAACGCTCTAAAATTGTTGGATCCATGCCCGACCTGAAGCAGAAACCTGACCCCTGAACGCTTTTGGGAGAAATCTCTATTGACGATCTGGGCAATAAGGGATCATGGCAGGGTGGACATCTGCGCAGCTTAGCACATATCGCTCAAAGCCGTGCATCGCCTGATATCAGCTCTCTATTCACTATCCTTGGTACGTGATTTTTATACACGGTAATCGAAGAGTATAGGAGTATATTAGATATGTGGTAAAATTAGATGCGTGTAACACCCAGAATGAAGCGTTTTTGAGCCCATACAGTATATATATTCTTGATCAGCATCAATAGACGATTCGATATAGCTATATCTTTTTATCCGTCCGTCTTCATTAGCGCCCATAGCTCAGAGACTGTAAAAGCTAGAGCAACCAAATTTTGTATCTAGACTTCTGTCATATCACACTGTTACAAGTGTATTTCAATATTCCGCTCCGCCCATACAAAGAACGTAAATCTGTGGCACACACAATTTTAAAGATACGAGAAAACTAAAAGTGCAGAATCACAGACAACGACCAAATCTATTAAAGTGTTAAATTTGGATGAGATCGGATCATAAATATAGCCACAATGAAGAAACCCATTTCGAAATGCATCGTTCCCTCTCGCTAGATCAACCAAACGTTCTATCCAAGAACCTGTGATATCAAACCGATACGAGTTTATTTCAAAATTTGGCCATGCCCCCTTCCGCCCCCACAAAAGACGAAAATCTACAATTTTGAAGAAACGCAGAATCATAGAAAATACCATATCTATCAGAGTATTGAATCTAGATCAGATTGTATCATTAGTATACCCAGAAGGAACAAATGAAATTTCAGTGGCCTTCCAAGTGCTTACTCATTTCCTCTCTCTCTCGCACACAGCCGTGTATGTATGTACAGGGAAGTAGATGTAGAAAAGAAAGATGTGAAAAACAAATGTAAACCAAATTGAAAACATCTAATATATAAAAATTTCCGAAAGGGTTCGACCAAATTTTTTTATTTTTTTTGGCAAAAATTCAATTTGTTCCTTTTGCGAACATACAGTAAATTATATATATCGTAAGCTCACACACATATATACTGACTGAGTACCGGGTATAAAGTACAGTCACGGCCTTAGACGTTCCCTCTCGTTTTATACTACTTCTTAGTAAATTAAGTACAATAAGATGTTGTTGGAGAGATTCATTAAGCTACTAGAGGCTCAGGCCGTGGAGTAGTCGATCATGACTACTACAAAAAAAAATCGAGTTGCTCAAATGATGAAAAATAATGAGGACATAGAAAAGAGATATGTTGAAACTACTACCGAAACTTTGACGAAAAGGAAATTAGAAAAGGCAAGGTTAGGACCAGCGGTGACTGGAACTTTGAAAGAAGATATGGAGCCAAAAATTGACCAGAGTCTTGAGAAAATATCGGACAGTATCGATACATTTGTGGAAAATCTAAAAACGTATTTAAAAGAAAGTATAGAGAGGTTAGATCAGGCTAAAACAAGGGAGTGTAACCTGAGAAAAGCCAAAATTGAATTCTTTAGTAAAAGACTAAACAAAAAAGTTGAGGAATTTTATAATGTTTATGAAACAAATGACAATAATGATCCTATGATCCGCTATGTGAGAGGCGCCATGTAGCACCTCAAAGGGCTCGAGTTCGGCGTTCCGTTCGGGATCCAGATCCTCTGGCCATGGCTGGATTTTGACTGTATCCTCGTCGTCCTCCTCCATCCACTCTGACACCGGCTCATCTTCCTTCCGCGGTCATCCACGCAACCGGCTGCTCCGATCGGCCTCCTTGCCGCCGACTGATTCTCGCCCATACTAGGCCATCTGGGAAAGTTGGCGTCTTTTCGGATTCCTCCATCGGGGTAGGGTACATCGTGGAGAGACTGGCCTCCGTTTTACCAGGCACTACCTTACCGGACTCTGACTTCCGTGCTGTCATCTTCGCGGCTTTAATTTATACCCGGTACTCAGTCAGTATATATGTATGTGAGCTTACGATATATGTAATTAATTACATGTTCGCAAAAGGGACAAATTGAATTTTAGCCAAAAAAGAAAAACAAAAATTATGTCGAACCCTATCCATTTTTATCTGAATTTTTTTTTTACATCTCTACATTTCCACATCTACATACGTCTTTACTACGACTCGTGGAAATGTGTGCGAGTGAGAGGGAACGAGAAAGCGCTTGGAAGGCGTTGCGTGGCCACTGAAATTGCATTTGTTCTTTCTGGCTATATTAATGATCCGACCTGATCCAGATTCGGCAATCTGGTACATACGGGTATTATCCATGATTCTGCGTTTTTGGTTTTCTCGTATCTTAAACATTTTGGATTTTCGTCCTTTGTTGGGGCGGAAGGGGGCTGGGCGAAATTTTGAAATACACTTGTAACAGTGTGATAGGACAGGAGTCTGGATACAAAATTGTGTTGCTCTAGCTTTTAAAATCTCTGAGCTATAGGCGCTAATGAAGACGGACAGACAGACATAGCTATATAGACTCGGCTATTGATACTGATCAAGAATATATATACTTTATGGGGTCGGAAACGCTTCCTTGTGGGTGTTACACACAACCGTTATCTCCACAAATCTAATATACCCCTGTACTCGTCGAGTACCGGGTATAAAAATAAATAAATAAACTTTAAAAGGAAACAAAAAAAAAAAAACCAAAAATCATGGCAGTTGAAAACTTTTAACTAGTGAAAATCTTTCACAAATACTTCGGCAAATACGCCAAGTACCGCAATTCTGCGGGGATCCGAACAGCCTCAGCTTATTCATTCGAAATATTGAATATCTGTAGCAACTGTACCCTACGGACAACGCCCAAAAGAAAGCAGTGGTCTTTGGTGGCATCGAGCTACAGATCAGAGGAGATGCCGGGAAAATATTGTAACGAAAAGTCATATTCGAAGTTTGGCGCTTTAGAGCAATTATTGATAGTTGGGTGAGTAGTATAGAAAAGTGTGTTTAAAATCAATTAATCACGGTAAAAGTGACAGGTGGGGGTGGGGGAGGTGATTAATGACCCATACATTTTCGGTAAAAGTGACCGGTGGTGGTGAGGGGTAATTAATGATCTAGAAAAAGTAATGATCGGTGAAAAGGGTTCTTCCTCTGGTGGGAGGGGTGGGGTCGTTTGCCTTCCGACTTACCTACATCAGTTGCAGCCGACCGCGCTTTAGCCCGTCTTGCCTAGTAAATTAATAATAAGAGTTATCTAGTAAATTTAAAGTAAACTTGCGAATTCAATTATAATTAAAGTCTGAAATATTCATACTCGTGCCGTCTTTGATTCCATTTACAATATTGAACGTTAAAGGTCCCCAGAGCAGTTCCTGCTCATCTTTGAAATTCGACCCGAGAATTTCACAACATTTTTGGAGGCCCATGGGGGGAACCAGCGTTTAATTCGTAATTCGCATGCTCTTACATCGTTTATACATACATATAACAACATAATTTACCGGCTGCAACTGCAAAACCCAACGAAAACCAACGGTGTACAATAGCCGTTATCTCTCGCAAAATCAGAGACAAAGAAGACAAGACGATAGCTCTGCTTCAAATCTTTCCCGTCATCTCTGGACTTTGGCCACTCGGCATCGGACGAACACAGCGACACTCAAGTCAGAGGAACTTCTTGGCTACGCTTGGACGACATCAACGAGTAGAAAGTTCTCTTAAGCGGCGCCCTAAGCATAGAACAGCAGTCTGTGCGAGAAACACGTCTGGCAACCCGATTGAAAGAGTAAGTGTTTTAGTTGTGTGTGCATGTGTCTGTGGTTCACTTTGAAGTGAGTGCAATTAGAAGGTAAGAGAGTTATATATCTATCAGCAATATTCCAAAAGCGAAAGAACAACAGCTGGAAGTGGTTCCACAACCCCTCGATCAGCAGGCTGAAATCGAGAATCTGAGTGTTATTCAAACCGATCTTATTTCCAGAATAAATCAAACATTGCGCAATTTCAAGAAAGACAGCTCAGACGCACACAAAATTTATAGAGGTTCTTAGGTGAATTTGAGCAGAATCATCAACGTTTATTAATACTACGCTGTCCAAGCACTCATGCTTACGTGTCTACCGAAGTGGCTTTTCAATTTGGTGAGGATTACACAACAGCTTTCAGCACCATATCAGAGGCCTACGAAACCTCATTTCCAAGGGTATTGCCCCCACAGCAAAATACAGAACCAACCCACACAACCGCGTCAGCTGTACAATTTCCCAAGCTGCCAGTACCAACATTTTCCGGCAAGTTTGTGGATTGGCCGGCCTTTCGCGATGCATTTGTTCAGCTCATCCATGAAAATCAGAAGCTATCCGACATTCAAAGGTTTCATTTCCTTAAGCAAGCTCTTCCTTCGAATCTCGACGAGCATATTCGGCAGATGGCACTTGCGGGAAGTAGCTATGGGACAGTGTTCGGGCCAGCAGCATCATCATAATTATAACCCACTGTACTTAAACTTAATACAACAACATACACATGTAAACGCTAGCGTTCGGCAGCGCTGCTGCGCTCTCCCGGTATGCTAAGGGCTCTCCGCAGCCGCCGCTTCGGCTCTAGCATTGATCTGCCGACGTTGCGGAATTTAGTGCTATGCTAATCTCTCTGCGCATTGGTTGCATATGATCTCGTGTACATTTATCTGGCTGGGCAAAGAGCAAGCAATCGGCTTCTGCTAGCCGCCTGTATAAATAAATATTAAACATTAAATCAATTCGTCCTCATTTTGTTTCTGGACATAAATAGGTGCCAAAAAAGCTTGGCATCTCAAACATTGGTGACCCCGACGTGATTAAAGCCATTTGTTAATCGCGTTTTCGTTAAAAAACATATAAAACGAACAATACATTCGTTGCTGTGCAGTTTAAATACCAACAAATTCATTTGGTGCACAATTAAGAACAGTTTTATGTGCAAGTCAGTGAGAGTGCCGGTCGTCTGAGATTCCGTTATTTTAACCGTCGAATCTCTCATTCTATGCTCGACCACGGCCACGGTTCTTGACTTTTCGTGTCCCTCATTCTCGCTCTCGGTGTTCACCGTCGCCTAATCGTCGAGTCTCTCATTCCATGCTCGGCTGCAGCCACAGTTCTTGGATTTCGAGTCTCTCATTCTCGCTCTCGCTCTGCACCGTCGCTTAAGCAGTATTCTATTCTCCGTTTCGTCGCATTGCAAACCGTTTACCATGGACAGCGATCCGAATACAGGCGCGGGCGGAAATATTGCGACGGTTGATACCAGACTGAATCTTTATAAGCGCAAAGTTCAGTCGGTATATAATCGGATGCGAAGGCTTGGCGAATCATTCGCAGGCGATAAAGTTGACAAATTAACCGCCGCGGAAATCGACGTTCGCATCGATATGCTGGCAGAAATGCGAGGGGAGTTCAATAAGTCCCACAATGAGCTGGAAGCTCTCAATCAAGATGAGATTGGGAGTGCGATGCGCGACGACTTCGATGCACTCTTCATATCGCTGAAAGCTGAGTTGCTTGCCGCTATCGAAATGGGCCACTCACGCGCCGCTGCCAATTCAACCACCCTGCCAGGCCATTCTGGGCACAGTACCATCATCATGGCTCACAAGCATCGGCTGCCTGAGCTGAAGGTACCCAAGTTCTCCGGTGGGTACGTGGAATACTCGGATTTTATGGCGATGTTCAAATCGGTCATTGGATCGGATGCGGACCTTAGCGACATCGAAAAGTTCCAGCATCTTCGCTCGTGTCTCGCAGATGTGGCCTTGGATTCGGTTCGATCATTGGAGCTCTCCAGTGCCAATTATCGTGCGGCTCTGGATATTCTTGATAACCGTTTTAATAACAAACGACTTGTTTTTCAGGCACACATCAAGAAGATTCTGGGGCTCAAGAGGGTAGATTCGCCAACGCCGAAAAGGCTACGGGAATTTTCGGACGCAGTCAATTTGCATATGCGTGCGTTGCGGACATTGGGAAAGGATGAGGAGATCTCTGACTGCATGGTGATCCACGTTCTGCTGCAGAAGCTGGATGCTAAGACGCAAAGGAAATGGGAGGACACATTGTCGGACGCCATTCCTACCGCAGCCGAGTTCTACGAATTCTTGAATAAGCGCTGCCGGAAAATGGAGAATTTGGAATACGCTACAGCGACGCCCGCTAGTAGCGCTCAGGTGGGAAAAAACCTTTCTACTCCTCATTTAAGGAAAACGTTTGTTGCCTCCAAGTCTTCCGCCAACCCGTCTGGATGCACCTTTTGCCATTCAGCGGGCCATGGCATATACTCCTGCAAATTATTCGGAAACTTGTCCCCGTTGCTGCGCCACAAGGAAGTGAAGAAGCTTTCCCTCTGCTTTAATTGCCTAAAGTCAGGGCATCGCACTCGCGCATGCAACAGTGGAAAATGTCGCGTTTGCAACGGAAGTCATCATAGTTTGCTCCATTTTGAAAATCTGCAATCCATAACGCAAAGCTCCCCACCATCTACTCCGGATCTAGCGCTTCAATCGGAAGCTATTTCTGGAGTTCAGGATTCTGTTAGCAGCTCTCATTCACCTGCGTCTACCTCTCTTGCTGCCCAAGGTCTTCACTCTGATGTTGTGCTTCTGGCTACAGCCGTGGTCCTCGTTGAGAATCGGTCTGGCGTTTTAGTTCCTTGTCGTGCCATACTAGATTCAGGCTCACAACTTCACCTCGTCACATCCAGGTTCGCCCAGCAGCTCCAGCTTAGCCGAACTCAATCATCTGCACTTGTCTCTGGGCTAGGCGATACCAGCGTGTCCACTGAGGGATCCACCGTCAACATTTGCATGCATTCTCGCACATGTAGCTACAAAACGACTCTTACTGCTCTCATTGCCCCTACAATCACCGATTGCCAACCAAGTCTGGCAGTCAATGTATCCGACTGGAGTATTCCCTCGAACATTCAGCTTGCCGATCCTGCCTTTTTCAACCCTCAGCGAGTGGATCTCCTCATTGGTGCGAGCATTTTTTATGATCTCCTCTGCGTAGGGCAAATCAAACTTACTGATGGCCTGCCTCTGCTGCATAAAACCCGGCTCGGTTGGATCGTATCTGGCGGTGGACAAAAGGTAGCAAGCTCGGCGCTCTTAGGAACTCACAATTCTCCGGTGCCGGAATCTAACCTGGATTCCAGATTGGATAAAACACTTCCCAACCACCTTATCCAGTCAGAGCTGTGGTGGCCTGTGTTCCCTGTTCCTGAAATACCGACTTTAGAGCTCCGCAAGCGAGCATTGTTGATCGTGTCTCGACATACCGGTCTCACCTCAGGATGCAAATTTGCAAACACTTTTTTTGGCATGCAGCGCACCTTTGCCTACATGCATAAATTTGCACATCGTCTTCGGCACTCTGGACTCACCGTTTCCGATATCCGGCAAGGAACTCATCTCCTAATTCGACACATTCAGCTGGCAACCTTGTGGATGGACATAAAGGAGATTCAACGCAACGGTCAAGTCACGAAATCCAGTTCCATCAGCTCGCTCTCTCCGTTCATCGATCAGTCTGGATTACTTAGAGTTGGAGGGCGTCTTGGAAACTCATCGCTAGGATTTGATGCTCAGCACCCGCTTATTGTGCCCAAGGGACATCCCATAACCTGTGCTCTGATAAGATATTATCACGAGAGGAACCTTCATGCCGGACCTCGCGCCCTGCTTGCCAAAATTCGGCTGGAATATTGGCCAATTGGAGGAATTAAGGCAGTGTCAAAGGAAGTCAGCAAGTGTGTGAGATGCGTCAGGACTAAGCCGCGCATGGTTCAGCACATCATGGGAGACCTGCCTAAGGAGCGTTTGGAAGGATCTCGGCCCTTTGAAGTCACTGGAGTGGATTATTGTGGGCCCTTCTTCTACCGATCAGAAATCCGCACGAGGCCTCCGATCAAGTGCTACATCAGTGTGTTCATTTGCTTCACTTCCAAGGCAATACATATGGAGCTCGTAAAGGACCTGACCACCGCTTCGTTTCTAGGCGCATTAAAGCGTTTCACTGCCACACGAGGAAAGCCGAGTCAAATTTGGTCTGACAATGCGACAAACTTCGTTGGCGCCAAGAACGAGCTGCTGGAGCTAAAGAAGCTTTTCATGAGCGACTCGCATGTGAAGGAGGTCCATGAATCCTGCTTGGCTGACTCGATCGACTGGCGTTTCATCCCACCACGCTCTCCGCACTTTGGCAAATTGTGGGAAGCGGCCGTGAAAACTGCAAAACATCACCTGTACCGCTCAGTTGGGCCCTCTGTGCTTGGCTTCGACGAGCTGCGTGCTCTGATCTGCCAGATCACGGCAATTGTTAATTCTCGCCCTTTGCTCTCGCTTTCAGAAAATCCTGATGACTTAGATGTTTTGACCCCGGCTCATCTGCTTCTAGGTGGCCCACATGTGACAATCCTCGAGCCTGACCTAACGAAGCTCAACTACAATCGTCTGGATGGTTGGCAGCGGGTCACTCAACTGCAGCAAATCTTCTGGAGCCGTTGGCGCGAAGAGTACCTCACCCTTTTGCAAGAGCGGTCGAAGTGGCGGACTCCCACGCAAAACCTCTGCGTGGATGATGTTGTCCTGGTGAAGGACGAAAATCTTCCTCCTATGCGTTGGCCACTGGCTAGAGTTGTCGATGTCGTCCAGGGCAAGGATGGCGTGTGCCGCGTAGCGGACTTGAAGACCGCATCAGGAACCATCAGGAGGGCCGTTACTCGGCTATGTCTACTGCCCCTTAGGGAGTCTGTTGAAAGGCTGGCTTCCAACGGGGGGAGTATGTTCGGGCCAGCAGCATCATCATAATTATAACCCACTGTACTTAAACTTAATACAACAACATACACATGTAAACGCTAACGTTCGGCAGCGCTGCTGCGCTCTCCCGGTATGCTAAGGGCTCTCCGCAGCCGCCGCTTCGGCTCTAGCATTGATCTGCCGACGTTGCGGAATTTAGTGCTATGCTAATCTCTCTGCGCATTGGTTGCATATGATCTCGTGTACATTTATCTGGCTGGGCAAAGAGCAAGCAATCGGCTTCTGCTAGCCGCCTGTATAAATAAATATTAAACATTAAATCAATTCGTCCTCATTTTGTTTCTGGACATAAATAGGTGCCAAAACAGCTTGGCATCTCAAACAGACAGCTTGGGGTCTTGTTGTCAAGCGGTACGACAACAAGCGGCTGCAATTCATGCATCATATGAATGGTTTGTACGATTTGCCACAGTTGGGAAAGGAGCAGTCTACTGATCTTAAACATATGCTAAATGTTGCAAATGTTTGTCTAAATGCTTTTGATAATCTAGATATTTGGAACTGGATGACTCTTCATCTCACCTCCAAACTTCCAACCTCAACGCTGCAGGCCTGGGAGCTCCATCTCGGTAGCTCCTCCGAAATTCCCACATTTGCGAAGTTCGAATCCTTTCTCAATGAACGTCTCGTCAGCATCGATGTGATCGAGAATCGATGTTCCTCCACACAGCGTCCACCTATGTCGCAAGCTGCCAACCAAAAACATCCAAAGAAGTCCACAGGCAACGTGTCGTACAAGGGCAACAGTTTCCACACAACAACCGGAGCTGGCGAACCGACTCGCTGCCCTCACTGTGGTGACAACCATAATCTTCGGCATTGCCCAGATTTTTTATCCAAGGACTGCTTTGCAAGGAAAGCTATTGTAGATCGGACCAAAACGTGCCTCAACTCTTTGAGCCATTCACATGGACTTGCAAAATGCACCAGTAAACGGAACTGCCTGCAGTGTGGACAAAGAAACCACACACTCATACATTTTCCAAATCCTGCTCATGCGGCTACACAGCCTCACGCAACCTCTCACACCCCTCGTTCCGGTGAACACTCGCAGTCTGTAACACTGGACTCGTCTGTAAGAGCACCCTCTCAGGGAGCGACACAACCTCGAGCAGTCTCTCCCAACACTAGTTCCGGTGGGCCTTCACAGTCTGCAGCGACTGGCTCGTCTGTGAAAACACACTCGGCGCAACTAATCGCCGCTACGGCAACTCATCGCGAGCCCAGCACTGTTCTTCTGGCCACTGCCCTCGTCACAATCCAAAACCGCCACACTGGCCAATCAGCTGTGGTACGTGCGTTATTGGATTTAGGTTCGGAAGGAACCCTCATTACAGAGCACACAGTGCAGGCTCTGGGCCTCAAGCGACATCCTATTTCGGCAGAAATAGCTGGCGTTGGTAACACATTAACAAACAGGTGTTCATACACAACCGAATTTATTATCAGTTCTTGTACTTCACAGTTTCGTGCTGCCATAGACACTGCGTTTATACTTAAAACCCTAACATCACGATTACCTACCCAATCAATCAAATTACAACAATGCCCTCATCTGAACAGAATAGAACTCGCCGATCCCATGTTTTATAAACCCCAACGGATTGATCTTCTGCTGGGAGCGGACTTAATCCCACAAATCCTGCTCTCAGCTATCCGCCGAGGAAATGAAGATCAACCAATCGCACAACGCACCCAGCTTAGTTGGATAGTCTTTGGTCGAGCCACGGCCACAACCTCACATGCCGTCACCATTAGATGCCACCACACCAAGCTAGAGAATCTCGTCCAGAAATTCTCCGAAATGTAGCATCTTGGTTCCGCAAAACAGCTTACTCCAAAGGAACAATGGTGCGAAGAGCATTTTAAACGAACTCACATCCACCAGCAGAACGGCAAGTATTTGGTACGGTTACCACTTAAACGTTTTTTTGACCCATCTCAGGTCTTGGGAAAATCACGTCAAATCGCATTAAACCGGTTTCAAATGCTCGAGTATTTTCAACTCGGACATGTCGCCAAGGTAACAACCAGGGAGGAGCAGCATTGCACCATCAACAAGAAACATGGAATCGAGTCCACCTGTTGCACCTTGCCTCATCATGCAGTCTTCAAGGAGGAAAGTGTTACTACTAAGGTTAGAGTAGTATATGACGGATCCTGTAACACCTCTAATGGAAAATCGCTTAACGATTTCTTGTGCACTGGGCCAGCACTTCAAAACGATCTAGCCGGCGTTGTCCTAAATTGGTGTCTCCATCGTTTTGTTTTTGCTGCCGACATTCACAAGATGTACAGATGCATTGAAATGAATGTGGAGGATGCGCAATATTAACGAATTTTCTGGCGTGATGAGCATAATCAAATAGCGGAGTACTATCTCAACCTTACACAGCCATTCGCGTCATACATCAACTGGCTCAGGATGAATGCGACAGATATCCACTAACTGCAAGGGTCCTTCAACATGAAATATACGTTGATGACGTTCAAAGCGGAGATTCCACCCGCGAAAGAGCAATAGAAATTCGCAATCAACTAATCGGATCCTTACGATCAGCAGGAATGGAGCTTCGAAAATGGTCTGCGAATGAGGCGTCGCTTTTACAAGGCATTCCCCCAGAACATTTATCTAGCAAAACCTTGTTAGAGTTTGAATACCAAGACCCCGTTAAAACACTAAGTCTCTATTGTCATCCACATAAAGACTATTTTGGATTTAAAATCAATTTTGAAATCAGTCAAGTACATACTAAACGTTCTTTACTTTCTACAGTCGCCCGCCTCTACGATCCCTTAGGTTTTATTACGCCATTTATCATGACAGCGAAAGCGATTCTCAAAGACACATGGATGGCCCGCATCAAAGGCAACTATGGCAGCCTTGTACAGCTAGACTGGGACGAACCTTTGACAACCGCACTGCTCGATAGATGGCATGAGTTTATCCAAAGCTTACCACAGATAGAGCATCTTCAAGTACCAAGATGGCTGCGCTTTAGCATCCAGGAGCTGGAATCGTTACAACTACATGTATTTTGCGATGGATCGTCACTGGCGTATGCAGCATGCGCGTACATTCGCGCAGAAGTACCTGACGGAACGATTCACACCAATTTGCTGGCGGCACGCAGCCGAGTCACTCCCACAAAACCGATTACCATTCTACGAGTCGAACTTTCCGGTGCACTGTTGGCAGTGAAACTAGCTAGATGGATCTTAGAACAACTTCGAGCAACGGGACAAATGCTACAATCGTTTTGTTCTGGATAAACGGAGATACCCACCGATGGCAAACCTTTGTGTCAAATCGAGTTGGACAGATCCTGGAGCACAGCACCGCAACGCAGTGGAAACATGTGCCCACGGCGGTCAACCCAGCGGACTGCGTCACAACAGGCTTAACACCACAAGAGTTAGCAATACATACATTATGGTGGTCTGGTCTGGTCTGGCTGCAAATAAGCCAACGACATCCAATGATTATTCCCAATCATCATTTTACAGACCTCGTCGTGCGCGATGCACATCGCAGTGCTCTCCACGGTGGCACCGAGCTAACGCTTGCCACAGTTCGGCACAAATTCTGGATAGTGAACGGAAAACAAACGGTCAAACGCATTCTTAGACAATGTGTCCGATGTTTTCGTCACCGACCGAAACCAGCAGCCCAATTGATGGGGATCTTCCACTACATAGAGTGAATCCACCCACGCGTGCCTTCATCGCCACCGGAGGGGACTATACTGGCGCATTCGAAATTCAAGCATCCAGATTTCGCGGACACACGAGCTACAAGGCGTATATCGCTGTTTTCATTTGCTTAGCTACAAAGGCGATTCATCTTGAGGCTGTCACAGGATTGTCCACCGATCATTTTCTCATGGCTCTACAACGTTTCATTGCTCGCCGTGGCTATTGTCAACACATGTATAGCGACTGCGGTACAAACTTCATTGGTGCAGACAGAGCTCTGCAAACCTGGCAAACGCGTTTGAAACAAGAACTACCCACATCGGTAATACCTGTTTTAGCCACCCGACAAATCCAATGGCATTTTAATTCACCCCATAGTCCAAACTTTGGAGGACTGTGGGAAGCTAATGTAAAATCAGTCAAAACTCATCTCCACAGAGCATTTTCTGGGTATAAGCTAACCTACGAACAGCTATCTACAGTGCTCACCCAAATTGAAGCGTGTTTAAATTCTTGGCCATTGTGTCCGTTAAGTTCTGAGCCTGAGGACCTAACTGTCCTCACACCTGCACATTTTCTTATCGGCGATTCATTGCTAGCTCCACCTGATGTAGCTGCGAGAGATGTTCCGCTCACAGTCCAATTCTTGGAAAGATCAAAAATGATTCGGCAATTTTGGAATCGTTGGAGCTCGGATTGGCTATCCCACCTTCAAGCCCGTCCAAAATGGAGACATGAGACTGAAAATCTAAAAGTCAATGATCTAGTTATTATCAAAGATGACCGACTAGCTCCCAACGAGTGGAAACTAGGAAGGATCATAGAAGTTCACCCTGGAGCTGACAGCTTAGTCAGAGTCGCCACGGTTAAAACAGTTTCCGGCGAATATAAACGATCAGTATCTAAGTTATGTCGTTTACCGTTGCCGACGGCCTCCGAATAATGTTTCTACCTTTGCACCTTAGCACCTTTTGATCACATACATATGTACCATAACGAACACTTTCTCTTTTCACAGAGTTAAAATTTGTGACATCCTTTGGTTCTCATACTGGTCCCAGTATTGGGGGCGGCATGGACAGTTTTCTAGTGGGTTACTGCAAAGCAAAGCGGTGCAACGGTGCTCTATCGAAAGAGAGTCAGAGACCTACGATCGCCCACCCATCGAAAAAGAGAGTGCTTTTGAGGCTATGTCGGTAGAACTGCACATCCGATCATAATGGGAGTCTTCGTTTGCCTTCCGACTTACCTACATCAGTTGCAGCCGACCGAGCTTCAGCCCGTCTTGCCCAGTAAATTAATAATAAGAGTTATCTAGTAAATTTAAAGTAAACTTGCGAATTCAATTATAATCAAAGTCTGAAATATTCATACTCGTGCCGTCTTTGATTCCATTTACAATATTGAACGTCAAAGGTCCCCCGAGCAGTTTCTGCTCATCTTTGAAATTCGACCCGAGAATTTCACAACAGTAGTAGTGAGTTCTTTATTTAATTTTTTATATTAAACCTAGGCTGTTTGCTGCCATTCTTACATGGGCTAATAAATAAATAAATTATTAAATTAAATTTAGAACTGATCTATTGGCGTGTCTCGAATGCCGTTCGCCCTGTATCTGCTATTGTAACTTCGTCTACTGTTGTCGACGTTAAAACCTTTCCCTTAATATATCCTCTCTGTAATGCAACATTTCTTTGACGAAATGTGCAAGTTCGTGCCATCCCGTTCCGTTGAGCCTGGCTATTAGGTCCTAGGCTGTGAGTGTTGGGGTTCAGCAATGTTGTGCTCGGATCTCCTTTAGGATAGGGCATGTAGCCAAGAAATGCAAGGTATCCTCAGGAGCGTGCATATTGCACAGCGTGCATTCTGTTGCTGCGAGTTTTCTGTACGGTGACGCGTTGCCTGTGCGTGCCCTGAAGATGAGAGCTACGTGGTAGGCATCTATACTATCTGTGAAATAGTTACCATAACCTAGGAGTCAGGTTATGGTCAAGGCTGCTGTATAACGGCCTTGATGCGCTTTCGCTTGCTCTTCGTGTCCACGTTTGTCTGTCTGCTTCGTCTGTGGCTCTGATGATCTGGTCGAGCCAAGTTCTCCAGGATGTTGGGTTTTGGGAATTTCCGGAAACTTCCCTCTCGTTTGCCATCAAATCCCAGCTCGCGATGAAATCAGCTTTGTGACTAGTGAGATATGTGAGTATTCTTTTTGGGAGTCGATTATCAGGCATATCCATCACTTTAGATTCGTAACTGAAATGCTTTTGCAGAGTATGTATAAATACTGCAGGGAGGCCCGTTTCCAGATGGATTGCGTAGGTCGGCGTGTTTTGTGGAAGTTGGAAGATTTTTATACCCGGTACTCGAAGAGTAAAGGGGTATATTAGATTTGTGCAAAAAATTAATGTGTGTAACACCCAGAAGGAAGCGTTTCCGACCACATAAAGTATATATATTCTTGATCAGGATCAATAGCCGAGTCGATATAGCTATGTCTGTCTGTCCGTCCGTCCGTCCGTCTGTCCGTCTGTCCGTCTTCATTAGCGCCTATAGCTCAAAGACTATAAAAGCTAGAGGAACACAATTTTGTATACAGACTCCCGTCCTATCGCACTGTTACAAGTGTATTTTAAAATTTCGCCCCGCCCCCTTCCGCCCACTCCAAGGACGAAAATCTGTGGCATGCACAATTTTAAAGATACGAGAAAACTAAAAACGCAGAATCGTAGAGAATGACAATATCTATCAGAGTGTTGAATCTGGATCAGATCGACTCATAAACATAGCCACAATGAAGAAATGCATCGTTCCCTCTCGCTCTCTCTCACACACAGGGTTGGGCGCTGTGCCCATTCGTCCAGATGAGCGCCTAGATCTCAGAGACTATAAGAGCTAGAGCAACCAAACTCTCTATCCATGCTCCTGTGATATCACGTCAGTACAAGTGTATTTCAAAATTTGGCCACGCCCCCTTCCGCCCCCACAAAAGATGAAAATCTACAATTTTGAAGATACGGGAAAACCAAAAACGCAGAATCATAGAAAATGATCATATCTATCAGAGTATTGAATCTGGATTAGATCGGATCATAAATATAGTCAGTAGGAACAAATGAAATTTCAGTGGCCTCCCAAGCGCAGACTCATTCCCTCTCTCTCTCGCACACAGCCGTGTATGTATATGTAGGAAGTAGATTTAGACATGTAGAAAAGACAGATGTAAAAAACGTATGTAAACAAAAATGGAAATAATATATATAAATCTCCGAAAAGGTTGACTTAATTTTTTTTTGTCTTTTTTGGCTAAAACTAAATTTATCCCTTTTGCGAACATGTAATAATGTAATTTATTACAAGCTCACATACATATATACTGACTGAGTACCGGGTATAAAATAGAGCCGCGGCGGTAGACGCGGCTCACAACGTTCCCCCTCGTTTTAACATAGAATCGCAGGAGTTTTTCTGCTGCTTCATAGCGCTCATGTCCCTATACCTCATGTCCATATCCCAGTACAGTCTGTGCTGTTGCCATGTATACTTTATATTTTATACTCGAGGAAACCTGTTTTTTCGCAAGTAGCTGTTTCCAAAAGCAATTCAAAGCTACCTTTGCGTCCGCCAGCTTATTTTGGACATGCTTTTCGAAGCTCATATTCTGGGTTAATGTGACTCCAAGATATTTCAACTCACGGACCGTTTCCAGTGGCTCTCCATTAAGCGTCTAACATTCGCTCGTCCTCTCGGCCTCTGCCGTCCTTTATTACCAAGACTTTTGTTTTATCTGCATTGATGTTCAGGCCCCAAGTTTGACAATAATTTTGCATGGCGTCGATTATGTTGTGAAGCTTGGTGTTTTAAGGAAGTGATCTCGGCTGGGGTACATCTCTCAGTCTCCCAGGGCCCAGTCCACGCATACAGCAGATTTGTGTAGGTGGGCCTTAGGGATAGATCGGGGTAATTCACGCGGCGAGGCCTCGAGGCTTGCGCGACACGGGACGTGGTCAAACGTCGCCACCGTTCACAATTCAAGGCGCCAATTGCGGACGGACGCGCGGCTAAGCACGTGATGCTTGCTAAGCCGAAATGGGAGGGTATATTACTGGAGGGAGGATCACAGTTCGCGGATGCCGTGCCAGCCTTAGGCTTTCCCGCGTACAGCGACGCTTCGTATCACCCCTGGAGGAAATGGGTAAGGTTGCTTAGGAGGGGATCACGCTCGAGACACGCTCCGTGTCAGAACAGCGAAGCCTCAGAGGCGTTGGTGTCGAATAGGAAGAAAAGCGGGCAATAAACAGCCGAGATTCCATTCAATATTCTTTATTCCACATTCTGATAACTTGGATACCGAGGGTCAGCGGAATGACGCGCACCACGCCTTTCGGTGGCTTGGGTAGCCGTCTATTTCCACTATGTTACAAAAGAAATCGGGGACAAGGGGGAGGAAAACGGATGCCGGCCACAAACACGTGGATTCATGGTCGCCCCGACTTTTGGGATATGGCTAGAGGGGACCCTACTTAAATTCGCACCATGCTCTATGTCTCTTCCTCGCCTACGGCCTCGGCTTACCCTCTCTCTCCTCTTTGCTTACAAAGATCCATGCAGTGTTGTCTTAGCTGATCCTGGTGTCCCCTTATGGCGTCTCTGGATCTTGGCACTCACGATGATATTTTTCCGTTCGCACGACTTGTCACTTTTCCTTCTGTTTCGAGACTCACTGCCAGTTTCTGCTGGCCGGTCGTTATGCCGATAGTGAAGACGAAACTGGGACCTGATAAATGGGGCCGGTTAAGCTGGGACCTGTGGTGTTTTCTCCCTAGTTTGTTCCTTCTGTTTGTTTTTCCTACAAGCTAATTATATTAAAGGCTATATTAAAGGTTAGGCTATATTTAAGATTATGTTGTGAGGGTCACTCCCTCACAGTGTGCAATTCTGCGATGATTACCATGTCGTCTGCGTACATGAGCAACTTTACTCCTCCTGGCAGCAGTGATGGTATATCGTCCACGTACAGGGCAAACAGCAGTGGGCTTAGGAGACATCCTTGCTTAACCCCCAAGTTTCATGAGAACCACTCGGAGAGACTGTTGCCGTTCCAGACCGCTGCCGTGTTATCAGTGTACAGACATTTTAGTATGTTCAGGATTTTCGTTGATACTCCAGCCATGCTGAGTTTCAGAAATAGGCTTTGTCTGTCGATAGTGTCGAAAGCTGCTTTGAAGCCTATGAAGCAGGCGTACATATTTCGATGTTGCCGCATGTTCTCTTTGGCTATCGCCACTAGCACGAAATTTGCTGTCCACTGTGCTGTACCCTCTTCTAAACCCAGCTTTGTATTCGCTGAGCACATTATACTTATCCACCCATTCGTTTAAACGCGAAAGCACTATTGGGGCGAGCACCTTCATGATCGAAGTAAGGAAAGATATCCCCCTATAGTTCGCTGCATCCGTGGCATTCCCTTTTTTGTGTATCGGGAAAATAATGCTTTGGCGAAAACTTTCTGGGATAATCTCCGTGTTCCAAATTGTGTTGAATACCTTGGTCAAAAGATCAATGAATATATCTGGTGCATTTTTAAGGAATCCTGTCGACTCCGGAGGCTTTACAGTTCTTGCTCTTGCTCACTGCAACTTTAACTTCCCCCTTCGATATTTCCCGGTCCAGTTCTCTGTTTGTGTTGGATGGTAGAGCAAAATAGTGCTGTACAGCTTGGTTGTCCTGAAATAGCTGTTTTTTAAAGTGCTGCGCCAGATTGTCAGGCTCAGCCCCGATTTGGATGCTATTGCTGGATCCGTTGAATCTTCTGACTAACTCCCAGAGCTCTTGCTATCTTTTATGCTTTTTAATTCAAGATCCATATTCCTGTAGTGATCGTCTTTTTTTTTCCTGCACGTTGTCTTAAAAGCTGTGTTGGCCTCCTTGGACTCGAGCTTTTCCTTCTCAGTGCCTATATGTAGCGCTCGTTTCCATGCGATCATTGATCGTTGCCTCGCTCGATGACATTCAGCGTCGTACCATGGCTGTTTTCTTGTAAGATGGGATGGTTTTTGCATGCAGGATGCCGCTATCTGTATACAGTTGGTCAAGGTCTCAATATTTGGTGCTTCGATTTGTTCGTCTCGCCGTTCGATTTGTTGCTCGAGTTTTTCTCTATACTGCAGGCGGTACCTCCCATTCCATTGTAGTTTAGGCAGTAATTTGTTGTCGTGTGGGTTGGGTTGCGCGCGAATGTCGCGAATGTCCGGCACTGCTTCTACATCTTCAATGAGAGCATGCCACTTGCCATTTATAAGACAGTAGTCTATTGTGGACGCCGCTTGACCTCTTATGAAGGTGTAGCTTCCGTCCCCGTCGCTTTGTGAGACTGTTGTCCTCACACAACTCTCCTCATGTTCGTATCTACTTTTCGATTTTTTGCTGCCCTGACTAGCGTTTCGTATTTCAGTTCGTGGTCTTCGCGCTCTGGGGCACATTGATGCGTTCCTATCCTGGCATTTAAGTCACCCACGATCATTAAATTATAACTCGCGGACTCTTGGATCATGTCATATAACTGATCATAGTAGCCCTGCCAGCCATTGCAGTTGAGGTAAGTTGAGATTATGGTTACATATGCGTCCTCGTTTATGATTCTTATGGCTTGTGCGCCACATAGGTCCAGAAAACTGCAGCATCCAGATGATGCTAGGTCTGTGTGGATGCCTCTCAGTTGGCTTCCACTTGCTCTTCCTCTGGCTGCGGTTCTTAATGCTGGCTCCCTCGATAGTATATGGCTTGGGAAGTAGGGTTCGTACTGCTGCATATTTTTGTCAATAAAAGTTTCGTATAAGAAAAATATTTGGAATGTATTTATAAATTTAAAGAATTGATTAAATATACGCATATTTTCTAAACCTGCAATGTTGTAGGATAGGATATTAATTTTGACGCTGCTTTTAGTAACTGGTTGCCGATCTGCTAGTTTTTTGCTTCCCTGACTTTGGTGATAATTCGCGTGTACGTAAAGTCGGCGTCCTCCAGTTTGGCGCCATAAAGGTTCTTTAGTACAGGGGTAGCTGGCTTTCCTTTGCACGTTAGCTCCTGCGCATGATTAAAGGATGCCCACTTGCCCCCTATGCAGATCTGCTCGTTCTTGACGAAGGCCTTATGGTTTCCGTTTAGTGGTGCCAGCTCATTTTTCAGCTGTATAAAGGCTATTTTATTGTCCTGCTGCTGTTGGCTAAGGTCTCTACCAATGTAGATTGACGTTCCGGCTAGTTTTTTTCCATTTTTTAAAACCTCGTTCGTCACTGAAATTTTTTCCATTTCCACCAGCAATCCTGTCTTATTGTTTCTTTGGTAGAGAACTCGGATTTCACTCACTGTTGCGTTTGAGATCACCATTTTTCCTCTTAATAGTTTTTCACCGCCCTCCTTTGTGGCATCTTCCTTCTCCAGTCCCTTAAAAGTAAGGTTCCGGGCCTTGCTGTTTTGTGCCATTCTGTTAAGCTCTTTTCGCTTTTTAGTTGCTGAAACTCTCTTTTTAGCACGTCATTCTCAGCTTTAAGTGTTTCGAATTGTTCGGACACTGAGTCTAATTGGGAATTTATCACACCGATATCCTCTTTCGTTGCCAGCTTGTCAAACCGTTGGCCCATTTGGTTAATGGCCTGCATAACGTCTCCCAGTGAGATGTCCGGAGATAGCGCGCTCCTCTTCCACTTTTCTTGCTGTCCCGCACCACAAAGGGGCGTATCTGGGAGCATATTATGGAGTGCGTTGCTCACTTGCGCCTGATTTGGTGCTGGTGGGGTCCTCTTTAGAGACATTCTGGAGTTGCTCTTTTGTTGCCACCTAAAAGTATGCTGTGTTTTTAAATTGACTTACGTTACGGTCTGATCCGCTGTTGAAGCTTTCAAAGCTGAGGGGCAGTTACGTTGCGTGATTGGTAACTCACGCTACTGGAACAGTAGATTTGTGCCACCTCTGGCTTTGATTTTGTTGCTATATTGTGTTTTTCTCCCGCGTCAATTTTCACTCAAGAGGCACTTTACCCCCCTTTCCACGATGATTTGCACTTTTCCGGCCTTTGCAACCTGTGTTTTTGATTGATGATATCCGTGTGTGGCCTTTCCCTATCGCTCTGATACCAGGTGCCTGGTTTGTAATTGTCTTCCTTTATCTGTTGAGCATCAGCTGGTGTTTTGTTTTGTTATAGGTGTCTCACAATGTGGGCATGATCCGGAGCACGACACGAAGCACGTCTGAACGGTAGGCAAGAAACATACAAACTCGAAAAGTATAGGGGTATATTAGAATTGTGCCAAAAGTGGATGTGTGTAACACCCAGAAGGAAGCGTTTCCCCATAAAGTATATATATTATTGATCAGCATCAATAGACGAGTCGATATAGCCATGTCTGTCTGTCCGTCCGTCCGTCTTCATGAGCGCCTATAGCTCAGAGACAATAAAAGCTAGAGCAACACAATTTTGTATCCAGCCCTTTCGGACGGCTTCAATAAGGAGAGCTGAGATGGTGGCTTAGAAACTTGAAGAACCCCATCAATTGGAGCTCCCAGCGGCTCCGATCACGCTGCAAGAGCTAAAAAGGATATTTAAAGGCTCAAACCTAAGAAAGCCCCAGGTGAAGATGGGATCGACAATCGAGTTGCTAAAGCGCTACCCCACAGGGCCATCTTGTTTCTCTTACCTATATTGAATGCTGCTTTGAGAATAGATTACAATGATTTTAAAGCCAAACAAGTCTCCGGAAGATATTGGAAACTACAGACCCATCAGCCTGCTTCTTACCTTCGGCAAGATATACGAGCGATGCATACTAAGAAGAGTATTGGGCACCCAGCAGATCAAGCAGGCCATTCCAAAATTCCAATTTGGTTTTCGACACAGACACGGAACCCCTGAGCAACTTCACCTAGTGGTTGAACACATAATCCAAGGCTTCCACCAGAAACATAAAACATAAAACATAAAAACAAATAAAGCAGGCTTTTGACCAGGTGTGGCACGAAGGATTGTTTGCGAAGCTAAAAACTCTGCTCAGCACTCAATTATTTGAGACGGTCAAAAGCTTCCTTTCGGAGAGAACCTTCAGAGTGGTACAACAAGGAATACACTCAAACACCAAGAGCACAAGGCTGGAGTACCACAGGGGAGTGTGCTTGGGCCAACCCTGTACAATATCTTTACACACGATATGCCGAAAATCCAATCTGGCCGTACGAGACAGGAGAAATCTGTCCTACTAGCCACCGTCGCAAACGACACTGCAATTGTCTCTAGAGATGGTTGCGTATACGATGCAACTGACAATTTAGAGCTATACCTAAAGAGATTCCAGAACTGGGCCTGCCGTTGGAATATCTCAATAAACCCCGATAAATGTGCGGTCGTAGTACACACATTAAGGAAAGGTACCTGCCCTAGAGCAAAAAAAGAGCCACACAGACTTGGGAATAGTCCTGGACTCAAGGCTAACCTTTGCCGAATACGTTTGTACGAGGGAAGATGGAGGTAAAAGCCAGGAAGCTCTACTGGCTTCTTAATGCAAGCAACAAGTTTAGCCTCAAGATTAAGGTCCTGATTTACAAAACCATACTGGCTCCAATATGGAGATATGGTATCTAAATCAACGAAATAGCTGCCAAAACCCACCTGGCAAAAATCAGAGTATTCCAGAGTAAAATTCTAAGACAAGTCAGCGGAGCAGAGTGGTTCCTGCGAAGCAAGGACATAGCCAGAGACCTCAACGTCCACCATGTCGGAGATATTTTAAACGGACAAGCTCAGAAGCCATCCCAACGCGTTGGCGAGAAGGTTAGCCAGAGCTGCACACAGAAGACGCCTCCGCAAAAAATACACCCCATCGACCTGCCAAACAGGACGATTTAATTAACTAATTTATAATTGTTAAAATTATCGACCTAATTCCCTTAGCATGCGATTACATTTAATCGTCTATTGAAATGTCTCCCAGGCTATTAGAGAAGTAGCTAATTAGTTACAGCAAGTAATGTTATTGATTTTTTTATTTTTTGACATTTTTTATATAATACATTTATATAATATACACAATCAACAAAAAAAAAAAAAAAATCACCAATAACGACAAGTTCAGCACCTGACCTCTAGCACCGATTTCCGCTTTGAGCGATTGGTTGGCCTCCAAGCAAGAACCATCTGCGCGGTATACGCGTCCTTGAGGTAACCGCCTCAACCACGGAAGAAAGTTCTCGCACTCCTCGTTCGCCGTTATCGACTGTGGTGAAATAAGGGGCCATACCTCCACCATGTCCGTAGTATCGCGGGGGTAAAGAACTGTCCAGAGAGCCCCTCGGAATATCTTCCACGGCATTCTGCAAAGCCCGCCAGCCCTCAGCCGGAGTGTGGGAGTGCTTGGGAGATGATTCTTGGAATCGAAGCAAGACGGTCACAATCACGGGAAAAAAAAGAGATCGCGAGTGAGTGGTTCCAGAGACTTCCGTTCAAACGTGGAAACTACGCTCGACGTCAACGAATCTAACGAGGATACCCTTGGCCGTAGACGAGAAGGTGTTAAAGGTGGTGCGATGTCAGGAGGTAGGGCCCCGTCCGAAGGTAGGGAGTCCGAATAGGGATGCCTACCAATACAATACAATACAATACGTTTACCAGCGGCTTTCCCCCTACCCTTTTTGTAAGGACGCCCAATTTAAGGCGCAATTAACGCGCCGTCGGCAGTTGCACACGCTCACACTTTTATTTCCCCGCCTTCCCTCTCGTGGTTTTTTTCGACAGTAACGCAGGAAGCACGACGCAATTAACCAGTCGCAGGAGTCTACGCAAGGCGTAATACAGATTGTTCTCCCCTCCCACTTTCAATCGATTACCTAGCTAATAAATAGTAAATGCAAGAAGGAACAAAGAAAGTTTATGCTATGAATTATTACGCATACAGGCTGGAGAAACGGCAAAATTAAGACAACCACATACTGAGGTTTAGAGCACTTTTCCACCAGTATATTGTTAACATGTAGGTATTCATTTTGTTCGATTCAACCAAGCCAAATTACGTTCCGAAGATTATATTCATTTCCGTGATGCCATTAACAACAATGGTAACGCATACAATTTCGGAACTATGATCCGTCATCGTATGTTGGAGTCCACGTCATATTTTTGAGATCGCGCTAGATGCGATGTCGTACGTTCGCCATTACGATCAAGCAGACGTCTTCATTACCTTCACGTGTAATCCGCAATGGGAAGAAATCTCGGAATTATTGTTTGTTGGGCAAACATCAAAAGATCGCCACGATATTTTAGCGTGTGGTGAAAACATGCCGCATTTGGGTCTATTCAATGTTGGATGTATTCAATTGAATGACAGTTTTCCACGTCTTTGGTACATTTTGCTCGCGTTTGCAGACTCAGCAGATAGTCCCTTGACCAGTTGCTCCAGAATCGCCGTGTGAATGCTGAAACGAGCTGCCATCTCTGCAAGTAGGTGAGGTTGCCGTCTGGTTTTGGCTGCGAGGACGCGGGCGGCAGCGTTGCCAGCATTGTGCCGACGAGCAGATGCGCCGGTGTGACAACCACTCCCTCGTTGGGACTGCCGCTATCTTCGATGAGTGGCCTCGAGTTCAGAATTGCCTCAACTTCCACTATTACGGTGTACAGTTCGTCCTCCTTGAGAATGGCGTTTCCCACGGCCCTGAGCATGAGGTGTTTGGCAGACTTTACGGCCGCCTCCCACAGGCCACCTATATGCGGCGGTCTGGGCGAAATAAATTCGATGGTGAATCGGTGGGCAGCAGCAAAGGCCGAGATGCTCTCCTCTTTGGTATCGAAGTCCTCTTTCAGCATGCAAGCAGCACACACAAAGTTGGTGGCGTTGTCGCAATAGAGCTTGACAACAGGCCCATGACGACCCATGAACCTGCATAAACATAAAATAAATATAATAGAAGATAAATCGTTCACTAGTTCGAGGTGAACGGCTTTGGAATACCCATTGTTTGTGAGAGCAGCTTTGGCTTATAATGGAAACAATGAACGCATTGCCGGACGATGGCACTGCATTCTCGACGAGCTTTGATTAGCCAAATAGTTTGCCTGAGAAGTCTATCCAGTGTTCTTGGCCCCGTATAACAGTTGGCTCGATGTAAATACCTTAAATACAAAGTCACAAATTTGCAGTTCTTTGGTAATAAGCGGGGAAACTTAGCATTGTGAGCAATAGGGGCATGTAGTAAGCGACCTCCAACTCGCAACAACGAGAACGTGCAACTACCAACTTGTTCCACCGAGAGAAACAGGATTAACTTTAGAATGGATGTCCGCAGGGTAGATGATTTCTTGGGCTTTAGAATTTCTTCCTCAAATTCCACTCTTTTAATAGCTTCTACTACAGTGAGGAATGCAGCACCAGATTCGTCAGCTGACAGAAAGATAGAAGTGCAACTGCCGTTCCTTCGGTTGATGATAAGCCACGATGCCGACCACTTTCATATATGATGAAGACCTTTCTACAATGCTGAGGATCGGATTTGGCTCACTATCGGCCACGATGAGCGCCACGGTTGATTATTCTTCTCCAGAGCTAGATCTGCTTCTGCGAGATGAATATGCGAATTAGTGGGCCATAACTTAGGTTCCTTTTGCAAAAACTTCGGCCCGTTGTACCAAAATGATGTGTTTAGCTCACGCACCGAGCATCCTCGAGACACTAAATCTGCCGAAAATGTAGTAAGCTTTGATGGGTGCGTTTGTAACCAGTGAAGAAGAACCTCAGAGTCGGACCATAACAAGACTTTCTCCACCGGGAAGTTAACGATGCTGCGTACTTTTTCTAAAGTTAGGCTAACAAATGTGCTGCACACAGCTCCAATCTAGGCACAGTTTTTGTTTTTAAGGGAGCCACCCTTGATTTGGCAGTTAATGGATGGACTGACACTCCACTTGTGTCAACCACTCTGACAAACAGACAACAGCCATAAGCCATATGAAAAACCATGAACTTGGCACAATGCTCTTTGGCTGGTTCTCACGAATCGTGGTATGGTTACCCTATTCAAGAGTGCAAAATAATTTTTCATGGGAAGCCACCTAACTTTCAAGGTCCCTGAGCCTGAGAAGCCAAGCCTCCTGCAGAAATATTTTAGATTTGGTTACGAGCGGGCATAACAAGCCCAATGGATCGAAGAGACTGGCAATGAACGATAGAATTGACCTCTTCGTTGTAGGTTGATCCGCACTTACTGTCTTCAGACTATATTTGAACACGTTATCATGTGGATTCCAAATTAATCCCAGAGTTCTTGCTGATTTCCATTTGATATCAGTGCTTCTTGTTGATGAACTGTTGCATTCCTTCAGTTTGACGCCCATTGTTCAGTCGGGGAATTATGCATAAGTAACACGATACACACATACATAACAATGTTGACATATTATGTAATACACATGACACTTTTACCAAAACAACAACTTCACCCGGGCAACAGGAAGTATGACGACTCAGCATTATAGCTGAGTCAACAATAAACCGCCTCGGCAGCGAATTCTGCTGACAAAGCGATCATTCCTCAGAGACCAACAACACTGGTGCAATTGCTGACCATCACAATTGCCCAATTTGCACACCAGTCAATAAAATCATATTAAATCAATATTAATTTCACATTAATTATTGTTTTACCATTTTACCATATTCTTATTAAATCAGCACTTTTTGTACCTTTTGTTACCTATAAATAGAGTTAAGTTTTGTTGAATAAAATCAGTATCAGAAACAGTACCAAAGCTGCCTGTCACTCAATTCCCACTGCAATCATCATAGGCTGTCGCTGTGTCTTCAGACCCTCACTTGCACATTACGGGATACCATTTCCATCGCAATCATCAGAGGCTGTCGCCGTGTCTTCAGATCCTCAATTGCGCACCACAGGATACCCTCTCCGCAGTCCAACTGGTTCAAGTTCTAGTTGCGACGACCTAACTGTAGACGGTTTATGTACCGTATACAACCCAGCTTCATACACGCACACACACACATTAACATTTGGTGACCCCGACCTCAGTCATCCTTTCCATCCTGTCAACAAGGCGACAGAGAAAGGATTCGACGCAAACGGCACCAGCCACATACAACAACATTGATATCAATTATCAATTCGGCAATTCTGACACATTCAGAGTACAGCCAACAGCAAGAAATCGATGTTCGATTGCTAACCAAGCGATCGACATTATCTGCTGTACGTGCGATCCATCAACTGGAACCAGCACAACCCCCTCCATTCAATAGGTCATGTCTGCTTGTACTTCTTTGACCAACAACGGTTGCGATTCGGAGCGTAATCCAGCTGCAAAGCAAATAAAACACTCCCATCGGGTCAGAATTACAAAGAGACGAATTGACAGAATGGATAATCCACAGGAGGAACAAGCTGCCGCCACAAAGGCATTCAATATGCAGCAGGAATTTGGCGAGGAAATCTCGAAGTGCATTCGAAACTTCAAAAAAGATTCTCAAGAAAGGAAGCAAAAAGCTTCATACTTTCAAGCCAAAATATCAGCACTCGAAAATGCATGGAATCGTTTCAACACAAACGACTCCACAATTCGAGAAGAAGATAAAACTGAAAAATACATAGAGTTCTCTATTGACCTACGTAAAACATATGAAAAATACGTTGCGATCTTTACTGAGAACCTGGACAAGCTGGAACAGACATCACACAATCTTGGGGAAAGTCAGCCCATCTCCAAGGAAAATGACCTCAATTAGCAGTCAAATGTAGATTACAGCAAATTGCCTTCGCTATGTCGCCGACAAAAAGCCATAGTCGAAGCAATAAAACGCAATCTGAAACTATTTTCAGAGGCGGGAGGACGTTCCTCAAGTGATTTGATAAAATCACTATGGACTCAAGCACAAGAAGTCCACTTCAGCATTCATGAAGAATATGAGAACCCAGTAGCAGGAGGATACGACATAAAATCGTACCTATCACTGGAAAAAGACGTTCAAAGGGCATTGGCGAACCCAGCCACATCAAAAAATGATGACGCGCAGCTTCCACGCATCACCATTCCAAAGTTTGATGGGGACATACTGAAATGGTCCCAGTTCTACGACTTGTTCTCATGTATGATTCATGACACAAACATGCCCACAGTACGGAAGATGTGGTACCTTAAAACCACCGTTTCTGGGGAGGCAGAAAGATTGATACGACACATCGATCTAAAAGAGGACAACTATCTAATAGCCTGGGACATTCTTGTTGAAACATACAACAATCCCAGAGATGTTGCAAATACGGTACTGAACCGTTTCCTCAATCATAGTACAATCAATGACGATATAAAGTCATTGAAAGAGTTGTACATAACAACAATAGAGTCACTTGCATCCTTAAAAGGGCTCGGCATCAACATATCCACATGGGATCCAATATTGATTGCCATAATCAGAAACAAACTAGATGTCAAAAATAAGGCCTTGTATGAGCAATCATCACAATACTTCAGTTCCTGGAGCAGAGAATTCGAGTTCTAGGAAGTGGTCGGAAGCCACAAACATTGAAGAAAGAGCCAAAAGGCACGGCCTGCGCATCAGCAAACACTGGACATGCACAATCACCGTTATGTTCATTTTGCAAAAAGGCAAACCATCGGCTTTACACATGCGAAGAGTTTCGCTCCAGATCTCCAGCAGAAAGACTAAACTGGGTACAAAAGCAAAAAATGTGCGTTAATTGTTTTAGAACAAATCACAAAACAAACGCATGCCCAGGTCGAACCTGCCTCAAATGCGACAAAAAACACAACACGATGCTGCATCTGGAGACAGCATCATTCGCATCCACAGAACCAAAGGCACCAATTGTTTGTGCAGCAAGTAACAATAGTTACAATCTACTGGCCACAGCAAGAGTGGCAGTAGAAGCAACCAACGGACAGGTTGCTAACTTCAGAGCATTGCTAGACTCGGGATCACAGATAAATTTGATCTCTGAACGAATGGCATCAATGTTGTCGCTTAAACTTATTAACACAACATTGCGCATCGAAGGAATTGGAGGTCAATCAAAGACCAGCAGAGCACGAGTAAATGTGCTTATAAAATCCCTTCACAGCGGTTTTACGCAAAGAATTGAGGCGTTTGTACTGCCACAAATAATAGCAGATCAACCAGCTCAGGCACTCGATTCGGTAAACTTAAACATACCAACCAAGTTTGCACTAGCGGACTCGAACTTCCATTACCCAGGAAAAATCGACATGCTCATCGGAGCAGAACATTATTATTCCCTGCTCCTCCCAAATCAACATCACCTTAAGATAGGAGGCCCTTTGATGCAAAATACGAAATTGGGATGGATTATAGCAGGAAAAATGAAGTCTGCCTACAGTTCTTCGACCATTTGTGCAACGGGAATAAATGAACTCATGGAACAATTCTGGACTCTGGATAACCTTGAGACAGGCGAAAAACCACGCACACCGCTCGAGACACAATGCGAAGCTCATTTCTTAGAAAATTTACAAACTGCAGCTGATGGCCGGCTTATAGTGAAACTCCCATTTTCCGAACACTCTTCAGCCCTGGGGGGGTCTTTGGAAATTGCAACTAAAAGATTTCTGGCACTAGAGCGACGGACTTCACCAGACACTTGGAAGAGCTATGTGGAGTTCATGAACGAATATGAAGATCTAGGACACATGAAGATGGTCCCAGCATCATACATCCCGGAAAGGCATTACTTCATACCACATCACTGTGTGCTCAAACCCGAAAGTACCACAACAAAGCTGCGAGTGGTATTTGATGCATCATGCAAATCAGCAAGCGGAAAGTCATTGAACGACATTCTACATGCTGGACCCACAGTTCAGAGTGAACTTCTGTCCATTCTATTACGATTTCGGACTCATAAATACGTATTCACAGCGGACATAGAAAAAATGTACCGACAAGTGTGGATAAATCCGGAGGATCAATTCCATCAGATGATCGTCTGGAGAAACAATCCGTCTGAGGACATCAAGTACTATTGGCTAAAAACTGTCACGTACGGGACAACAGCTGCTCCGTTTCTAGCAACCAAATGTCTGGATCACTTGGCAATACAAAACAAGGACAGACTACCATTAGGATCATCAACATTAAAGAATGATTTCTACGTCGACGATTGTCTTACTGGGGCAAACACGATTCCAGAAGCGATCCAAGTGCAACAAGAACTCACAAGGATTTTGTCTCCTCGCGGATTTAAACTCCGCAAATGGTGCTCCAACAATGAGCAACTTCTTCAAGGAATCCCCAAAGAGGACATTGTAAGCGATGTCAAACTGGGAGAGACACTAGATCACTACAGCGTGAAAACTCTAGGTCTTATCTGGATGCCAAAGAAGGATCAACTACGCGGAAGAACCCATAAAAGCCAAGCTGCACGCATCACAAAACGAGTGGTATGCTCCGAGCTAGCCCAAGTCTTTGACCCATTAGGACTTTTTGCACCGGTGGTGGTCAAGGCCAAGATCTTCATGCAACAACTTTGGGAGTTAAAGCTGGACTGGGATAACGAATTACCGCTACAGCTCCAACACGAATGGAAAGACTACCGTGAAGACCTACAAGCATTGAACGAGATGCAGATTCCCCGGCATATCTATGACGGCAAGGTTCCAGTTACCCAAGAACTACACACCTTTGTAGACGCATCAGAAAGAGCCTATGGCGCATCAATATACGCACGCGCTACATACAAAAACAACCAAGTGTCAGTGCGACTGCTCTGCTCCAAGTCACGTGTGGCACCGACAGCCAAGCAATCAATACCACGGTTAGAACTTTGCGCTGCAGTCCTTGGTGCCGAACTCACACACCGAGTCCGAACGGATCTTCATATGGACATCAACACGGTTTCAGGATGTTTTTGGACTGACTCCACCATTGTGCTATCCTGGATAAACGCACCGGCATCGACATACCATACGTTTGTAGCAAATCGAATAGCCAAAATACAGGCATTGTCTAACCAACTACAATGGCGTCACGTTTCATCGACCAATAACTCAGCCGATGTACTGTCGAGAGGAATTGCAGCAAGCAGATTAGCAGATCACAATCTGTGGTTATACGGACCGCTATTCCTCCACGGATCCCGAGACAAATGGCCGACAGCAACAATCAGTGAGCCTACTAATCTCGAGAGAAAGGCGAAGCATGTCAGCTTGCCAATCACACCCAGCGCACTTGGAGAAGAACTATACACATGCAGACATAGCAACTCATTTTACAAGCTTCAACGCATTGTAGCATACATGTTACGCTTTTGCTACAAAACCAATAGAGCGGCTACAACGACACTCTGCACAGGAGAACTGAATAGTGCTCGCGCTATAATCTTGCGAACTATCCAACAAGTCGAGTTTACCGCAGACTTAAGGCAGCTACAGCGCTATAAGATTGTGGACAAAAAAAGCTCGATCATATCGTTATCTCCCATACTAGGAGAAGATGGGCTCATCCGAGTCGGCGGTAGACTAGAAGAAGCTCTACTTCCGTACAACGCTAAACATCAAATTCTACTGCCATACAATGATCCTATAGTCAAAATGATTATGCGAGAACTCCATGAGGAGAACATGCATTGCGGTGCCCAAGCCCTAAGGGCAATAGCAAGACAACAGTATTGGATCATCAACGACAAAACGATGGCTAGAAACATCATTCACAGCTGTGTTAGATGCACCAGAGCCAGACCAAAGCTAATTAATCAGATTATGGGCAATCTTCCAGCACAAAGAGTCACACAAGCACGCCCATTTCTTAATGCAGGCGTTGACTACTGTGGACCGATTGCGATCCACCATAAGATCCGAGGAAAAAGGCCAGACAAGGCATACATCGCCGTGTTCTGCTGCTTTTCCACAAAGGCAGTGCACATAGAATTGGTGAGCGACCTAACCACAGATGCATTCTTGGCAGCTCTCCGTCGATTCTTAAGCAGGCGTGGGAAATGCCAGACTATTCATTGCGATAATGCAACCAACTTCATAGGTGCAAATAATCAACTAAAGGAATTAAAAGAAGCCATCTTCAGCGAAAAGGCACATGATCTAATAACGAATCACTGCAACAAAAGACAAGTGGACTTCAAATTCATTCCTCCCCGGGCCCCATCGTTTGGAGGCCTTTGGGAAGCTGCGGTTAAATCAGCAAAAAAGCTCCTGATCACAACCACAAACACAGCATCCTTGACATTTGAGGAACTAAACACAGTAATAATTGAAATTGAAGCAATTCTCAATTCTCGACCCATTACTCCAATGTCAAACGATCCAACTGACATAACAGTGCTCACCCCAGGACACTTTTTGATTGGTGAACCATTGACAACCCTACCGGACGTCAACACTGAGCATCAAGAAAAAACACTGGTAAAGCGCTGGGAATTGGTATCACGCTTAAAACATTCATTCTGGAAACAATGGTCTATGGAATACCTCCAAGAACTACAAACACGGCACAAGTGGAAAACCGCTTCACCAAACGTGCCCGAAGGACTACTTGTTTTGGTGAAGGAAGACAACCTTCCAGTAATGAAGTGGCCAATGGGTCGCATCATTAAGACCTATCCTGGCCAAGACAACCACGTCCGAGTGGTTGATGTTAAAACAGCATCAGGGGTATACAAGCGCTCCATCACTCGTCTAGCACCGTTATTTCCAGAAGACGTGGCGATCAAACGCTCCATTACCGTCACCAACGACATGGCAAGGCCTGATGAGCCGCCACCACAGCGCAAAAAGGCAGTTGCACCTTCAATAATATCAACACTGCTAGTGATGCTTCTCATGCTTCCATTAGCGTTGTCACAGTCAATAAATGTGACACAATTCGCGACCAAACCTGGAATATTCTATGAGAAAATTGGAACCTCAAGAATGACAACGTCTGAATGGACCATGATCATATACTATGACTTGGATCCATATTGGAAAGATATGCAAGTAATGTCCACCGGAATGTCCGAACTAAGACACATGTGCCCGGAACTAAAAAATGTTCCAGCGTGCAACTCCATATTTCAACATTTTCAACATTTGTACAATGAGCTACAAACAGGAAATATGTTAATGAAAACCTCTCGACAACGCCGATCACCGCTTGATATAGTAGGAAACGTGGCAAACAATTTGTTCGGTGTTCTTGACTCCAAATACGCTGAGAAAATGGCCGAAGTAATCGAAAATGTAAAAACAAACGAAGACTTTCTACTACATCTACTGCGAAATCAAACCTCGATTGTCGACTCCACAATCAATGTTGTCAGGAAAGATAAGTCAGCAACGGACAATCGCCTGAAGGTGTTGGAACGGCAAGTGGCTACCATCAACAGAGAAAGAGGAACATATCACGGCGATCATCTCACTCAGGCATACCTAGGACTCACAGCACAATTAACTCTGTTGACAACAAGTCTTCAACGTATGCAGTCCGATATAGCTGATGTACTAATCGGTATTCACCATCGGACAATATGTCCTACGCTAGTTTCTCCTGAACAATTAAGAGATCAACTAGACCAAATACGGGATCATTTGCCACCCGATCAAATGCTGCCGGTTACAACAAAAAATGTCATTCATCTATACAGAATCATGCGGGCCGAAGGAACACCAACTGCAAACCACGTCATATTCAGGGTAACGCTACCTCTAGTTTCAACAGCTCAGCTTGAAACTTTCCACATCATCCCAATTCCTACCTGGGACTCAACAAGTTGGAGCTTGTTCGATCTCAAAACAACTGTAATTACAGTAAACACACATCGAGATCAGTTCATGGGTTTTACTCCAGAGGAATTTCGACGCTGCTTCAGACTGCCCAACGAAGAATTCATCTGTTTTGATCATCAAACGGTCTTTAACGTTGATAATCGCTGCGAGTTCCAGTTGTTTAACAACAAAACAACAGCATTATGTCACGTCATTCATTCAAAGGCGGACATGTTGTGGACAAGAACTCAGCAACCGAACAAATGGATCTTTGCAACACACTCTACAATGAGACTCCAAGCAGTCTGCAACGGATATCCATCAACCATACAGTTGGAAGGAACTGGCTTACTTTCGCTATCTCCTGGATGTACTGCTCGCAACACAGAAATAAGCATTAGCACCTTCAGCACTACAAACAGCGAGGTAAAATCAATCTACACTCGATTTGGAGACATAAGTTTAGCGGTGACATCTCCTTCACCACCAATGGTACACCAGCTGAACCAGACTTTAGTCTACGCCAGCAACTAGCAGCAATCAATCAGTACGAGCTGCCACACCATATCACCGCAGTGCAGCACCACCAAATTGCTGCCTATGCTGCCCTAGCCATGTCAATTCTATTGATTATTGGCTACATTTTCCGGAAAAAGTATCAATCATGGAAGCCACGGACATCAACCCAAGAACGGCGTGGATCTTCAGCTCCTACCCCAAGGTCCCGCCAATTTTCCATCAACTTAGGCGATGGTTGAACACCAGTTCAACGGCCGGGAGAATGTTTAGTCGGGGAATTATGCATAAGTAACACGATACACACATACATAACAATGTTGACATATTATGTAATACACATGACACTTTTACCAAAACAACAACTTCACCCGGGCAACAGGAAGTATGACGACTCAGCATTATAGCTGAGTCAACAATAAATCGCCTCGGCAGCGAATTCTGCTGACAAAGCGATCATTCCTCAGAGACCAACAACACTGGTGCAATTGCTGACCATCACAATTGCCCAATTTGCACACCAGTCAATAAAATCATATTAAATCAATATTAATTTCACATTAATTATTGTTTTACCATTTTACCATATTCTTATTAAATCAGCACTTTTTGTACCTTTTGTTACCTATAAATAGAGTTAAGTTTTGTTGAATAAAATCAGTATCAGAAACAGTACCAAAGCTGCCTGTCACTCAATTCCCACTGCAATCATCATAGGCTGTCGCTGTGTCTTCAGACCCTCACTTGCACATTACGGGATACCATTTCCATCGCAATCATCAGAGGCTGTCGCCGTGTCTTCAGATCCTCAATTGCGCACCACAGGATACCCTCTCCGCAGTCCAACTGGTTCAAGTTCTAGTTGCGACGACCTAACTGTAGACGGTTTATGTACCGTATACAACCCAGCTTCATACACGCACACACACACATTAACACCCATTTTGTCAAAACAAATCCAGCTGGTTCTAGGATATCACACAGTTCTCGACGAAGACTGATCATTTCGACCTCATCATCTGATCCGGTGAGATGATCATCAACATAGAAGTCGGTGCCCAGAGCCTTTGCATCCAAAGGATTCGATTTCAAATGGGTGTCACTCAAATATTTCAGGCAACGAACTGCCAGAAATGGTGCGCTAGCCGTGCCGTATGTTACAGTGTTAAGTCGATAGATTTAGTGGGACTCGTAACATCTCGTCTCCAAAAAATCAGCTGAAAGTTTCGCTGCGTCTCGTCAACCTCTACTTGACGGTACATTTCGGTAATGTCTGCAACAAGTGCATATTTGCGACAGCGAAATCTGAGCAGAGTGGAATACAGACACGGCTGTATTGTTGGGCCCACCATTAGCAGATAATTTAGGGATACTTGCGAAGTGGTTTTGCAAGATGCATGGAAAACCACTCTGAGCTTTGTGAATGTGCTCTGTGGGCGTTCCACGCATTGATAAATTATGCAACAATGCTGATCTTTCTGTATCGAATTATCGATTGCAGTCATGTGGCCTACTTTCCATAAATTTGGTAAACATTTCTTGCATCAAACGATTTTAAGCTAGCCGTCTCTCTAACGATAGGAACCGCCTTCTCGCAGTCTCGTACGAAAGTCCAAGATATGTTGGGCTTGATTTGAACGGCAAGAAGACCTGCAATCGACCTGCGGGCAAGCAAACGACTGTTTCTTGAAAGATTTTCTCACAAAGAATTTCCTCTGAGGAATAAATTCTGTCACAAAATACATTTAGAACTTGTTCCAACTCCCAGAATCGTTTAGCAAGCGTATCAAGAGGGCAACTCTCCTATACGGTGCTCACCATAGAGCATGCTTCAGTGCTTTTGGGTCCTGTGTATCAGCAGCGACCAGACACCACCCACCCAAAGATCGTATTTTGCAAAGTTAGCGTATTTTCTTGCAGGCAAATTATTATGTCAAAGAATGCGTCAGCTCCTAACAGCAAATCCACCTTCTGGGGCTTATGGAAACTTGGATCGGCCAGTGGGAACTCTTTAGGAACTATCAACGAGTCTGATGGAACAGCTTTCTCAAGGTGACATGACGAAATTGATTTGAGAATGACGAAGTCAGTGGTTATTTCGAATTGCTGTTGCAAGCTCCTCGGTCATAAAATTGACTTGAGAGCCCGAATCAAGTAGCGCCCTGGCTGGCTGACGCTGACACGAGCCACCTTTTACATCCACAATTGCTGCCGCCAGAGCTACATCGTCTGAATCCAATGCCATAGCATGATTTGAAGACAACTGATTCGACCTTTCAGCATCCAAAGCACCCTGAGACCCGACAGCCTCACGGACGTTTTCTGATGTCCCCTAGTCAGCATTGTAGCGGTGCAGCAATGTGTGGTGGGGCTTTTTGAGCGTACTCTGCAATGTGTAGATTTGCAGGCTGAGACTCTTTACTCTTTACGCAAGCAATTAATACAAAGCGGGATCCCCTTTGCAAATCTAAATCTAGTCATGACCGACACATGATCAGCAGATTTGCAGAACATACACTTTGTTTCCTGGCATTTATTTGCTTGGGATACTGGGACTGCCTATTTTTTGTTTCTTGGGAACCTTTTCGACCCTTTAACCGCCCGGAATTAGTCTTTTCAGCCGACAAATGCTGATAGAGCTTGTTTAGGGCAGCTACACAATGCCTCCAAGACGGAACTTTTAGGTAATCCAAATTTTCCTCCCACCTAGAACGTGTTTTCGAGTCAACTTGCGACATGACGATGTGTATAAGGAGGGCGTGAGCAATGACCTTGTCATCCCCCACTGATAGCAACGACTCATATATGGCGAATACCGTGTCAATCAGTCACCGTAATGCACTAGCCGATGGACTCTGTATCGCCTGTAAGTCAAAAAGTTTAGAAATGCCATCCAAGAACATAAGGGCCTCATTACCATAGACCTGCTTTAGAGCTTCGAGAGCCTTGGAATAATTTTGCTTTGTCACCTGGAAAGCCTTTACCGTACCTAATGCGTAGTTTTCTAAGCAATTCGATAGGTGATTGAATTTTTCGACATTGCTTTGGGAGATGTCAATGTCTATTATGCTTGAAAAAAAGCCTATACAATTTTTAAGTTCAGAATAATTGCCACCAAACTTGGGCAATTTCATCGCGTTTTTTCCACAAGATAATACGTGGAATAAAGTTTTTCAAAGGATAACCCGTTCATGGTTAGCCACTATTGTTTCACTGAGATGCGATAGAACGAATTTATACAGTTCATCTCAACAATCAAGATTGTTATTATTTGCGATTGTTGCTAATAAATGTTCATGGACCAACACCATTTGAATCTTTCCGAACTGTTGATGAAGAATTTTGTGGGACGTATCGTGAAGCATGCGAACTATTGAATTTGCTTGAGAATGACATGACTTGGGATCTTACACTTGAAAATGCAGCATTTTCATCAAGTCCACATCAAATTCGTACACCTTTCGCAATTATTATTGCCACGTGCAGTCCAACAAAGCCAACTGAATTGTGGCAAAAATATCAAAATCATTTGTCAGAAGATTTTTTACATCGATTGCACCGTCAAAGCATTTATCGCTATTGAAGACCATTGCTTGATAATGGCAAGCAAAGCATTAGCTCAATTAGATATGACAGCACCTAATCGTGAAATACACGACCTTTTCAACCAAGAACTGGAGCGTGAACAACAGTATGATCATGCCGAGCTTAATGCGTTTGTGCAAAACAATGAGCCACAGTTAAATATCAATCAAAGAACGGTTTACGACCAAATATTGCGAGCTATCGAAGAACCACATGGTGAACTGTTCTTTTTGGATGCACTTGGAGGTACCGGAAAAACGTTTGTCATTTCGATTCTATTGGCTACTGAAAATCCGGAAGAGGTTTTTCCAAAAACGAAATGGTTTAAGACTCCGGTCCAGCTGGCTCTCGATGGCTATGGTCACAAGTTTTGTTTTATTTATTACACTGGGCGCAGCCAGAGATCTCAAAAACTGACCGACTCCAAAGCAAAACCGATCGTACATGCGAAAGCGTAAGAGAGAGCAGCACGCGAGAACCAAAAGCTCAGATAATAATTATGTAATTTGTATAATATATGTGTAATATCGTAATTCATGTAATATCGTAATTCATGTAATATCGTAATTCATGTAATATCGTAATTCATGTAATATCGCAATGTACTTTGTGTAATCTCCTGCTGAACAAGTCCGGCCCCGTTGAAGGTCTCCGGCGCTTCAACCGTCCATTAGCAATTGTGCCAGTTTGTGGATGCGGCGTTTAACAAACGCCTGCGCCCGTTCGCACCTCGGTCACACGCACTCTCCCATCTTCTCCCGCGATTGCTGCCACCACTTGTCCTGTGATCTACTTCTGTGGCAGGGTGTTGTTCGGTTGCCTACTAATGGCGCTGCTGCAGGCTGACCAGGTAATCTTTGGACCAGCCCTGCCAAAACTGCTACTTAAGCGCTGACAGCATTCGCCACCGCTGCAAATACGCGAAGGTTTTAAAAACAGATAAAAAACTGTCGGTGCACAAATCAGCAACAAGCTTGTAACGAACCGTTTTCCGTCCGTCTGAGTTTTGCTAGGCTCGCTCAGCGGCTGGTGGACTCGGTGCAACGAATTTATAATGTTGCCTCAACGACAAGTAATACAAACGGGTTTCTTGGGGAATTATAACTCTTTATTTGTACCTTATGAGTAGGTTTCTTAAAGTTATGGCTTAGGCTAAGGCTTAGGAGTAGTAATATGGGTGTATGGGTGTGTTCCTCCAAAAATGGGCCTCGGCCACCTGCGAGGCTACCTCCAGACGTAGCAACGTTGGCACTAACGCTTAGGGACCAATGATCTCCGCTATCGCTTCGATCCGCACCACCAAGCTCGCACTCAACTGTTCGTCTTTCTCTATGCCCGCCTCGGCTGACCGTTACCACCAGATTTGGCCGTGACTCACTCAGTATACTCGGTTGGGCTGTATGCCTGGTCCTCCTGTTGATCCTCGTTCCGTTTGTCTTCTCACTTGGGTCACTTCCGTAGATTATTCTCGCCTTGTTCACTCACTCGCGCGCGAGTTATGTCTTGTCCTCGTAGGTGGTGAGAACACAGAGTGGTTATATGTGTATTGTATCCTCCTTTTCGGATGTGAGTGATTAATGTTTTTGGCTCTCCTGTTTCGTTATGGCCATTGTGTTTCGTAGGTCTATATTTTGTAAATGTAGCCCGTGTAAGGTGATCACTTGGACTTTACGGTTGATTGTTAATTTCTCCGATAGTGGGAGGAAGATGTTTAAGTGATCTATTACGGTGGTTTTCGTGCAGTCGTATGCAATATCGTTTATTAATATTGTGCAGTTACTGTGGGTAATGATTGCGGACCCATTAATGTGTGTATTGATGCCGCAGGTTGAATTTATGGATAAGTTTCTGCCGTTGAATATGAAGATGAACCCTTCTTCTGGTTCGAATATGTCTGTGGCCAATCCGACTTCCTGTATGTCGCAGGATTCGGGATTCTTCTTGTTCAGAAGACTGGCAAGGCATTTGCTTGATATTGAAGGTGTGTGTGTATCCTTTGGTTTTCTATAGAACATGGTTTTGTTTATCGTCGGGCATTTGGTTTTAAATTCTTTCGTTTTTCCATCCTTATGCGCCACGAGTTCGGCGTGTTGATGAGCTGCGTGTTCTTAATTGGTAAGGGAATTATTCTATAGAATTTGTATATGGTTTCCTCGAAAATGGGTACTTTGATATTGAACATTATATGATTCTTATGTATGGTGGTTTGTGTTTGGATGATAGAAAGTACCTCTTCTTCTAGGTTTATTTGTAGGTTTTGTTTATTTAGAATATTTTTGATTTTGCTCATTTCGTTTTTATCAAAAATGAATTTGGGGAGTATATTGGCTCTTGCAAAAACCATACTTTCTGTGATGTTTTCGATGAGGTTACTTATAGTGTCTATATTAAAAGCTATTCTATTTAGATATTGTAGTGTGTGTAAATTACTATTTTCGTTATCTATTTCCTTATATATTAAATTTTGTATATTATTGAAGAATTGCTTTATTTTTTGTTGTTCTATGTTTATATGTTTTGTTATGTTTGAAAACCTGAGCATAATTTCATGATTTAGGTTGTTCTGAATTTTGTTTTCTATGTTTATGTCATTTTGCGTAGCTTTTAATGCATTTAGTTCTTTAAAAATTTCCTCTGCATCTTCATTGTCCATATTTCCTGATATTGTTTTTATAATTGATCTTAAACCATTTACCAATCATTTTTTCATTCTGTATTGTGGTATAAGGTTACTTATTCTAGGTTTGTGATTTTAATTTTTAGTATCTCTACTGATGGATTAAGTATTGGTTCTACGGCTAAGTTTCTTACTGTGTCGCCTAGTATTTTCGTGCAATTCTCGTATTCTCCTATGTTAATGATGTGGGTGATTGATTTGTGGTTATGGTCGATGAGGGCTTCTCCTAGGTAAATGGTTGCGTTTGGTTGTGTTCCATTTATTTTATGTATGTACATGTGAGCTTTTACATGTATCAACCTAAGGGCGAAATGAGTATGAGTATGAGATGAGTTGTAAAATGGGTTATTTATATGGGTTCGGATGGTTGTTCATTGGTTTCGTTAGGTGAGTTTGTTTGACCAACGGCATTTATTAGGTTAGTATGATTTCTTACTAATCTCCTTATTTTTGCTTTATGAAGTTTCTGACCTTTAGTTTTTATAAAGGTTGTGTGTTTGTTGGAGACTACTTTATGTCTTGTAAATCTTGGGGTTATTTTGTTTCTTCTATTTTCTTTACGGAATACTATGTCGCCCTGATTTAGAGGAGTCGGTTCGTCCCTGTCTTGGTTTACCTTGTCAATTCTGGTTTGCGCTGTTTTATTTAATATTTGTTCTATTTGTGGGTAGAGTTTCTGTTGGTATTCGTTAAGTTTCTGTAAATAGTCGTGGTTATCGTTATAGGTAATTTTTTTATCGAAAATGTGTGTCCGTCCTGTAAATAATTCGAATGGAGTGAGATTGGTCGTTGAGTGAATCGCGTTGTTATATGTTATAATGGTTTCTGTCATAATTGCTTCGTGTTCGAGTGTTAGTTGTTGTTCTTTCTTCGTCGTTAAAATTATCCGGAAGATTTCCGTCAGGGTGGAATGAAGTCGTTCGACAGGGGAATTACTTGATGACTGTTGAAATGAAGTAACGTGGGGAGTGATATTGTATTGGGTAAGGAAATCTTGACACATGCCTCCTGAGAATTCTGCGCCCTGATCAAAAACGATTTTTGAGGGGATGCCGAATTGACAAAGGAATGTTTTCAAGGCTTTAATTACGCATACAGTATTTCTATTTGTTAGTACGTAAGCTTGCGCGAATTTCGAGAATTTATCTATAATGGTGAGATGCAAATTATGGTTGATAGTGTAGATATCGATGTGGAGTATGTCTAAAGGTCTTTTGGGTGTTTCTGACAATTGAAGTGCTCCTTTAGGTGGGTTTGCCTACTCAAGTATCCGATTGGACTGTCGAGGCTGATGTCGGAAAATTTGCGGAATCCGCGATGTTGCATAAATATGCAGGTTGGGTCGAATTTTGTCCGTTAAAGGGGTTATTACGGTTCGAGTTAGGGTTCGTGGAAGAGTTATTACGGTTAGTTTCTGGGTCCCGTCTTTGGTTGTTGTTGTTGCGATGATTGTCGTATCTGTTGTTGGATCTTGTGTTGTTGTCGTATCTATTATTGTTCCTTGTATTATTATCGTATCTATTGTTGTACCTTACATTATTGTCATATCTATTGTTGTTCCTTGGGTTATTGTTGTATGTATTGTTGTTGTACCCTGTATTATTATCGTATCTATTATTGTTCCTCCCTGAATTGTTTTCCTGTTGACGTCGGTACGGCCTATCGCGGTCATACGAATTGTCTCGCTGCCTGTAATAAGTCTGGGATAAGAAAGCTTGTTCTGTTCTACAAATTTGATAGGCCTTGTCTAGGTTCTTGGGTTTTCGAGATCGGACAGCGCTCCTGAGGGGTTCTCCAAGCCCTATGAAGAACGCATTTAAGCAGATTTCGTCATATAAATCTTCCTTGTTTGAATGCCTCTCCTCGAATGGGTCATCCGTGTTCTTGAGAGACAGAAGTTGGTCCCTAAGTCGGGCTATCCCGAAGTATAGTTTCCCTATCGAGGAGTTAGGTGGGAATGTTTGTATTTCCCTTATTGGCATTGCTACCGTTTTCTTGGGTACGTAGATGCTACGAAGATTGGTTTTTATGTGGTCCTACTCTAATTTGGTCCTGGCTAATGTTAAGGCTTCGTGAGCCTTCACTTTAATTTTGTTCCTGATGGCCCTCATAAGTAGTACCCCGTATGGTGTTTGGTCTGCCCCCCTAATGAGCATTATGATCTCTTCTACACTGTCGATAATTAGGTCCAGGTTGTCTGGTGGTCCCTCGTAAGTGGTTAGTTGGTCAATAAAGGCGAGAAGATCTGTTGGTTTGAGGTTTGTCGAAATGGTTGTTTGGGTACTGATAGTTGGGGTTGGGGTCTGGGGTCTGGATGAAGTGGGTGGCTTGGGTGGTGTTTCCATATTGGTTTTGTTAGTGTCTATCTCTGTGATTGTTTCTTCTATGGATGCTAAGCTTCTGCTTCCGCTACTCCTAAGTCCGAACCTGGTTCTAACTTTACTTGTAGTATTCCTCTTGTACATTTATTTATGGGTATTATTAGTGTTTGTGCTGTGTTTAGTGTTTCCTATATGCTATTTTGTGTATTCGTGATCTTATGAAGTATTTTTTTTGTTTTTGTATTCTTATGTAATAATTTTTTTTTTGTGTTCGTATTCTTATATACTATATTTTTATGTGTTTGTAAAAAATTGTTTGTATACTATATTTTTGTATTTTATTTATATGTAGATGGTACTTATGTGTTGTGTGTGTTGGTTTGTCGTTAGGTGTTGAAATTATCTGTAATATATCGTTATTAGTATTAGATAATAAAGTTAGGGTAACAATTGAATCTGCATATATGCCTCAAGTGCTGTGTGTATATGAATTTAATACGTTGTATATGGAGGCCCAATGGCCAATTGTGTGTTCGGCTTTTTCCTCATTTTTTTTTTCTTTCTTTTTTCCTTTTTTTTTTTTTTGTATTTAAGTTTATTTATTTGCCTTTATTGGCCGCTGACCGGGTCTGTTAATGTTTGCAACAAATTGTAAGATTTATTTTTTTTTTGAGGGTGTCGGGTATCGGGTGACACGGCTGTGGCCGTTGTTGCCGAGTTGGTCGGCTTGTTTGTTTGTATTTGCAGTCAAGTAAATGTTTGTGAGTGTTGGCAATTTTATTCGGTTTCTGTTTCCGAGCAGTGGAATTGGGTTCTATGTATGAATATATGTACTTTGCTCTTGATAGCTGGTCCCATACGTTGTATTTGCAGTGATCCGTATGCACTTTATCTATGTTAGATGGTCTCATACGTTGGATATGCAATGGGGTATTCGTTATGTGTATGGTATTGTATATTTGGGTGGATTGTAGTGTATTTATTATTTTTTTTTCACTAGTTTTTCGTTGTGTACGTGCGCACTTTATCTATGTTAGATGGTCTCACACTTGTACATCAAGAATAGTTAGGGTATGTTGAAATATGTTTTATTTATTGAATTTTTCAAAAAATTTTGTGTGTGTATACTTTATCCGCAGTGGATGATCCCACACTTTTTACACAGAGAAGGGTTAGGGTATGTTGAAATATGTTTTATTTATTGAATTCCTCAAAAGTTTTCCCTTGTGTACGTGTGTACTTTATCCGCAGTGGATGATCCCACACTTTTTACACAGAGAAGTGTTATGGTATGTTGAAATATGTTTTATTTATTGAATTCCTCAAAAGTTTTCCCTTGTGTACGTGTGTACTTTATCCGCAATGGATGATCCCACACTTTGCACGCGGGAAATAGTTAGAGTACGTTTTTACATGTTTTATTTATTGAATTTCTCACAAAAAAATTTCCACTATGTACGTGTGTACTTTATCCGCGGTGGATGATCCCACACTTTGTACACGGGAAATAGTTATGGTACACAGTTATGTACACAGGGTCCCATTGGGGTTTTTTTTTTTTTTTTTTTTTTGTATGCCAGTTAACACTCTCTCATTTACTTGTCCGCGATTTTTTTTTATATTTCCTCTTTTCATTCTTGTTTTATTCGAACTGCACTTTTCTTAAATATATTTTGTTGGCCATTTTCGTATTTTTCTTTTATTTTATTTGCACTTTCGTCATATATGTTAGATCAATTGCTTACATAAATATCATTAGGAGCGTAGTAGGCATTTCCTAATCCTGTTGTCCGCCGTCGGCTGCGCCAGTTATGTCTTGTCCTCGTAGGTGGTGAGAACACAGAGTGGTTATATGTGTATTGTATCCTCCTTTTCGGATGTGAGTGATTAATGAAATTTGTACGATCTTCAGATCGAGAGTGAATATAAGTGATTCGTTTGGAAGTTGGAAATCAAGTGTTTTATTCTACATACTGTTGGCTCCGCCGAAGCTCGGCCCTTACTCTAAGAAATGCAGCATAAGCATTTCTGTACAAATGTATATATGTCTAAGTGTAAGAATATCTCTGTATGTATGTATGTATGTATGTATGTATGTCCAGCCGGATGTATATGTGGCTGCTGACCGTTTGGTTTTTATTATGTCAGGTCCTCAGCTACGTCGGCCGGACGTCTATGTGCTGTTGGCCGGTGGAGAGGGTTGCTCAACCGGTAAATCGCGCACTCTAAGAGACCCGCTGTAGGCGCCGACCCCTTATATGGGCCGGCCCTAACGGGACCTCCGACGCCAGTTATTTTCCATCGGCTCTTCCGTGGGGTTCCATCAGATTCGTAACGGGACCCGGCCGATGCCGTGTCTGCATGACCATATTTGGAAATACGTCCAGCCACTGCCGGCCCGATCCCGTCATCCCGCTGCTCTCGCGTGAGCTGGCTCATCTCGCCGCCCGCGCTCACCTATTTCTCCGCCGCGGCTCTCTGAGCGGGCCCGCGTTGAATTGCCGCCACCGTATATCCGGGTTATCCGGGTTATCCGGGACGCCCGCCGCATTAGATAGTTCTCACTTATCCGGTCTGTGGGGAACGTGGTTCCTCACAAGCTTCAGGTGAACAGCCTCTGACAAAAAACAAACGAAGGCGGCAACATATGTCATAAGGCGATTTCCGCGAATCTTGAGGGACACATAAAATTGACCGCAGAAATCTACCCCACAAATTAAAAAGGGGCGAGCTCCTTGCACTCTATCAGCTGACAGGTTTCCCATAATCTTTTCCAGTAGGACTGGCTTATATCGGAAACAATGCACACAATTTTGTATGACTCTTGTGCATGATTTTCGAGCATTGATAAGTCATATCTGCTGCCTTAATAGTGAAACCATAACTTTGGCACCTGCATGATATTGAGTCCGATGCAAATTGCGTAGAATAACGTTACGAGCTGCGATTTGTGTGACAGCAGCAGGGGAAATTTGCCAACATATGGAATTTCTGCTTTAAGCAACCTGCCTCCCACTCGAATCAATCGAAACGTGATTCCCTCGAGTTCGCTCGTATTTATGAACGAGCTGAGTCGCTGAAGATGTGGTGACAGGATTACTGACCTCTCAAGTTATAGAATTCTGGTTCCAACTCATACTTTTGGACTATTTTTACCAGCCTTAGATATGGGACCTTTAGTTCTCTAGCTGATAGAACGACCTTTCGACTACGCTTGCTTCCTTTCAGGAACCGATTCACATATGCCATTTCTCAAACGATGAACATCTCTCAATCAGCTCGATTAAACCAATTGGCCTGACGCTTTGCCACTGAATGTGCTACCAAACTTTTCTTGTTTTCCGACCGCTTCGTAGGGGTCAATGAATCAAAGGAGTCGTCTAAATGATAGCGGAATAAATCATTCTGCGGATTCCATCGAAATCCGAGAGTTTTAACAGACGACGAAGGGTCAAACTGAAGATATTTCTCCTGGCCACTATCGGACAGCAGCTTGGGATGATTTGAAGCCCATTTGGCCAACTTGAAACCCCCTGCTTCTAAAACCTCGCACACTTCCAGACGAATATGTTCTAGATCTACCAAACTATCTGCTCCTGTAAGCATATCATCAACGTAAAAGACACTTATTATGACTTGTGATGCAATGGGATGGGACTCCGCATAAATCTCTGCCAATTCAAAGAGACAACGGCTGGCAAGAAACGGAGCTGCTTCTAAAACCTCGCACACTTCCAGACGAATATGTTCTAGATCTACCAAACTATTTGCTCCTGTAAGCATATCATCAACGTAAAAGACACTTATTATGACTTGTGATGCAATGGGATGGGACTCCGCATAAATCTCTGCCAATTCAAAGAGACAACGGCTGGAAAGAAACGGAGCTGAGACTGTCCCATAAGTTGCCGTATTCAGGCGATACGTTTGAACATCTAGATTCACCTTCTCCCTCCACAGAATCTACTCGAAATTTCGGTCCTCTTTGGCGACGTGAACTTGCCTATACATCTTGGAAATGTCAGCTGTGATCACAAGGCGATTTAGTCGAAATCGGCCTAGATTTGCGTAAAGCTGCCTCTGAATAGTTCCACCCACCATCAAAATCTCATTTAATGAGACAAAAGTAGAGGTTTTTTGTGGTGCTACTATCAGGTCTTAGGACACATTAATGAGGAATATAGTAATGGTGTCCTGGAGGAGTGCCCTGAAGTAATAACATGTGGCCAAGTATGATATACTCCTTCATAAACTCCATATACATATCATGCAAGTATTGATCCCGTGCGAGTCTTCGTTCTAGGGATAGAAACCGACGTAAAAAGTTGGGATTTATTTTAATTGGCAGCTTCACTTCGAAACGACCCGACTCGAGCCTGCGTGGGGTCTGCTTGAAGTTATTCTCGCATGTATGTTCCGAACTAGGTTTATTTTGGGGTACACACATTAATTCAAAGAATGTTTCTGACCCTATCAGTAAGTCCACCATAGCCGGCTTGAAAAGCTGCGGGTCGGCCAGCTCAAGGTTTGATGGTATCCTCCATTGGGCGAAATTAACGACATGATCGGATTGGTATGTGGAAATAGACCTTAATACCCAAAAATCTGAATCAAAGTTATGAGCGTTAATGCGAGATTGGACAGAAGTGTGAACCTTGTGCTTTATGACGAACGCTTTATTGATTTATTGAGGCATGAATCATGGCGCAGCCGCAGGCGCTGTGCTAGATCCTCGGAAATAAAATAAATTTTGGAGCCGTAATCTAGAAGTGCCCTTGCATACTGGAAATAGTCCGGACCGATCTCTCACCTTTACAACAGAAGTAGCGAGAATGACCTGGTCAGTACTTGCAACACGACTAGAATAGGCTGTTTTAGGCCCAGAAGATGATGGCTGTTCTTCAGGCACAAAACTAGGCGCAATTTGCTGTGGATCTACTCCGTATCGGTGCAGTAAAGTGTTATGGGGCTTAGAGTTTACTCAATATTTTTCTGTCTTGCTCCTATTCACTGTATGACCTGACTTGAAACAGTTTATGAACAAGCGAAGTTGCTTGATGATATCGAACCGTTGTAGAACAGGAAGCGCATTAAAATATTGACAATTGCTTATGGTTTGATTCCCCGCTAGACAATAACTGCATTTCGATTCAGCTCGCCGATCCGTCTTTGCACATGAAAAGGAAGATATAGTGTGTCCTTTACTTGTCTCTTGTTTGGTTTTTCCCCTTATTCCGGGATGACTCTTCAGCAGCTAAATGCTGATAGCGCCGATCCAACTGGGCTGCGCACTCAGACCAAGACGGTAATTTGTCGTAATCTATTTACTCCGAGACTTCATTGTAGGATCTACCATGGATAATGCGATGTGAATTAACTATGCACTATTTATGTCTTTCTCACTTCCTATCGACTGCAGATTAGAATAGATTGCTCACATCGTTGTAATGTGTCCTGGTGTGGCGATTGCCAAGACACATACCACAAACTAGTCAACATTTAAAAGATCATGGTTAGCACAGGGGGAATCTTTTGGCCAGGGCTCGTCGGATGGGGATCTTTCTGTTGTCCTAGTCCAATTGTAAGTCAATTTAATCGCCCAACCATGTCAACACTGATATTTTCTTTCCGCGTTAACGCCTATTCCTTACATGTTCCTCTCCCAATACCCCATTTCCTTTTTTACCCTATTCTATATCAATTCTCAACAATACTTCAATATATTTTCCATCCGAAGGACATAAACTCTTATGATAATTGTTGGAAGCTGCCGAGCTTTTTCGGCCGCTCTGACTCTACATTTACGAAATTAAAATTGTCTCCGTTTTTAGTTTAATGTTTTGTTTATTATGTTTAAAGGGTTTTGTTTATTATATATTTTAGGGCGTGCCCGTGGGTTCGAGGTGGGTTTGACGGGTTTATAAACGAAACTATAACGGCTCTATGGCCGTTATGAAGAGGTGTGTGATACGCGATGCTGCGTTCGACGACGACTTTAAAAGAGTGGGGGTGAGTTACGCGACGGACTGCCATATAAGCAGTACGAGCGATATATATGAATGTGTGTGTGCGTGTGCACCGAGAGCGTGAAAGTATATGAGCGTGGATAAAGAGATAAACAATTGATTCTCTTAAGAGCTACTGAAGGCTGCTGCTCCGAACATACTCCCCCCCCGTTGAAAGACCAGGGCTTTTAACAGGATCCTTAAACGGGAAGGACGCAGCTTGTAGACAGCTCGACGATTGGTTTCCGATTGTGTTCGCAGGTTCTCGTCTTTGAAGCAGACGACGTCGTTGATCTGGATCGAGGGTTGTGATGTGCGCTATTTGGCACTCCTCACTCCAACGCTTCCAAAAGATCTGCTGGGCACAAGTGACTCGTTGCCAGCGATCAAGACGATTGAAGTTTAGACCCGTAACTTCTGGCTCGGGAAACTCCATCAGCCGACGACCAATTAGAACATGTCCTGGTGTAAGGACGCCAAGATCTTCAGGGGTTTCTGAAATTGAAATAAGAGGACGAGATTGATTATAGCCTGGCATTTGCAGACCAAGGTCTGCAGCTCGCAGAAGGCAAAGAGCGACGATCCCACGGAGCGATACGAATGTTGCTTGGCCATCTTCAATGTTGCCTTCCACAAGCCCCCGAAATGAGGCGAGCGGGGTTGTATAAATCTCCAATCGAAGCCGTTGTTGATGCAGATGAAGACGCTGATGTAGCATTTGATAGGCGCTCGATAGCGCCCATCTGGCAAGTAGCAGAAGGGACGGCAGTAGTCGATTCCAGCGATGCTGAATGCAGGTGAATCCTGTATTCGATCCTTCGGTAGGTCAGCCATGAGGTGCTCTACAAGACGAGGTATGGATCGGCAGCACATGACGCATTTCCGCAATGCGCGTGCCACAGTTTTCAGGCCGCCGATGGGCCAAAACTGTACGCGACTCGCTCCAAGTAGCGACTGCGTACCAGCATGGTGATGTTTCCGAGGAAAGTGTGTGATGATAGGGAACGTCAGTGGATGATCCCTAAGCAAAATGATTGGGTGGCGTGTATCGAAGCCGAGAGTTGAATGGCGCGGGCGGCCACCAACACGAATTAATCCAAGATCATTTATGCAGTGTACGAGCGATGTGATGCTGCTGGGGGACTCCACGCAGCTTCCTTTGCGCCGAGCAAGGTACTCAGGATACAGGTGGGCCCGTTGAACAATGTGTCTTAACAGATGTGATTCTTTGCGAAGGGCCTTGGATGAGATATCAGGTAACTTCATCCTACTGATGAACTTCTGAACGTAGCCAACGAGGCGCATCATGACTCCGAATGAGTTGATGTGCGTAAACGAAAGCGAGATGTTGTCCACGTAAAAGTCCTGTAGAATGGTTTCCAACCGCTATGGATCTAGGGAAGACATATGGCTAGCTGATGTTTAGCGCGAATAGCTAAAACGATGCAGGCTGAATACGATGGGTGATTCTGTTTGATTTGACCACTTCCCAAACTTGACGAACCAAGTCATCGAGCCGAGTGCTGTGATTGGTGCGAAGATTGGGTTTCGATAAACGACGAGAGAGTGGGGGCCGAGTGCCCGCCACTAGATAGATTCCATCCGAATTGACCACATCCCAAAATCGATGAACCAATTCATCAAGCCGAGTGCTGTGATTGGCGTCATCCAAAGATTGGGATGCGATGAGCGACGAGAGAGTGGGGGCAGAATGCCCGCCACTAGACAGAATCCATCCGACGATTATGATGCGATCAACGACGAGAGAGTGGGGGCCGAATGCCTGCCACTAGACAGAGTCCATCCGAAGTGACCACTTCCCAAAATCGATGAACCAAATCATTGAGCCGAATGCTGTGATTGGTGTCATCCAAAGATTGGGATGCGATGATCGACGACAAAGAGAGTGGGGGCCGAGTGCCCGCCACTAGACAGAATCCATCCACGATTGTGTTGAGATCAACGACGAGAGAGTGGAGGCCGAGTGCCTGCCACTAGACAGAGTCCATCCGAAGTGACCACTTCCCAAAATCGATGAACCAAATCATTAAGCCGAATGCTGTGATTGGTGTCATCCAAAGATTGGGATGCGATGATCGACGACCGAGTGGGGACCGAGTGCCCGCCACTATACAGAATCCATCCGAAGTGATGCGATCAACGACGAGAGCGTGGGGGCCGAGTGCCCACCACTGGACAGATCCATCTGATTTGAACATTTCCCAAAATCGATGAACCAAGTCATCGAGCCGAGTGCTGTGATTGGTTTCATCCAAAGATTGGGATGCGACGAGCGATGAGAAAGTGGGAGCCGAATGCCCGCCACTACAGACTCATCTAATTTGTGTTTTTTGCAGCAGAGGTAATCCAGGCGCCAGCTGAATTTGTCCCACACACAGCAGCTCGAATAGAGGTCCAGCTCCGATGAGCAGATCAATCCGCTGCGGCTGGTGAAACGACTGGTAAGCAAGCCGGATATGCGATGGTATACGTCAATTAGCTGTGCTAATCGACGAGCGAGGTTGATGATCCGTAATCTTCTGGGCAACGAACGGCAGTGATGCTAGTGGTGATCTCTGAAATCCTCGATTTCAGAACAAGATCCACCGAGATACCTTCAGGTGAGAAGCTAGCATCTCCTATGCCAGAGACTGCGGTGAGCGATTTGGTTTTGCGACGTTGTAGCTGATTAGCTAGACGAGTAGTGCGTGACATGGCACGAAAGTTCCCGCGCTGGTTTTGACGAGAACGACGACAATGGCTGATAATACAGCATCAGGCGGACTTTTGGATAAGATAGGCTGTGGCAAGGAGAGCGACAATGAGGGTGACAATGGCGATCTGAATTGGTTGTAGTGGTGAGGCTTCACTTGGAGAAGCGGGTTGGACGGTTTCTGCTCGACTACCGAAATACAACAGGGGTGTGGTGTTTCTTAGCGCATGTAACGCGCGAAGATGTGAGGTAGCAGCGTCCAGAAACGTCCGCAACTTGCCAACCAATGAGTCGCCATGCGTCAATCCAAGTATCGCTCTGATGTGTATCTGTTGAATGAGACATTTATTAGCAATCGGTTTTTTGTAAATTTGCATAGTGTTGTTGTAGTTAGCCTCGGTCATCTCCAACGAACTGATGGTGTCCAACTAGAAGATTGATTCCAATTTGTCCACCAGCTCCAGAAGTAGTTTCAGGTTGTATTATTCCAAACTGCGTAGCTTTTTGTTATCCAATTGGGCAACGAGCCCCTGAAGTCGGTCGAAGATGGTCTTTATCTTGAGTCTCAAGAATTCAATCCAGCTAGTAGCTGGATCAGCACTAGCCAACACTTTATCAATAGGAGCGCCACTCGAGGATGTGTCATCCGAGGCGGAGCGGATATTTATATTGTCGACACTCATTTTTAGCTGCGTTTAGCTTTTAATGTTTTTTCCACTAAACTTTTTCCCAGCCGGTTGCGCAGATCTAACGATGCGAACGTTATTGATCTGGAATGCGGCGAATTCAGGCAGAGAGATGCACCGAAATGTGAAATCGACGGCGACAAAATGTATGTGTGTGCATATGCACTGCACCGGCACAGAGATCATAAGCGACGACCGAGAATGCCGCGACTCAACGAAAGCGAATACGAGCAATATATATGTGTGTGTGTGCACTGCGCCGGCACAGAGGGCACAAGCGCCGACCGATAATGCAGCGAAGCAACGAAAGCGAACAATGTGTATGTTTGTATGTGCCCTGCACCGGCACAGAGGGCACATGCGACGACCGAAAACCAACAGTTATGCACAAGAGAACGATTTCGAATTCGAGTTCGAAAGAGAGTTCTTGGTATGCAGCCGCTCACGACCGCGGGCTGAAGCAAACGACGAAAAAGGAGACGACGAAATCTAACGGATTTCGCTTAGCACTCTATGCAGCCGGTCTCGACAGTGCGTTGCGCAGGCTGAAGCAGACGACGAAAGAGAACACGAAAACGAATAGCGGCCCGCTAGAAACTGTCACGGTCGGCCACAACGACTTTTGGTTCGCTACTTTTTTTCCGAATGTTGGGTTAAATCTTTGACACAGATTTAACTCAATGTTTTGAACACTTTTTTCCACTCAAAGGTCACGGGGATCACGTCGGGGTCACCAAAATGTTGGAAGCTGCCGAGCTTTTTCGGCCGCTCTGACTCCACATTTACGAAATTAAAATTGTCTCCGTTTTTAGTTTGTTTTGTTTATTATGTTTAAAGGGTTTTGTTTATTATATATTTTAGGGCGTGCCCGTGGGTTCGAGGTGGGTTTGACGGGTTTATAAACGAAACTATAACGGCTCTATGGCCGTTATGAAGAGGTGTGTGATACGCGATGCTGCGTTCGACGACGACTTTAACAGAGTGGGAGTGAGTTACGCGACGGACTGCCATATAAGCAGTACGAGCGATATATATGAATGTGTGTGTGCGTGTGCACCGAGAGCGTGAAAGTATATGAGCGTGGATAAAGAGATAAACAATTGATTCTCTTAAGAGCTACTGAAGGCTGCTGCTCCGAACAATAATTATTACATTCTTCTAGGTTGGGACTAAATAAGAGGTATATCAATTACAATAGATTAGTGGATTATATGATTACAATGTATATAGATAAAGGAAAAATATCAAAATATTAGTTAATGGTAACAGCAGCGCTGCAACTGTTTTACCTTGTGTTTAACCTTGTTTTCTTTTTTTTTATGTTGACTTACAATTTGCTTTCCATCGCTGCAACAGACCAGCATGCATTGACGTTCCTAGCTTAGAATATTATGTTTATAAAGTATATATGGAGTTAAGAATAAGAAAAAACAATACATTCAAATCAATGGTCTAATTTACTGATCCATCCTTGCTCCTTTTCCAACATCCAGTACGACGATGTCTATCCAGACTTTGACAAAATTGTCCGTCGTACTTGGTGTTGACTCTACTGTTGGAGGGTACTGTACTCTTGTGTTTGTCCCAGGTTGGCAAAAAGGTTATTGAAAAAATTACACTATAGAAACTTCTTCGGAATTGGATTCCCAATCAATGTGGGATATGGGCGCGCCATGAAGCAAAGTCGGGAGTTGGATTGCCAGATAATAAAGCGCTTAGAAAAAACACAAAATTTATTAGCCACATGTCGAGGTGGGGGTTATGTAATAGTAATTACGTTTCTGGCTCAAAACTGAGTTTTAATTCGGAAAAAAGCTCTATCTAAATCCGTTCACAAATCGATTGAGATTGCTTTAGCATGTGCACCATGCCCCCTTGCGAAAATCACTATATTAGACACTTGTAAAATTTTCACCTTCTCGAGGTTAGTTACCTGATGGCGGGGTTATGTAGCTCTTTGGTCTGAATAGTTTCATTAATTTTTCTCTCGAATTATTTCTCTCTAATCGGTATGATGTTTTAACTCTTGCCCTAATGAGGCTTGAAGCGATGCACCGATCTTTTTGAGTTTTCCGAGCTTGCAAAGAAAATGGCACGTGTTCTGGGTTTTCTTTCTCTCATGTATATATTTATATGCTCACAAAGCTGACCTTTCACAAATCATTGGCACAGATCGAATTTTCTAGGGCCTATGCTTTGGTTTTGGCTTTACCTTCTCCACGCACGTTGCTAAAGCTCAAGGGCTAAAGCATCATATAGAGCAATAAAGCTCTCTCTCTCTCACAACAAAAGCTTTCTAACTCTCTTCTCCTACCTTCCTACTGCATGCAGATCAGCTGCAGCTACAGCTTGGTGCACGTAAATAGGTGCAAACAAAGCCGAAAAAATATGGGCCGTCACACCGTGTCAATGACGGACCTAAGGTTTGAAGCAGAGGGTTTTGTTGTGCTAGGAATGCAACAACTGCGATACAGCATTAGAAAAGATTAAATATTTTTGTCGTAAACATTATTTAAACTATCCAGAGCCTTTTCATAATTTTCGTCACAGATTTGGAATGCCTTCACTGTTCCCAATGCATCATCAGAAAGACACGACAGTAAGTAGTTAAATTTTTCTACATTTGCTAATGCTGGGTCATTACGCACCAAACTCTTGAAAAGGCTAATAAAGTTTTTAAATTCGGCATGTTGGCCATTAAACTTGTGGAGGTTCATTTTTTTTTATTTATTTATTTATTTATTCGCCAACGGTTAAGCCTTAACTGGCTAAACTAACTTATAACTATCTTAAACAATAAACACTAAATAAAGAAAAGAGAGAACAACAAATTAATTATTAAACATGAAAAAATCAGACAGTAACCGTCTGACGGATGCTTTCCCGTGGCAAAAGTCAAAACGCATCCCAGCTGGCAGCGCATTATAATGACGAAGAACCCTACATAATGGCTCATTATTCCCGTAGTTGGTCCGGTGGAGATCAACAGCGAAAAGTGCATGGTCCCTAAGGCTCCTGGCAGGCGTGTTGAAGCCAATCCTACTAAGCAGGAAAGGGCAATCGATGTTACCCACTAATAGATCGTATAAAAATAGCTGAGCCGCAATGGTTCTTCGATCCTCAAGGGAGGAGAGATGCACGAGGCGCAATCTGCACTCATAGGACGGCACCGGACTGGAAAATTGCAAAGGCTGGAGTGCAAGCTTCAAAAACTTCCTTTGCAATCTCTCGACACGCGCAATCTGAACGACCCCCGTGGGATTCCAAACCACTGAAGCACACTCAAGACGGGAGCGCACAAGAAATGCATAAAGACTTAGCCTCGTATATGGGTCCTTAAACTGCGATGAATTACGCGTTTCAAAGCCGAACATGGCATAGGCTTTTGGCAAAATGAAATTCAAATGCTCGATAAAAAGAAATTTGGAATCGAACAAGACCCCCAGGTCAAGTGTCTCCGTCTGCTTCAAGAGCGGAAGGCCATCTATCGAGTATGAGGCCTGAACATTGAATACACACTTACTGAAGGACACAAAGTAACATTTGCTTACATTGAGAGGGAGCGAATTAAGTGTGCACCAACGAACGACTCCTTTCAGGTCACGCTGTAGAAGGATACTGTCCCCTAAAGTTTTGATAGAACGGAAGATTTTCAAATCATCGGCATAAAGCAAATGCTCAGAAGCTTGAATGCTGAGACATATGTCATTAATGAAAATAGCGAATAGCAACGGACCAAGAGCACTTCCCTGTGGAAGGCCGGAAGTAGCCAGATATGGGTCCGACTGCTTTCCATTGACCAATACAACAACAACTCTCGCTGCTCAAGGTATGAAATGAACCAACTAAGCAGGCTCGAATGAATCCCCAACCGATGCAGCTTGGCTACTAGGGCGCAGTGGGAGACTTTGTCAAAGCAAAATCAGTGTACACCACATCAACTTGAGAGTGCACTTCAAAGGCATGTGTGCAAAAGTTACTAAAGGCTACCAAATTAGTGGTAGCTGATCTACCTGGCATAAAACCATGCTGATTTGGGCTAATGTATGACTTCATGAGGAAAGAGATCTTTTTGGCAATGATGCGCCCAAGAAGTTTTGAGACATTGCTGAGTTTGGCAATTGGTCTATAATTAGAGATACAATTCCTAGTACCTTTCTTAAAAACGGGAGTAATCTTGGCAGCCTTCCACTTTGCAATAAACCGACCCGTTGACAAAGAATTACAGAAGAGAATTTTAAGGTGTTCACAAAAAGCAACACCACAGTTGCGAAGCAGCAGGGCAGAAATGCCATCACTGTCGGGTTTAATCGAGTAGTCGAAATCAGCAATTGCCTCCAAAATGTCCGCCTCCGATACGTCAAGTGAGCCAATATTGACCACCGAAGGGATAGAGTCTAAGACATCGGACTCATGCCAAACTGCGTATGGCTCAAAATTTGAGCTAAAAAAATAAGCAAAAAGGTTTGCTATGCCACCATCAGTATTTGAGCTCAAGTTACCAAGTATCATAGCTGAAGGAAGGGCACTCGTCGACCTTTTTGAGTTTATGAAACGCCAGAACGACCTGGGATTCATTTTAAGTTCCCTTTCAACATCGGCAATATACTGACTATATAAAAATTTGTTTAAAAAGGCAAACTCCCGCTTATGCTTCACATACCTGGCCCAGTCAACGGGGTCACGGGTAATCTTAAATCGTTTAAAAAACTTGTTACGCAGATTCTTATACCTCACAAGACTTTTTGTATACCACGGTAGCCTATAGGAGCCACGCACTCTTCTGGAAGCATTCTTATCAACAATATGATGAACAGTACAAATGAAAACATTATAAGAAGAGTCAGCACTAGGATGCTGGAGAACAGAAGCCCAGTTTACGTTTAGCATTTCATCACGTATAGCATTCAAACTTACATCTGTAAAAAAATATTCAGAATCTGGTTCAGCCCAGGCAGCACGCAACATGCAACGCAGCAATCAATATCCGCACTAACAAAAACTAAATCTAGAATCTTATTTAACCTATTAAAAACATTATTAATTTGGGTTAAGCCCATACTAAAAAGGTCATCCAAAAAAAGGACTTCGTGCTGAAAATGCACATTACTTGGCATCATAGCCGACGACTGCGGATCGGCGGTCCATACCAACGACCCCAAATTGAAGTCGCCAACAACGCAGAGATGCTGACGGTGTCGTAAATTGCCACGCATATTGGCAATATTCTGCGTGTGCGCCCTGTAAACATCATAGCTGTTCTTCGGTGGAATATATGAAGCGCTTATACACAGCGCCTCCGACTGACCGGCAACAGACACACCAATCTGATCCAAGATAGAGTCGCCATCAAGGAGACAAATCGGATCACAGCGTAGTGTGCGTCTAACGGCCACAATGACCCCACCCCCTCTGCAGCGCTTCGTTTTGGCACAGTCTCTGTCCTTACGAAACACTTGGAAAAGGTTGGGATCAAAGAACTCATTGTCGAAGAAGTTTTCGTTGAGCCAAGATTCAACAAGGATGATGACGTCGAAATCGCACGTAGATGTGGCCAAGTACACCGCTTGAGCCTTAGTGCGCATACCCGATATATTTTGAAAGAAAATGCGGATGGATTTGGCCCCATCCATCGGCATAGTCCCAGGAAGTGGCGGGACCGTCCGATTAGCGGCCACGAGAGTAGGATCCAGAGGAAGGTCAGGAACATCACATACGGCAAGGCTCGTGCGTAAAACCTGCCCAAACGTCGCAGTCCGAAATAGCAGTGCACCACACTCGACCAGAAGATTGGGAAAGGCAGCGGTAGGGAACCCCAATCCAGGTGTTGATAGCGAAGAGAGCGTTCCATTTAAGAGCGAGCGCCGGGCTGCTGACTCTCCCCAAGTGTCGAGTGCAGCGACGGCGCAAGCAAAGCACACGAAGAACTGCATTGGCGTATGTTGTTGTAATGATGACGTCAGAAGCGCACATAGTCGAAATAGAGCGCCAGCAAGAGCATCGACGTCCGATCCAGCAGCAGCCGAGCGAATATCGCACAAGGCACAATGCGAAAAAGAGATATTTTGTTGGTGTTCCAAAGAATGCCGAATATGAAGCAGCGACGGGCGATTGCTCATTGCAAAGAGGCGAGAAAATGTAAGCAGAATAGCTTGTCGAGAAGCGGCGATCCAAAAACCAAAGGCGCCGCTCACTGGGGGTTTTTTGAAGTGGATGGAACTGGAACTTCCTGAGTCGGGGTGACTGACGTCCGCAATGGCACAAGTGTAGGCAGATTAACAGCCGTCAGATCAGCTGCAGGCCTCTGTCCATGCACAAAGCGGGAAACTCTTACCGATACTGGCCAGAATTTGTCGTCAAAGACCATCGGGAATAGAGGCTCAGGGACCCCAAGTTTGAAATTAACGAATTTTAACGCAGAAATATCAGCATCTCGCTTAACCAACTGTGCACAGGAAATTTCGGCCTCGGACACCTTCAGTTTATCGGCAACAAATTTCACCACCGCCTCTGGCTCTGGCCTCTGGCAGCGGCAAATTTACCGATATGCAGGTATTTTCGGCTCTGCAATACATTTAACTGCTCACAACTGGGAGCAACACCAACAAAACGCTTAGCGTTTTTGCTCCGATTCTTCCTCTCTTTCTTTCGGACTGTGACGAAGCCCTCCGAATCAGAAGGGAGAGCGGCAGCTGGACCCGGGTCAATGACCGCAGTCGAGGTGGCGGCCACTGGCTTTGGAGACAGTAAATCAGTCACCGGTATGGCATTATTGGCATCCTTCTTAGCAGCAACCCTCCTATTCGACTTGACCGGGAGGGCAGCTTGAAAATCTGACTTGAGATCCCGATACAGGCTTTCAAGCTTCTGCACCTTGTCACTCAGTTCGTCAATTTTGGAGTGCGAGTCATTCGCAACCACACAGTTATCACACTGCCACAACAAATTGGGCAGATTTATTAGAAGTTTAATAGCATCTGAGGGTAAATCAATGCACGACAGATGAAACGCACGGCGGCACAACGACGAGCAGCGAACAGCATCAAAGCAGCGTAGCTGAGCAGCAGTGACGTCCGAATTGCATTCCGAGCATTGATGCAGCGACATAGCGAAAACACGACCGACTGAGAAACCTCACACAATGCACAAAATGGTGGCTTGATTCGAGCACTCAATTTTTCCGCACTAAAATACCTGTGAATTTGGCATCGATTTTCCGACAACTTTCCTTTTTGTTTAACAGATGAATCCAATCCAACCAGCCAGCTAGAACTATTCGTAATAAAAAAAACACCAATGACTTGTGCCGAGACGACGAAAATGCACTGTAGTTCAATGGTGTGTCATGCGAATTTCCACGAAAATGCTGGATGCCGATGTCCCTGCTCGGGCGCCAATGAAAATTCGGAAGTTTTTCCAGAAACGAAATGGTTTAAGACTCCGGTCCAGCTGGCTCTCGATGGCTATGGTCACAAGTTTTGTTGGAGACGAAAAAAAGTAAAGAAGCTCAGAAATTAAGTAAGTAATATGCATAATTCATGTAATCTCGTAATTCATGTAATATAGTAATGTACTGTGTGGAATCTCTTGCTGCTACAGCTACCATTCGAGCACAAGGTAGAATCACATTGGCTCTGGCTTCGTTTTGCATCGCTGCCACAATATTGGATAGTGGTCGCACGGCGCACTCTGCCCTTAAGTTGCCCTTGAACATTCAGGCTGCCGATAATCTAACATTTCAAAAAGATCTGCAATGGCAAGAGTGCTGCAACAATGCTCTCTTATTTTATGGGATGAGTGTACTATGGCCAACAAGCAGTCACTGGAAGCACTTAATCGTACGTTGAAAGATATTCGTGGAGATAGTCGATTGTTTGGTGGTGCATTGATATTGTTAGCAGGTGATTTCAGACAAACATTGGATGTACTCAAACTAGGAACTGTTGCTGATGAAACTAATCCGTGCTTAAAAAAATCTAATTCGTGAATACACTTAGATTGACTAAAAATAATCGTGTTCAACTGCAGATATGTTTTCCAGACAACTTTTAGACATTGGTAATGGCATACTTTCCGTTGACATTTCTGGCTTCATAACGCTTCCAAATAATTTTTGCACTTTTGTGTCATCGAAGGAACACTTGATTCAGAGTGTGTTTTCAAATATTGCACAAAATTATAGAAACCATGACTGGTTGAGGTGAAGAGCAATTTTGGCCGGAACAAATAAAGATGTCAATGAGATCCATATTGAATTCCATCCCAGGAGAAATGGTTGCGTACAGGTCGATTGACACAATTCTCAGTCAAGATGACGTTGTATATTATCCCGTCGAACTTCTGAATTCATTGGATTTACCTGGAATGCCGACATACTATTTACAAAGTAAAAATTGGAGCCACCATAATTATGCTGCAAAATCGTAATCCAAAAAAATGTATGACTAATTTACTTGAAGCAACTATTTTCACTGGTAAATTTTGTGGTGAACACGTTTTAATTTCGAGAATCCCGATGCTTCCGACTGACATGCCACTTTATATCAAACAACTGCAATTTTCCACTCGTATTTCGTTAGCTATGACTATTAATAAATCACATGGACAGTCGCGGCAAATTTGTGGTTTAAATTTGGAGCATGCGGTATTTTCACATGGTCAACTGTATGTGGCGTGCTCACGAGTAGGCAAACCATCGGCCTTAATCATTCATTGTACCGACGGAAAAAAAAAGAATATTGTTTATCACAAAGCATTGCAATAAATAAAATATATTAAAATTATCATTGATTAATTTCGATGAACTCCTAATCATTACATTCATTTAGTAAGCAGCGAAGCGCGCGTGTCTGCTAGTGATATAGTGATATATATCAGTTCAACTTAAAATAATAATAATGAAACAATAATAATGAAATAATTATAATGAGTAACAAGTGGTTATGCGTAACTCCCCACGGGCTCACGTCTCGCGAACTCCTGTTCGCTCCGTGCGGGCCTATGGTTCGTGCGGGGGGCTGGTCGGTACTGCCGTCCTGTCGAGGGCTTACGTCTTACGCCTCCCGCCGCTCGTGCGAGGGGTCGGTCGCTGTCGCTCCGTCTTGCGAGGAGGCACCGGCTTCTGCCGACCGAAAACCGCAAGCCAACAACTATGTGCAATCTCTATATTCAAGGGTGTAAGAAACGTTTCTCGCAGGAAGATGAATGCACCGCGCAGACGGGAATAGCCTAGAACCGAAAACCAACAGCTATGTGCAATCCGAATATGCAAAGGCGGCCGGTGTATGTATGTATGTATGGATGCACTTATGTAGAGGATGACACTGGTTGAAATGCAGACAACGGCAATAACGCACATTTGGCACATAGGGGATATTTTTTAATGCTTGTAGCTTGTGATTGCACAAGCACGTCGGGGTCACCAAAAGTTAAGTTATTAAGCGTTTTTAAGAACTGTTGCAAGTTCGATTTAAAACGAGGGGAAACTTTGTGAGCTTCTCTATTTTATACCCGGTACTAAATCAGTATATATGTGAGCCTAAGATTTATGTATCATATTATATATTCGCAAAAGGGACGAATCAAATTTTAGCCAATAAATAAAATTTAAAAAAAATTCAATCGAACCCTTTTGGAGATTTTTATATTTAGGTATATTTGATATTATACGTTTCCATTTTTGTTTACATTTGTTTTTTACATCTGTCTTTTCTACGTTTCCATATCTAGATACGTCTTTACTACGACTCGTGGAAATGTGTGCGAGAGGGAGAGGGAATGAGTAAGCGCTTGGAAGGCCACTGAAATTTCATTTGTTCCTTCTGGCTATACTAATAATCCGATCTGATCCAGATTAGACACTCTGAGAGATATGAATATTCTCTAGTTTTCTGCGTTTTTAGTTTTTTTTGTATCTTAAAAACTATGGATTCCACAGATTTTCGTCCTTTGTGGGGGCGGAATGTGGCGTGGCCAAATTTTGAAATAAACTAGTTTCGGTTTGATATCACAGGAGCTTGGTTAGAAGATTTGGTTGATCTAGGTTTTATAATCTCTGAGATCTAGGCGTCAAAAACTGCAAAACGGGCATGGCACCCACCCCGGTGTGTGACAGAGAGCGAGAGGGAACGATGCATTTCGAAATGGTTTTCTTCATTGTGGTTATATTTATAATCCGATCAGATCCATACTTTGATAGATATGGATGCAATTTTTCAGGACGATTCCTGCGCCTTGCTACCAAGCGAATTCAGTATATTATTTTTTTCGACTTTAGCTTCAATCTTTGTTACTAAACATTTGCAAACGAAACATTAATATAAGGCTTCGTTTTATTACAGCCTGATAAAGTGTTCCAAGACGAGGAATTTTTCGCATAGGTTGGCCGGGAAACTCGCCTCTCCTGAACCCCATTGAGCACCTATGGCATGAAATGAAGCTTCAAGTTGCAGAACAGCTCATTTCAGCTTTATAAATCGTGTGGTATGATACTTTGGATGAAGAAACCCGTAAGACCCTGGTTGATTCCGACAGGGGGAGCTGATTGACCCGACAGGGGGATTTCTTAAAAAATCTTAAACGATATTAGGTGTGCTGAAAAGAAAAATCAACAAACACGGAAATTAAGTCAGACACTGAAGGGGAAAGGGGGAGATGATGGAGCCAATCTGTCTTTTAAATTTTTTGGAGCATAAGTGGCTGCAAAATCTGATTCAAATGAGTCCCAAATAATGGTTATGTATAATACCTTCATACCATGTCGGCCATTTCCAAACCCGGTTGAATGCTACAAAAGCTTAACATATACTATTTTTTATTGATTTATATATTACTCGAAACATAAAACTCGAATAAAGTTAATTTTTATGGTATTTAAAAATAAATTAACCGGTTGCTATACCTAAGGCAACTCCACCTAAAAATGCTGCTGTAAAAATGTGAAGTTCATTCACTTTTGGACCATCTTCATCGCCAATAAGTTTCGTGTACCACTTTCTTACTTTTTTACCATGGCTTTTTAATAAGCTTTCTGCTTTAACCATTTTGTCATCGACATATTTTTCAGTCTGCAAATAAAAAAATATAATACAAATTTGTTATATGTAAAAGAAATAGACAGCGAGTGCGTAGAAGTAAGTAAGGAATGTCCTGATATGAAACTACACACTTTTAAATAAAAATTTCTCCCAGTGTGAGCTTTCAATCGCGCCATGCAATGTACCGTTAGAAAGCTCGATCACTTCTGAAGCATTTTGCATTTTGCTTGTTCTATTTGCCTTCAGTTTTTGAGATGCCTCGATTTGAAGGTGCTCTTCGCAAACAAATTAGAATTTCATACAGAAAACCAGCTAAACGCTTTGAAGTTAGTGCAAATAGCGTGAAAAACATTTTAATTAAATTTGGAGAGACATGCTTTATAAAAGACTTACTAAAAACCGAAGAAAAAGCCATGCACATAGTCCAACATCGGAGCAATCGGTGTTAGATTTAATTTAAAAAAAACCGAATATATCGGTCCGAGATTTGGCAAAAAAAAAAAACGCGAATACAAGCGTGTCAATGATACAAAGGGTGAAACAATGCAATAACCTAACAACAAAAACCGTAAAAATAGTATGCGAAAAAAAGAAGTTGGAAAGCAGAGAGCTCGAAGGCCCTATGATCGATTGTGCAGTGACGCGGTTGAATGCATTGTGTTGGACGACGAGACACACGTAAAATGAATGAATGAGTAATCGCTTGGGGGGCGATGCGTAGCCACTGAAATTTCATTTCTTCTTTCTGGCTATAATATGATCCGACCTGATTAAGATTCATTCTGGTAGATGTTATTTTCCAGGACTCTGCTTTTTTGGTTTATTCGTATTTTAAAAATTGTGAATCATACAAATTTTCGTCTTTTGTGGGGGCGGAAGGGGGCGTGGAAAAAATACACTTAAATACACTTGTATTCAAGTGATATCACAGGAGCTTGTATAGAAAGTTTGGTTGCTCTAGCTCTTATAGTCTCTGAAATCTAGGCGCTAATGAAGACGAACAGATGAAGGGACGGATGGACGGACGGACAGAAATGGCTATATCGACTCTTGATGCTGATCAAGAATATATATACTTTATGGGGTCGGAAACGCATCCTTCTGGGTGTTACACACATCCACTTTTAGCACAAATATAATAGTACCCTATACTCTTCGAGTGCCGGGTATAACATAAAAGACCTAATACTGTGTTCTGGCCAGATCTTGCATCCGCACAGTACGCTCAAGCAACACAGGCACACCTTAATGAAAATTACATTAATTTTGTGCGTAAAGAGGACCCAACAAATTTTCCAGAACTACGACCCATAAAGCAATATAGGGTTATTGTTAAAAAAAATTTAAGGAAAGATGGTAGAGTGACCGTAAACATGGATGAGATGAAGAAAAACTGGATAAGGGTAAGTCAGAAAGTCACCAAGGCAGGTGTGCAAAACTTAATGAAGGGGCTCGAATAACATTTTCGGTCAGAAATAAGGAATTCACTTTTTTCCGAAAATATTTTGTTTATTTATGAAGTTTATGAATGCATATTGAATATGCAAAAATAACAAATTATCTACTTTTGATTAAAATCTTTTGAAAAACAAATGAAACAAAGCGTACAGGCATTTTTTCTCTTTTCCACATTAAAGGCTAATAATCAGATAAGCAAAATTTTCTTGCGACAGGCTCCGTACATTCCTTATTAGTATTATTAGTTTCATTTACTTTTGCGTTTTACTTTTTCAACCAAATCATTTCCTTTCCAATTTGAAGAGCTTCCACTGACATATTTTCTTGTTATCGATTTATTTTATTTTCTCATCTCTTCTGGCAAACAAAAACAGCTGACCTGGCTTTTTTGTATAGACGCAGCGTGATATTAGTTCAATTACATTTTTTGAAGCCAAACGACGCGTCGTGGGACATTAGTCGAAAAGAGGTGGCAAAAGTCGAAGAATTTTTTGAGCGCTTTGAATAAAATGAATACACGCATCTAAGACCGTTTTTCGAGCGAGGTGAGTGAGGCTCACTTAAATCGATCTAGAAGCTAAACGCCCCAAAATCGCAAATTGGGATTTGGAACTTAGGTGAACTCGGGAAAATTTGATGAAGTTTTTTGGTAAAGGCAGGTCAAAGTTGAAAAACGCTCAACAATTAGGTACTAATTAATCCATATATTCAGGTACACTCCATATTTTAATATATTTCAATTTTACGCTACCTAAATTATGTTGATGGATATTAATGAATAGGCAGGTTAGTCTTTTTACCTTCGCACACACTGTTTAGTTACGTTCTACACAAACGAAATAAATAGCAGATTCCTGGCAGTAATTTTCGCAGTCCTGTAGAGGGGGCTGAACATAAATTTAACTGAAATGTCTTCATGCTGTTTTCAAAAAGTTAAATGTGATGGCCATTTATTTCATCCGAGCTTACGTTCTAATCGATAGTTGATACATTTAGCAAGTGTTACCAAAGTTTCATATCGATGCTGTATACAATGAATACTAGATTATTTTAATTGATATCTAACATGATCCCCCTAAATCCAATATTCGCTATGGCCAAAAATGACTCTTTCTGATAGATTTGCGGATTTAAAAATTGTTCAGAAATTATGGTTTTTTTTCAAGTGTAGAATTTTTTAAAGAATTTTTGATATCTGGTATGTTTTTTTCATGTTTTTTTTAGAGGTCACTACCTCTACCTCTTCTTTTTTCACATTAAAGGCTAGTACTCAGATAAGCAACATTTTCTTGCGACAGGCTACTTAGCCCATATTTTGCTCTGCGACCAGTGTGACCAGATGTGTATTCTTTACGGTTACACTATTTTGTGTTTGTTTATAAATAAAATCAGTTCAAAATTCAAATTTTGTATGAGAGCAAGCGACAATTCACTTAGAAATCTCGGCAATATTGGATAAATCAGTATATATCAAATTATAAATAAATAAATTGAGTATTGGGAATGAAATTGATAAATTACAATATCCATATAATCGGCTTCAATGAGATTACATTTTTTTCGTTATTGCAAATTTAATAGCACTTTCCTGGCAGAACTCCGCAAGCCGCTTGCTATTGGTCATCTTCATGTTGATGTCGATATACGAGTGTCGATGACGACAGAATATAGAAAATGTCTACCAATAGACAATAGAGCCACTAACCATACAGTACATAGATGAGACATTTCATACAAACGGCTGTCGCAAGCGAAGTCTGAGATTTGCAGTACCAAGCGTTCGGCTCGGTACAGCAACTGTTCGGCTCATGACGCGGCGCTAGCCGATGCCGACAGCAACGAAGCAATGGCATTGGTGTGTGTGTGTTATTATACACAACAAATTTTTGATTGTAGGCATTGTCAGTTCTTGGGCTCTTGGGTTTTTGGTTTCTGTTTTATTTTGTTTTGCTTCAGCGTATTTGGATGTATGGGTGCACATATATGCTCACGTACATTGTTTAAGTATTGCTGCTGGTAGAACGAAATTTCTCAATTCCCTTAAGATTATTGGATTTCTGTGCTTGTTACCCTTTACTTTAGCATTTTTAGAGTCGACACGTTTGAAGCCACTTGCCTTATAATATCAGAATAACTCTTGTTTTGTATATGCTCTAGATGATAATTTTGTTTAATATAGAAAATATGAATATAATGAGCGGATATGCATATGTAAATATATACATATAATATATTTCATACATAACTCCCATTGGAATAATTGTCCATTAGAGTATTCAGGGTGCAAATTGTGAATAAGCAAATAATTTTCATTTAATATATATATTTGTATATAATTAAGTCGTATAAACATAAAGACTATACAGTTTGTACTATATATACACATATGAATATTTAATTGTATGGTATATCATATAATATATTAATATATATATATATTATATGTATATGATCACATACAAAAAAGTTATATGCGCTGAAAAAATTATATATGTATATCAGCCATTATTATGGATATTAATGACATATAAATAGGTATTGAATGGGTCTATACACATTTTAGTGTCATAGCCCAACAATCGTTCCTCGCTTTCTGAAGCGAATGCAAAGAATTCATTGGAGATTAAGACTTCATGGAGACGCTTGCCCACAATACTTTATGAAGACGCAGCTCGGCACAAGTACGCACACATAAATATGTAAGAACTTGCAGCTCTGTGCGCACTCACACATGCAAGCTCGTTCTATTTTTAGATCCATGGCTC